>OY740768.1:107496313-108048280 GCA_963513935.1 Aphrophora alni | reverse complement strand
GAGACAGACAGACAGAGAGAGAGAGAGAGAGAGAGGGAGAGGAGGAGAGAGAGAGAGAGAGAGAGAGAGAGAGAGAGAGAGAGAGAGGAGAGAGAGAGAGAGAGGAAATTATATTGGTTTGGGGAACTTGCATTAATTTATTAAAGGAGGAAAATGAAAAGGTTGATCATTGTATTTTTAAAAAATTGTTTTGGATTTAACTGGAAAAGAAAATAATACAAAATAAATTATAAGACAAAATTATTATTTCTTGTATTCAATATTAAGGGGAGAAAGACAAAACCTTAATAAGAAATGAATTACGACTCGGTAATAAATTAGAATAATTGAAAATATGTTTACATATCTAAATCGGTTCAACTCAAAATATAACCTATTCTAAACTCAAGTAATGTACGTCTTATAACTTCAAGGTAATATTAAATTAGTAACTGTCTTAATAAAGTCACTGAACTATGTAAAGTTTACTATATAGTTCTTATGGATAATTGATGTCTCCTATAATCTATTCTACTTTACAAGCATATATCGACCTGCAATATCAATTCTTATTCATAAGTAAGTTTTATAACTTTTGAGGTATAAACTCAAATCAATGAGTCATATGAATCACTACTTCAATGATAAATGAAAAAAAATGACATATAATTATAAAGTTAAGTGAAAATTTCAATGACAAATCCTAGACCAGTTTGCATTTGTTTATACAAAGATAGTGTCATCGATATATACTAAATTATTTTATTTGTATTATACGCCGAATATTTTTAGTGAAAATAGTACACCGGATGAAAAGTCAATAAATTAGTTTTGAAAACTAATATAAGAAACATTTCTCAAAAGTTTTCAAATACATTTATAAAGTAATCAAAAATAAAGATTCAACCTAAATGTTGTTTTATTTTACATACAACTTTGGAGCCTCTACAAATTTAAAGGTTTTTCACAGTTTTAAATACCAAAAAATAAACATAACACATCAGATTTAAAATTGTCATTTTATTTCATCGGAAAAACGGAACTAGGAAATTCTTTTTATTTACTTATCTATTCATTAATAATACACCACGTAAAGATATAGAAGATACATAAGACCATTGTTTAGAACTCCTTCTATATAATGTCTAATGAAAAAGTAAATATTTTATTTTACATTTTTCCGAATTTATAATTGTTAACTTTTTGCAATAATTAGTTTCTAGCTTGTTCAAATTGTTTTCAGTTTGTAAGACGTTTATCGGGAAAATACCATCAGTTCAACTTTTCATCTCAAAAGGAAGAAATATTAAAAATTAGAGACATGTAATAAATTAATAAAAAAAATTTAAGTTTAATTTCTCACAACTCGAAAATTCTACAGGATTAAACAATAAACAAAACATAAAAACCCCAATGTTTGTATTCCGGATGCGTTCATTTAATACTGAATTAGGTAAATAAAAACTTGAAGAAAATCAGAATAAATTTGCATAAGTTTGTAACAGATTTAAAAGTTAAAACCATTGTGACAAGTTATTAATGCTGAATTGTTAAATCTTGTTTCCCGGTTCTTAAGCATTTAACCCAAACAAGATACTTACACACGGAGAAGCGTTTTGGGGAGGAGGGAATACTTACTTAAAGTCACTGTTAATTTATTTTATAACGTAATTAGTATGACAAAATAAAATAAGTGACATTCTGAAAGCCGGATTCTATGCCGAAGAATTAAACAAATCTTGGTATTAACCATCACCCCCACCCTCCCTGTATATGTTTGGGTATTCCTATTTTTTTTAACCAGTGAAGTAAAGTTACTTATTTCATTTTTTTCTTCTCTGTCAAATTAAAATATTATAATTTTTAGTAGTTATTTTTTTTACAGATTTGTTCTCTCATCAATATATTAATACTAATCTTATATAACCCTTATTATTTTATTTATGATGGACATAAAACAATAAATGTCATATAAAAGTCACTTAACATAATATGACTTATATAGTTTTTAACACATCGAATGATTTTTTTTTTAAATATAATACGCAAGTTATTAAAACTCTTTTTGGACTTGCACCAAAATTATTATCATATATATTATAAATATTATTAAATTGTTTTACACCAGGTTTGTGTAATATTAAATTATTTTAATTCCTACATTGTTTTGTACACAAAAAGTCGTATTTATTAATTTTTTAAAATTTTTTTCTAAAAAATTACTACTGCTTTATGTTTCTACAACTCATTACCAGATAAACATTTACGCATCATTTCGATTCGTCATTATAGTTTAAATGTAGGTTATTCCCTTATAGCATGCCACCATCGATATAATTTGTAAGGCATAAACTACCAACCATTGTCGACTGTTACAAGTGCACTGAAATGGAATATCTGTAGAGTTGAACAAACAAATTGTGAATGGAGACCAAGTTCTGAGTAACGAGATCAGTGGTTCAAAGTTAACAATTATAATGACGAAACGGAATGCTGGAAATATTTTTACCTGAATATGATGTCTGGACGCCAATATAGGTAGTATTTTATAAAGAGAAAAAAACGATTGTTGGGACCTAATAAATTAAGAATTTACATTAAGTTAATATTACACAATCCTGGCGGTTAAACTACTAGTCCATAATGTGGTTAATAATTTTGTTATTGACATAATCACACAAATATAAAAAAAGTTATAGGATTTTTATATCTTGTAGATCTCAAACGTAACAAGTTTTTAAAACACCACTTCAATTATTTGACTGATTATGTTTCTTATATTTTGTAGATAACTTTTTTAAATATTTTAATTGAGGTAGTGAGCAAACTATTACAATATTTTGTTTGTGATTATTTCGTATTTAAGAGGTGTTGAATTAGTGAATTGAAGAGTGGTATATGGGAGTTAAAATTTTTATAAAGGCAGTGTATTAGAGATAAGTAAGAGAGAACAGTTCCCTTGATCAGTTATTATTTATAATTTTACCCAAAGGTGAATGTATAATAATAGCAGCTTTTTTTTGTATTTATATTAATTATAATCTTTTGTTAACAATCGTACATATTGAAGCCGTTTCAAAAACTCGGTTCTCAAAAAAAACACATATTTGTTAGTATTATTAAATACATGGTTGTAACTGAACATACATAATTTTAATTGGCTATCAAAACCAATGAGATATCACGTTTTATTTATTGGTGGTAAAAAATTCCAATAATTTACATTAATTATTTTAATCTACAGATTGTTGTATTATGTTATTTTAATTGTGGTATTTAAGTTATGAAATAGACAATCACGCCAGAAAAAATATATTTTACACTTAAAACGTAAGATTATTGTAATATAAATCGTGACGAGTAAATACTTGATTTAAGAGATTATGTCCTTGAGTTTGTAATTCAATTTTGTAATGGAATTAGTTTAGATTGTATGAAAGACTGTTTGAGTTGAAAAGACTTTAACTTCCATTCCAATACATAAAAATTAATTTGTTGAAAAAATATTTTTTTATTTTTGGTTTACATAAAGAAATGTTTTAAATGAACGGTAATACATATTTTAAAATCCAAATATTTACTTCCACTAATTACAATTAAAATCGAATTTTTCTTTGATACGAAATTTGAATAATAATACCAAAAAGAAATCATGTGTTGCGGGTAACTTAACCTAAAGTATGTGTGGATTTGGTATTCAGAATTCTAAGCAGTTGTTTTCAAATAGATAAGAGTTTCCATAACTGCCTTTTGATCGGAAATTACTCAACCAAAGTTCTGCAAGCCGTACGACTCTGAAGTGTTATCGATGTACAGCACTATATCCCCCTTCTCTCTACAAGTACGTAGCACAGTCCTTTATTAGGAACCTACACCGACTTCAGAAACTACGTGGCAGGAATATATAATTTCTTTCGAGTATTTGATATGTATATGGTCTGTGTTTGAGATTATAAGCTTCAGGTGACCTAAATAAAGATTAAAGATGTGCTATCACTACCACATCTAACGAGGAATATAACAAGTTTATGATGAATTGATGAACATTTATTTCAATCTATACACAGTATCATCCCGATTCTTTTATGCTTTTTGATATGACATGATAATAATTTAAAATTGTGTGATACAACAGCCTCCTATATTTATTAAAATAAAACCCAAATACACTTAAACTCAAGTCGTTCATATTTCATTAAAGAAAAAAATCCCAATAAATGAAATATTAGTCGGAAAATTAAAACATTTAATTTAAATTGAAATGTGTCGTATGTAAATAAATATATCATTAACATATAAATATATTGAAAATATATGTTAGTCAAAAATTAGGAGATTTTAGACAAAACAAATGAGTCATAAAACATAATAAATAAATTATTAAAATATATCCAAAATGAAAGAAACCAAATATTATGATTTTGATGGCAGTTAAAATATGAGAAATAATTAAATAACTTTATCAATCTTTTTTGAGGCATCACTGCTGCACGAAATACAACTATAGAATTATTTGTAAACTAAGATTGTAATTTTAATACTATATATGCAATATATGATATCATCTATTTGTAAAATAATGGGCCATTTCTTACATCTTATGTACACCTTTACTTGTGGTTTGCAATTTAATAATATAACTTTGCTATTTTGTTACAAACTATATTCATCAATTTAAAAGGCAATTAGTTGATATACAAGTATGAAGTCATAAATCACAAACATAATATAACAGATAAATATTAATAATTTGTTATAACTACACTAATTATTACGTTACATATATACGATATTTTAACATATTTAACCTTAAATGAACGTCTTGGAACTAATTCAAACTAAAGTGAAATATAAATTTATTTTCAACGTCTAATTCTCAACCTTCTAATTTATTTCACCAGTAAAATACAGGTGCCGTACATTTCAATTACGTGTGTTTATTGCTCGAGCACCGTGGTTAATATTATCTAATATTAATTATTATTCTCTATCCATTTGGTTTATGCTCACCAAAACCAGAATTAAACTAACTAATGTTCAAAACTGGTTGAAATTTTTTTAACAAATTATTATTTAGCATTAAAATTACAAATTGGTAAATCGATTTTCCAATTATTTTATAATTTGTTGAAACTACACATTTAACCGGGTATGTTTTAAATTCTACAATAACAACATGTAAAAACTAAATTTAATTTTGTTTGCGTATGCTTATCTTTTTAGGAAATAAAACAAATAAAATATTACAATTTTAGATGATAATTTCACTTCTACAGCTTTATTATATTATACTAGGCTTATATCATTGTCTTAGTGTTAGTTATCATTGTTTTCAGATTTTATAAAAATGTATAGTAATACTATTGGAATTTCAATTTTTTATTGTTGGCCTAAGTTGTTGTACGGCCCCCTACTGATAATAAATTATCAAATTAGAAGCATTAAAAGGATTGTGTATAGTGATAAGAAATATCATACCTAAGTTATTGAATATGATGTTGTCCCATAAATTCTCTAGGCATTTTAGACAAAACCCAAAAAGATATTTAAATGTCGTTATTAGAAATTCGTGATACAATGTAGTGATGTCGTGTGCTTATGTCAAGTTCATGATATAGACAGATAAGGTAAGCTACTCTCAAATAATCTATGCTGACAATAGCTTAACCCTTAAATTGATGATTTTGAACTCGTTAAGGTTTTGATCTACGGGTATCAAAGACATTTTTAAAATATATATTGTGTTTAGAGTAACATATTATATCCTATGGCCGTAAATGGGACGTAGCTAGCTACAATAGCTAAGTGAGGAACCCTGTACTGGACGAAAAGCAGATATTGCAATTAGTTCTCAGCGTACGAGAATCAAATAAGAAAACTTTTGCAAAATGTTTAACATAAATTTAACAATAAGAGAATTTATTTTTGGTTTTTAAAATATTTAACTTAAAACTTGTATGTCTAATTCTAAAATTATGTAAAACGTAGGACGGTCATAGAATACCATCCATTATCACAAAATTAAATGGCAATAAATAAATGTATATAGAATAACGTTTTAGGCATGGCAATATTCGATTTTATAGTTTTATGAAATAGAGGACTTTAATATAAAGATGAAGGACACTTAAAACACAGAGAAGTGAAAATAGATTTTTAAATAAGAAAACACTTAGATAAAAATAAGATAATCTTTTATAAAGCACGAAAGTACGGACGAATAATATCTTGATAATGACTAAAACAACCCATAGAGGTTTACAAACGCTTTCCTCTTTTAATGTATAAATGTAACCCAAATAAGTCCTAATTCCTCAAATAATTAATTAATGTTATAATGATTCCTTAAATATCTGAGAAATGGAGACTGTCTTTTCAAATAAAACTCTTTTTACAAATAGATTATGTTTTATTATTATTGAAACCATAACATTATTTCTACAAACTATAATTATTACAATCTTATTGTAATAAACCAAATCGATTTTTTATTTAACTCAAAAATTCTTGTCTTAAAATTAACATTTTGGGGTGAATAACAATATCCAACATTCATATCACATTGTTTATTTGAGTTTAAACAACATTTTCTTTAACTTCAACTTCTCCGCGGGAAATAAATAACCGAATGTTATAAATATCATATCGTTATCAAACAATATAACAATATCAAACAATATAATATTTCCTATTATATTTTAAATTAACCTATTAAACAACTTTCTATTGGTATGTCAAACGTTTTAAAACCTTTTCATATGTAATTCCATGTAGACACGTGCTTTCTTATCAATACTTGTGAAAAGCTTAATAATCATAATACTGACGTTTTAATAAAACTAAATTTGTAGTTATAATAGACTTAAATCAGATATGTACTATCAATGTCACCTAATTTAATATAATAGTTACATTACTATATTATAGCTAACGTTTTTTGGGTATACAAGCATACTTTTAAAACACGTTTACCTAGAAATTCAAAATTATAAATACATACATTATTTGTTTACCAATTATTCAGTTGATGTGTTTAGTAATGGTATTAACTAGAGACACATAATACCCTAATTATATTTCCAGACGGGTTATAACTATTCCTGAAATAAAATTATAATACAGACAATCAAAATTTTAGGATAATAAATTGATAAATTTGCCGAAATGAAGCAAATGAGTATTGAAACTTTAATAAAGGTAAATATAGAGTAGTTTAAATGGAAGAGAACAAAACGTAATTTTATAAACCCCTCGTATCACTTTACTGGCATTTTGACGTTTAGTAATTAATTATATTTGCTAATTAATACAGACTTCTTAATACAAATTAAAGTTTAAAATATATCTCAATTAAACTCTACTTTTAGATATTCTTGTATAAAAAAATCAATTTATACAATGGGTCGTGTATACAATGGATGAAAAAATATAGCTACAAAGCAGTGTAAGTTTTAATTTATATAAACAATTTTATTTTTGCTCAGAGAAAATTGAAAACTAACAAAATTTAATTTCAAGTTATGACGTAAAAATGTATTTTATGTGCAGACTAATATGTTTCTCCTTGACATTGCTATTTCAGTAAGTAATTCTGCCTTTACATCCGATAATTACACCCATTCAGGAGAGCCGTGGCATCAAATTTGGTTAAACTTTTAATAAAACGATAAAAGTTTTCCTTCTTTAAATTAACTCCCTTTTTTGATTTATTATATAAAATATTTAGTTTATACAATCTTTTTCTATTTAGGGTATAATAGCACCTAAGGCACAGTTTCTAACCACAATAACCAAAACAAAAAACAAAATGTTGGTCGTTTGTAAATTATTATGAGCTATATTTTGACGATACTGGTTGAACAAACCAAAGTCTCACACTCCGTCTTGCACGAAAAGCCGGAGGATAATCAATAACACGATTCTAAACTGTATACCAGTTATTAAAACATATAAACAAATTAAAATTTATATATTATATCATTTATTTAAGACGTCAAAACATAGTTAATTAAATAGTAGTTATACGGTGAAGAAATACCTATTTTTAATACCCAAAGAAATAAATAGTTATCTTTCATCAAAGTTTAATAAATAATTTTATTATTTTATTTTTTTTTATGAAAGATTTAAGGTATTCCAAAAAAGAAAATATTAACATGTCTGCAAGCATCAACGTTATAACAAAAGTTTATATTTATAATCACACCACACACAAAATCAAAAATAAACTAAGTAGAGAATACGTGGCTTTATTTTTTAAAGTTCAAAAGTATTCAACAATTGATTTTATTTAACACAATTATGTACGTATTCGTCGTAATTGTGAGGTAACATTGACTAATACAAAACTGATAACGGTAAGGGCTAGGTATGTTTACTAAAAAGACTAACTCTTTAAAGTTACGTATTTTTAAAGTGAAGAATAATTAACTAACAACGAGATGATAACAGATACCAACAGTAATTTGAAGGCAAATTCAAGTGAAATCAATTACAAACAGAATATGTACGGTATTTATGCGAAATATAGTTTTAAATTGGTCATAATGGATAGAAAACGGAATAAAAAAGAATCAGAAAAAGTAATGGTAAAAACAATTTTACGATAGACCATTTTACGATACATACAGATACAATAAAATATGTCATAGAATTGTCGAAACGACTGGACTTTAATTAATTATATAAAGTCATTTACATAGGGGCCTACCCCATCCCATACTAAACTACAGGTGACTAAACACATTGCGATTTCAGAAAAACAAAATTCTACAACATTAAATAAGATTTAAACATAGGTAGCAGATTGGTAGTGTTAAATTTCTGCATGATTTTTTACTTGAGTGGTTAAAAACGCAAAACGTTTAAATTTGACGTTAAAGTTTATAGATTTCAGCCATAAATAGTATTATCAAATTTACATTGGCAAGTAATCTTATTTCAGTAATCGAGTCTCAGACGATGGTTCGGCCCTTAACTAAACTACAAAAACTTGAAAACTTTACAATATAACAACCGAAAAATGCATACGAAACTCTTCCTGAAGGTTTAAATGAGAATTCTTAATTGAATGTTATAAGATACATTACGGTACGACTGCAATATTACATTTGGACATAAAAGTAAACATTTGAAACACAGAAAAATTAATATATCCAAAAGTACGTTAACGAGAAGACCGCATCCCGATGATGATACGACGGTTGGTCAAAAACAATTTCTCATTCCACAATATGTTACAGAATGAATGCAAGTTTCAGAGTCAAGACGGCATTAGTATACATTTGACAAATCTGCTTTCAGATTAACCTTCAGATTCGACGTTAGGTGATGGAGAACCCAAAAGTGCACACCGATAAAACGTCCATGGCAACATATTTAACGAAAGGATATGTAGATTATATTATAATAGAACAAATTTTTCACCAAATAAACAGTTATTCTTCTACGAATTTGGTCTGACCACTACAGATAAAATTGAGTTTTCAGCAATATATTTAGATCTGAACACAATTTAAAATTATAATTAAGCTAACTGTGGTTATAAAAGTGATCCTCTTTTTAACCATAAAACAATATTGAATTACCGCATGTTAGACACAATTTTATTTATAGTTCCATGTCAATTTATATCATCATACTATGCTCATACGTAACTTAAATTATAAGAAAAATAAACTTCAGATGATTTCTTTCGAGCTGAGTGGATGAAGTGACTAGCTTCTCTCGTATGCAAATTTGCCTTTGATGGCAATTGGTCAACTAGTCAAACCGGGTCCATATACATTCATGTATACCTCGTTTACAGACCAATAAGCTTCAAAAAACATATTTCTAGAATATTTTAGGACGTTTAGATAAAACTTCTAATATTCTAATAAAACATCTAAAACAAAAAAAGCAAAAATTTAAATGTTTAAACAACTTTCTATATATATGACTAATTATTTAGTTAAAAACAATCATTATGCTATTTTATTCTATATGAATATTTTAGGAATATTACAGGTAAATGTTTACAACTCTTTACCGAATCAAACAAAAATTGAAATTATGTGCAATAATTATTTACTAGACATTCAGTTGAAGTATTTAATAAAGGTCAACCTAGAACGCTTTTATACTCATTTTTGAGTTATGCTCAGTTTGTTAATGAGGTTAAATATAAAACTAAACCTGTAGCTCTGATATTACAAAGTTTATTAGGAGAAACAAAGTGTTAGAATAACAAAACATTTCTTGCAATAAACAAATTTTAGTATTGAAACATTTGAGAAAGCAAATATGGAACGGTTAAATCCAATGAAATAAAAAGGGATATGCATAAGTCGCTAATCTCACTTTACCGGAGGTTTGGCTTTAAGTAATTAACTGTATGCATATTACCATGAGTAACCATTATGAAGATTAGGTTAGTTTTATACCTTAAATTATATATGTGTACCGATATCCTTACCAAATTGAGAGGTAAATGTTGTAGTTTTTAAACCTTAGTTTTAAATAACTTGGACTGTAGATTTCGTATAAAAACAATGTCTTAACGAATATCATTAGTTAAGCAAAACGTTAAAATTGAAATATAATAATAATTCAATAAACTTTAAA
Organism: Aphrophora alni; assembly: GCA_963513935.1. NCBI lineage: Eukaryota > Metazoa > Arthropoda > Insecta > Hemiptera > Aphrophoridae > Aphrophora > Aphrophora alni. Next base: position 108,037,696 of record OY740768.1, on the reverse strand, counting down.
AAATAAAATTTATTTTTTTGGTTACATACAAATTTGACCTCTGCGAGACTAATATCTTTCTTCTTGGTATTTTTGTATCAATTGTTCAATTATTGCATCAGATACCTTGCAAAGTGATAGCTTTTTTTTCAAAATTTAGTATTAAGTTCCCAAAAACAAGATAAAATAAATTATTGTAACTCATAGTATGACTTTTAACATAAATATTGTTTATTTATAGTGTATATGAAATTGTAACAATATTTACACATTTAAATAAACAAAAAAATCACTTCCTTCTAGAAAATGTAATGTACGAAACTAAAATGTAATATATTGTTTATTCCAATTATGTATAAATACAAATACAGTAAATAAATTCCTTTTACTTAGATAATTCAATGATTTTGTTCACTACATTATGTTGACTATATTTTTATTGTAAACATTTTGAAGTACGAATATGTACCCTTCTGTGGTGAACCAATTTCAAAATCTTGTAAAAGAGCGAGCGTGAGAGCGTCGAACTTGAAAACAATTTACACGCACCTTAAAAACTCTTTGTTGTAATGTTTCTCTTCGACGTAGCATGAAGTGGGGGTGAAAATATGTGCACTAAATGTTGACCAATAGGTTTTGAGTTAGGTTTAGTGGCGGGAATTGATGTAAGTATCAGAATCTCGTTGCAACTCTGCATGCTAAGCAAAATTTCTGAAGACATTTTGAATGGAATTCTTTGTTAATTAGCCTTTTCAAACGGAATTTGAAAATTTCCATCCTTTCAAATGGAAAGTGTACGTTAAAGATGGATGAATTGGTCTTAACTCAACAGTAAATAACAGTAAAAATTATTAAATTAGGTTAAAGTTAGTTTCTAATATCCAAATTCGTAAATTTTGTGTCAGTTTGTTAGTTCTGTTTACATTCGGCGACAATCTTTAATTCAATGAATTCATATTAAACTATATGTAGTACGTTAATAAGTCTATTATAGTTTGCAGCTTATCCCTCTGGTACATTTTCAAAATAATACAAGCTTCAAGTATACTATCTGAAAACTTATTCATGTTTTAGTAAACTCTGATAAAATAAACTAATTCATGATTCATAATTGTTGTCCTAAAGTTGGACATAACGTTATGCCCGACTTAAAATAGAAGTTCAATATTTGTTAATAATTCAAATTGTTGATCAGATAAGTGGGAAGTAGAATAAATAGGATAAAAAGACATCTGTGTAATTACATTCTGTTAATGAGATTTAAAGATTAACTACACTTTCAGTTTTGTACTTCCTGAAGCATTTGTTTCTTGTCAAGTTTTAACTTTTTCAAATAATATTTTTTGTATTGATTACAATTAGCAAATGTAACTGTACAGCACTATTCTCTTTTTAGTGTGTATTAGCTTTCTAAAAATCTCTCATTGTTTACGTAAACTTTAATATTAATAACATTGTTCAGAAACCAAGAAAATATTGCTACAAAATCAACTGGATATTTCCTCCAACACTTTAAAAATTTAATGAAGTAGTTATTCACAAAAGCGTCAACTTCTCAGACTCCAATTCAAAAAAGAAATTACATAAATAAAAATTTAATAACTTCAAGTTTTTATTTATTTATAGATGTAAGTTGATGGAATCTCGGTGTTAAATCGTAGCAGCCTTCGCAGTATAAAAATAAAACTTTCTTAGTTGTGTAAATACACTGTTGTGCAACGTTTAAATTCCAACTATTTCTAATACCAAACCTGTTGTAGATACTGCATTATAATTATCAAATTTGTGTACTTATGTATAATGTTTGTTGTAACTGAGTTGTTATTATGCAAACATACTGTATATAGACCAATGTAATAGTACATTGTAGAAGCACATGTCACTATGCTTCTACGGAAACAACATGGTGGCAACATATTAAACTAAAGGCTATGCAAATCCTGTTTAATTGTACTGTCCGTCTAGTCACATTAAAAATTAATCCTTTCCATTAATGCAATTATTATACTTGGAATTATATCCAATTAATATAGACAACCACGAATTAATGAAACATTGTCTACATACAAAAAATCAAAACTCACCACAGTTATCACCACAAATCAAAACTCACTTGACAAAAAAGTCAATACTGTCGATTTTACAAAAATAATGAATTGTACATGTTTTGTTTTTGTTTTTTTCCCCCGTAATACCGCCGTTTAAATATTAAGTATATAATCAACAAAAATATATTTACGTATTCCTGTTGAAAAATACAATTATTAATACCATTTTTTATTTTAATCCAGTACAAAGAATACTAAATATTGTAATGAATTTAAGTTCAATCTGTTATAGTCCTGTAGCAAAATCCTTGCTTAAATTAACCCTAAAAATTTGCTTCACCGGATTGAAATTATTTTTTCTATGTGACATTGTTAGGCATATTGGGTTCCGATTTTTGAGATATGATTTGAACATTAACAGGTAATGTTACATTTTTTTGTTTTCTTAGTATAAAGTATTTATGATATAAGAGTAAATAATACATTTAAATCCCAAAAATAGATTTCTTGTAGCTCCTTATGATTTCATTCTGGTGTAGAGGAAAATGAGCGTAAATAGAGTGGTTCTAAAACGTCGAAACACTTATCGGTTACTTTTTTTCCCCCGGACTGCTGTATATGTTTATTTACTCATAATATTTATCGTTGTTTCAACAGTACTTAAATTTATATAAATTTTTTATAAAATAAAAGCCAATGTAACTTACTGAATATTCAATTTCAACCTTTTTTATATATTATTAGAACTAACCTTATTTTTATAAATTATCTAAACTTGTGGAAACTGCAATTGCCAAATTTATGAAAACAAAATATTCAATAAAAACACCAAATTTGTTCAATACAAGACTTTCCAATGATTTCGTTATTCCTCTCAGTAACTGGTATTACAAAAGAGAAATAAGTTTGATGACTCCCCAAACCCAATTAGACTAAAATATTTATATTCAACGATATAAATTTTATAGTCAATAGAAACAACATATGTTTGCCTTAAACCGATACATAACAATACTATACCAACAAAACTATACTCATTAATCATTAATAGAATTGGTAACGCTCTTCTCCCTTCTTAAAACGCCCCATACAGAAGCATGAGAAAATATACATAAACTTTGTAAAACTGACACATACATATACACACGCATACATGCAAATATAAAACTGAAGAAAACACAAGTAAAGTAAATAATAATTATTAGACAATCAGTTCTTTACAGGTGTTTACCAGTAGTGTTATACCTTACCGTGTTGTTAAAGGCAATAAATGTGTATCTAAGTGATAATATAATTTATCCAGAGAAACAATGTTTTAGGTTAGCAACACATTTAGGCTATAAATTAAATGAATATTGAGCATTTAGTGAATGTAAATACAGAGAAGTCAAAATCCAGGTAATTAAAAAAGGATTTGTATAAGCCGCTCATCTCACTTTATGGTGGTGTGGCATTAAGTAATAAATAAATGTATGGTTATTACCATGACTAATCAATAACAAGATTATATTTACATACTTTATTACTTTTATACTTTAAATTATTTCATCAGTACAGAAATCTAACTAAATATTGAATTAAAAGTTATCTTATAATTTAAAACAATTTTAGTATTCAGAGGTGGCATACATAGCACGTAGTTAGTAAATTACCCTACGGAATAGCGACAGATATGTATGGCTGTTGCTTTTGCTTGAGTTTTATATTAATTACTTCGGATTATACACTTACCTTGTATAAGATAAGGAAAGAGAACGAAATTTTGAAATATTGCGTTTATATTTCAATCACTAGAGTGTAGCAGGATAAATATCTCGGTTTTAGAATATTGTGACGTGTGGTTTGGGACACCACCAATCTGTGTCTTTCATCACTATAAAATGGACGCTCTCTCAACTGATCAAGTTTTAGAGATGCTGCAACGATGATTTCGATTCATAACTCAAAGTTACAGACATTGTTGATTCTAACGACGACATAGAACATTTAAAAGTTAAGTCTCTCATTTTAATTTTATGTAATTTATTTTTCAATCTAGTCCCAAAAACCTTTGTTTCAAACACTTGTAGTACATAGGCTGTGAAAGATTTTGTTATCCTTTCATTACGTCAGTGCAAATGATAAGTACTATTACTTGTGTTAAAAATAATATGTTTTCTTACTGAAATTTTTATGATTTCTAAAAACAATTTTTAGTAATGTAATTCATACAATTTACTAACATTCTTTCTTTAACCTTAATAATACTTATTCTTTTTCTCGAATTACATTTGAAAATATTAGTGGTCTATGTGGATTTAAATCTAGTTTGTTTTGGAATGTTTCTAACACAGTTACAGTATTATGTTCAAAATTTATCATTTATGCAATACATAAATAATTTTACTGGAAACATGTTACGTTTTTGCATAGCTACTGTATACGAATGTTATTATTATATACATATATATATATATATATATATATATATATATATATATATTTGAACTACGCTTTATTTGTTTTCAAAATTATAGTTACTCTGTGTACATTAGTTTATTTTAAATATCTTTTATTGGACTATTATTATAAAATGTAAAATCATATATTTCTTCAGATGTCTTATACGATGAGCAGCAAAATGATGATAAACTTCCATATGTAGAAACTGAAGCAGGCGTTACGTTTTTGGACAATCAACCATTGCAAATGTCCGAAGACATGAAATGACTTCTCTCCCAATCAATACACCAAGAGGTCGCCAAGTTTTAAAAGAGTTTTCCAGTGTAACTGCTACTTTATATATTAAATTTACACAGTTTGACTATTTTTGATTTAATTTTTAATGATGAACATTCGAAATAAGATACTAACAGGTACGCTAGGGATACAACTTTTAACTAAGAGTGGAATTAATATTAATAAGAGTTTATGAAAGTAAATTAAGGATAGCATCAGTTTTAGATTATACCTATACCTCTTATTCCTCACTTGACAGAAATAATAATATGTGTTTTCATGAAATGAGTCTAAATAAAGAACTAAATCATATTAGGAATGAATTAATTACCAATGGATACCATCAATCCGAAATTTCTAATGTAAAAAAGCAATTCTAAGGAAAACAAAGAGTTTAAAGAGAATGAAAAACGCCTATCGTACATGACGATCCCTTATACCCGGGGATTATTGAGAAAAGTTAGACGAGTTACTAGGATATAAAACATACGTACAGCTTTTAATAATAGAAACAATATTAGACAGTATCTTTCCAAAACCAAATCTAAATACAGGATACTAAAAATGTTATATATAGTTTTATAATTATATGTGACAGGCAATATATTGGCGAGACAAAAAAAAAGAATAAACACAAGAATTAGTTAACACAAAAAAACAAGTCATTAGTTATTTAAGAAAAAAAATGAATATAGCTGAATATATTTGGCCCTTAAATCACTTATTTAGTTTGGAAGAGGCTACAGTACACTGCGTAAAACTTTTTATAAATGAAAACTAATAAAGCCTAACATATAAAGCTATCAGACTATCCTAACAAACACACTAATTTAGAAATACGTTGTTTGTTGCTTTCGTTAATAAAATGACAACATTCCATAACTCAGATGTTTGCCCTTCTTTGGTGTAGTATAGGCCTCTGTGTTGTTATTTTTATGTCATATATTTTGTAATAAGAGTTTTATATTTGACTGATCTGGTCTAGTGTTACGGCTTAGTTATTTCTTAAGACATAAATTTAGTTTCAGTTTTCAACGGGGACCTAGGCTACTGAGATATTTTCAAGTGGTTCTCTTTCACACTCTAGTTTTAGATTTGATAACAAGATTTAATTTTACTATCGAAACGACGACGTGTATTAGTTTTCATATTCACAAATGATGGTGAATGCCAGATTAAACAATAACTATGAATTTAGTGTAAAATTACGATCAAAACTATGACTCTATTTCCTCATAGAGTTACTTAATTTTGTCTAGACCTATCAGCGAATATTCTGTATGAACTGTTTTCTGTGTAAAGATGTTTAGTGTTTTAAAGGCGATAGTGGTTACCAACGAACGTAGGTCCATGTCTTTCTTAACAGGTTGGAGTACCTCTAGATTTATGTTAAAAATTCTATAAGGGACATTAGATTTGGTAGGTGTTAAATGTCTTAATAGTCAAATCTTTGCAAAATACGATGTTGATAAACTTAGTAGAGTCTTAAGCATATATTATGAACTTTCTTAAAGGATATGAAACATTCAATTGTATTATGACTCTAAGGATTTTGAGTTTCTACATGCTGTTATTGCCGATATAGAGGTTGTTATTCTTCTTATTATCATTCGTAAGCAGTTATTTTAAGTTGCTTCTAGTTTCAAAAATATATATATTAGCCTCTGTTGTTACAAGAACCTCTTCTCCATAAGGAAGATTAAGCTTGAGGCAAGTTTTTAAGTTTCATTCAGCATCTCCAAATACCGCGTCATTTAAATCCCGCAATTCAATTGAAAACGCTCAACATCGCTGACACTTTAGAACGTAACTATGTGAATGTTATTTCATTGTGAGCTTTTTGTCTACAACTCATCGAATATACATGATTCTATTAGCTTTTTGTATTGGACTATAGTTTATATTTATTTGGATGTCTTCTATCATTGTTTTCAATGTAAATAACTAGAAACACGTTCAGACTTATTCATTATCATGTTATCAATGTCACTCGATTTGGCTTAAGATGGTCTGTTCTATGTTTATGCTGTCTTGCAGCTTTATAAACATATAATTTAATTTTTTGCAGCAATGACATTGTTTCAAACTTTTTATAATGTGATCACACTTACCATTCACATAAAACAAATTGAAATACATGTTTCATGCGTTACTGTACACAATTTGTGACGTGTACGCAACCCCACAACAGAATACAAAGATATTGTATTCACCACTATCTCCCTGAATATATTGTTATAAATCTATCAGTGTGAAACTGTGAACAAACCTCACACAAAGAAAAACCAGTAACATATACGCTTATCGTTAAAGAGAAGTTGCCATGTAACGAATACAGTAAATTTCAGTTCTCATCTTGATGCACTAACTAAGACTTAATCTTTCGTATTCCTCATAAAATTCTTTGTTCTTTCTTGAACGCCATGTTCAATTCTCATATATTGTGTGTACAATCCTCCTCAAATTTCAGATGGTGTCACTATTTTACTAAGGCCCCAGGTCAAAGAGGGCTTTTATCAATTATAAACTTCGTTCTATCGTCAATTAATCAGATTTATGTTATTTCTAGTGAGACAAAATATTTTCTGTTTCCTCTCTATTTAAGTTATCGAATAATTTATGTTATGTGTAATGGACGGGTTTTGTTTTAAGAATACGTCCATTAAATCAAGAGATTTAACAGATGTTGAAGAAGAATGTCCTAATTATTATTCAGTAAGGTGATTTAAAAACATGAGATAAGTTGCTGACTAAAACCATATACAGGTCGTCTAAAAAAGATATAAATTCCTCGGTTATTATTTAGATCTTAACTTCTAGGAGTATTTGTGAGTAGCGAAAAAAGAGTGATATCTGAAGATTCTCTTAGTATTGTTCTTAACAACTCCATGTAAACGTGAGATCATTTTAGTCTTACGGGCTACTTTAAAGGAGTGCCTTATGGTGTAGTTATTGCAGCAAATAGCCTCCATTTATATTAATTTAATATATATTTAAGTCTTCTTCTTCACAGGCACAACAGACTCATGTAGCTCAACCATTATTATTTAATCACAATGACTTCATCAATGATTACTTATATTATTATTAGTTCATAAGTTTTATTACTATTATCTTATAACAATAAAAATGATCAGCGATTGTTATATTTTATGAAGTATACATTTACCTAACCCTAATTCAAGAATAATGGAATTGTTGGGATTCAGTGTTTTAATGACAGATTTAAAAACAGTAACCTATTATGTTGGTAAAACAAATGTTGAATTACTCACCTATATTTGATGAAAACTATTTTATCTGTTTTTAAGTAACTGTACACCAATTAGGCCATGTGATGCCATATTATTAAAAACAAAAAAAAGTATCAAAATAAGTTTTTTAATCAAGCGTTGAATATACATATGACATCTATTTCAATTGTTGTTGATTCCGAGAATTCATTGAACGTTTCTGTTAATGACAATACAGGTAAAGAAACAAAACAAATTCTCTCCAACGAAACGTACAAATTGAAAATACCCAATTCTTTCCTGATCAACGATCCAAAGTATTAAAGTTGACGTTTTTACTATTGTGGTCGTACCATAGGGACATAAATTGTTTTCAAGCAATGTTGCTTCAGTTTCACACCACCAATATAAAAGTTGCAATACTCAGGTGAAATATTATGCATATTATTTGACAAATCAAAACTTCCATGATCAAAATGTAACAAATTTATTCACTGGGGTGGGATTGTTCATATTATTTTAAACGATTTGTATGTAATATTTAAAACTATTAAACGTTATTATATAATAACATATTATTTTATTATTTATAACTGAAAAGTTAGATTTCAGTTCTCTTCTTGACACGTTTTGACCTGTACTAATAAATAGAAAATCCTTTGTGTAATTAGTAATAATTATTAGTAATCAAATAATAGCCAATTAATGTACAACAGCCAATTAATGATATTTTATATAATGTACATTAAATAGCTCCTTTTCATATTCTATTGAGAATTAATCATAAAATAGTTACACATATCTAATATTTATTTCAAGTTTTTGTTTTTAACATAGTGATGTATACTATTGAATTTCACTAAAACTAATCTAAATGATTTATTATACCTTTAAATAATTGAAAGTAAATTCATAAGAAATGATAAATGTATGCACCAAGCTTGATACAAAATTAATTGTTGGTAAAAACTTATTATTATATTTTAAGTAAAACATCCAGCTATGATTTATCGGGATCTTTTGATTATGGTTCAAAACTATATTGATTAAATAGAATTGCCACCAAATACTGTACTTATTGGTCAGCAGACAAGTTTGCAGACCTGTCTGTCAACAGTGTTGCACAACACCCGAAACCAGCTATTGTATGTGTACGTGTATTTGTGTATGTGTTTGTGTGTATATATTTTGAGTGTGTTTTTGTGTTCGCATATATTTATGTGCTTGTGAGTGTATGTGAGCGTGTGTGTGAGTAAACTATAAGCTATGTTAGTTAAGAATTTTAAAGATTACTGTTAAAGAAACTACGACAAATAAGCACCGATTAGTAGATCGGTAATGTGTTTTGTAGTATCAGTAGTATTGGTGACGGCGGTAAGAATATCAATAGTATTAGAGTGGTAGAAGAAATGGATATACTATGATAGTAGCAGCGACGGCAGTAAATAGGAAAAAAAATAATTAAAGTTGCAGTAACAAATACAGATGTATAGGCAATGAAACTGTCAATCTTTGTGGTAGTGGATGCAACATTGAGAGTAGAAAGAGCATTAAAGTGCAGTGGTAGTAGCAGTCGCTGTAGCAATAAGCGTTCCAATTGTAGTTTCATTGATAGTACCAGACGGCAGTGGTAGTGGTATTTTCTGTTGTAGTAACAGTGGTAGTGGCTGTCGCGAGTACATATAGTAATGCGAGAAAGTGGTAGCAACAGATACTTGTTGCAGTGATATTAACAATATAAGTGGTTGTAGCAACATATTTAGCAAATTGTATTTCAGTGACCGGTTCAGAAACAGATGGTAGTGTCAGTGGTAGTGGTAGTGGTAATATCCGTGTTAGTTGCTGTAGGAATGGGTGTACCAATAGTATTACACTGATATTGGTACTAAGATTTTTCAGTGAGAGTGGCAGTATTATTTATGTTAAAGACACGTTTACTGCTGAATGTTGACCAAAGTAAAGTTATGACATAAGACGAGGGCCTAAACTAACCTGAAAATCTAACCAAACAATGTATGACCGTAACCTAACCTTCTTAAGCGTGTCTTTTTTGGTCAAAAACACATTCCTTTTTTCGGTCCAAGAAGATCCAATGTAGCATTTTCTTCTACACCAGGTTGCTGAATTTAAAAGAGAATTCTACGTTTTAGTGCCAATATCTGGTGATAAATAGTTATTTGTGCAACTAGTGAGCAAAGTGAGCAATTGCCTCACTCGAGAGAAATCCTTACTCACGAGCCGTAGGCGAGTGAGGAATAGTTTCTCGAGTGAGGCGATTGCACTTTGCACTCGAGTTGCACATTATATTTTTCCTACAGTTACCATAAAACAAATAAATTGGTAAAGAAACGTAACATATTTTTACACAGAAGTGAACTTTTAATATGACATTTAATGTGAAAGTAGCATTAATAAATCAGAAACAAAATTATAAAACAAAAAATAATCTCCTTAAAAATGAACACAAACACCCTAAAAGAATTGTTAACCAAAGAATTACTTATAGAAAGACAAATAACACAAGCAAACAGTTAAAAAAAAGTCACTTAAAAATGGCAAATCAATGAAATGGTGGCTTTTGCCGTGACCGGAAGTGTTGTGACAAATACAACAGTACAACAGCTGACCAGCTGATTTACAGCCAGTGCTGCCAACGTATTTCGCGCGCATACGACCTTGTCTGCATGTTACGCGCTCACTAATTCGTGCCTTCACGTTGCAAATCTGGAGTGAGACAAAGTAATTAGAGTGAGACAATGTTAACATTGTCTCACTGATGAGCGAATTGGCCACTTTGAACATGTACATTGTTAGGTAACTGTAGGAAAAGGTATATTTTTTAGCATTCTACTTGATTAGACCATAATTTCTATTGTTCACTTATACCTTGATGCATGTCATTGTTTATTTTTCGTTTAGCACGATATTAATTTAATCGTGATTGGAATCAAGTAGTTTTTATTTCTAAAAACTCATTTGTTAATAGTCTATCAAATAGCTAATTGCTTAGAAGTAATATGTAAGACTACCGTAGGAATATTAATGTTAACTGTAATCGGACTTCAATCAGTTCAAAAGCGTAACAATGGTTATTACATAATAGTAATACATTTTATTTTCTGTACATATTTTTCTGTACAAATAATACATATTTGAAAAAAAAAACTGTATCTTTGTTGTTCTGACCTCAAAATAAAATAATTTAGAATTAAAATTAAAATCGATTTTGATATCAATCAATACAGAATGAATTAATGAAAATTAAATTATTATGAGATATTTTTTATTCGTTATGTAATTAATTTCATATTAACATCTAAACAGTATGTATGAATGTCGAACGGTTTGTTTTGTTTTGATCCGGCAAGGAAGTGAAGGGGTACGAAGTGACAATACTGCAATACCTAGTTCATAGGAACTTGGTTAAAGGATTAACCCTTCGGTGCACTTACAATGCTTGTTATTAATAATAATAATATCTATAAATTCCTAATTCAAAATAATATGTTTTACTTCTATGGATTGTAAATACTACGACAAAGAGCTATTTAACGCACTAATACTCGAATTTCTGGGATAACTCATTAACGAGAAAAATACTCAAGGAAACATGGTAAAAAATGCTTGTTAAAAAACATAAACATATGACAGTACAGTGTTTCATATAAAATATTTGCATATACGTTAAAAACAATTATTTAGTGATGTGACATTACGTTTACTAATTGTGATTTTATAAAACTGAACTTTTCTGAAAAGTTGATAAATATTGTAGCTATTTTGTTCTAACCGCAACAAAAATAATATGGTATTACAATTCAAAATATACTTTAAAAATAATTAATAAAGTGTTAACAATAAAGTCGTGGAAACGGATATCGTGGAATCGGATATTTTTAGGTTACTTTGTAAACATTCGAACTCGGGTATCCATAATTTTGAAACCGACTGTAATCTAAAGTTTATAATAATAGAAAAATAAAATAAATTATATTACCTATTATTCACTTACAGGAAAAAATAATATACAAATCCACTATTGCATATGCCCACATATGGTTTTACTAAAGTTAAATTAAACACACTAGATACCTTCAAGTTACACTGAAGACCAAACAATCATTACGGTCATACTGCACAATTTGTTCCTTCTTATCATTTTGATCTCTAGTTACTCTTTTCAGTATGTCGATTACTGTCTCTCTTATTTTCGAATGTTTATTTATATAGATATATGAAATCCTCTTTTGTTGTCAAAAATTACAAATCTTGGTTTTTCGTTTGGTCGTTATATAGAGCATTTGTAGTCGTGGTTTTTGCATCAGAGTTTCGGGGTTTAATTCCAAAGGTATTTAAAAAGATACGGTGAGGTCCTACCATCAGGCGATTTATATTTTCTTGTAAATTAACTTTTATGTTCATAAGAACATAAAGTATTACGTAGTGAAATTAAATTATATATCACTATTACCTACAATAAAACATTTATTTATACCAAATTTAAATATTCCACAACTAGAAATTTATCTACCTTGTAATCCCGTTTATGGTCGTATCAACATATTAGAGAATTATCAAGCAATGCATATTATTCTTCATTACTGTGTATGTAACCAAACTGCGCACACCAGGATTATTAAGTTAGATTTGATCGAGTATAAGTTTGGGTTATCATGTTTCCCCTACCTCTTTACTGGTCATATTGTAACTTGATTTCCCTAAATAATAAGGTGTGCTTCGAAAGTAGAAAATCATTATTTTTTTTCCATTGAATTTTATTTTGTGTATAATTATGGTTCAAGTTATTACCACTATGTTTATGTCATTAAAAATATTACTAATATACAATAATTAATTAAAATTTCAACCTCATCGACAATAAAATACTGCTTGAAAAACTACACTTTTCAGCGAATGACTTATCTTACTTGGTTAAAAGTCGGTAAATAAAACAATAATTTAGAGTTAAAGAGAACGGTAATAATATAACTATATATATATAATTTTTCCCATCCTCGAATCGAGTTAACGATTAATGTACACGTAAAACAATTCAAAAACTACGGTAAAATGTGATTTCTGAAATGAAAGTTTTAAGTCTTCAAACTAATACAATGACTAACAAATTTGTTTTATTTATGATTGATTACAACCTAGATTCTAATATTTTCTTATACATTCGAAATATATAACTTATTTATATAATTATAAATATTATTCTTATATAAGTTAGTGTTTTCTCGAAAGTAAAAGTGTACTTTAAAACTTATGCTTTGTATCCAATACACCTACTAGCAATATACTTCCGAACTAAATTAATGATTTCAGTAAAAATGACAGGTTTTAGGATTTTTCAAATTGGACAACTTAGAAAGAAACATAATCACGTACATGGTTATTAATAATAACGAAATTGACTTATTGTCAATTTTAACATCAATTCTTGATTTTAAAACAAATGAAAACTGCACCATAACAGAATATTTTTTCCAATCGAGTTATGAAAAATGTTTTAAATAAAGTGCAGTATAATAAAATGGATCGAAGTAGTTAATTAATATTCTGCCAATGGTAATTTATTAAAACCCATCTAGGTCCACTAGTATAACATATAATCATAACGTCAGTAGTATGTCATCATCAATTTATAATTTATTCCAGGTACAGTAATATAATATTATGAGATCAAGAGATATATAGGATCAAATAAGTCCTTTAAAATTAAAAACAAATATTTATCAGAATAACTGCTCATTTAAGTTATTTAACTGATCATTTTTGCGTTCTTCACACATTTGTTACACTTCTTGTGTGTCTGAATGTTATAAAAAAAAAAAAGAAAAAAAAAAAGAAAACATGTTTGAGTAACATGGAAATAATATTAAGGACATAACAAATCATTAATTATATCCATCTATTATAGAAGTATAATGGAAAATATCAATATGGCCCTAATACTAAAATGACAATAACTTTTTTACAAATTATTACAAAAAATAGTTACATTATAATATTACTTAAAAACATTAAAAACATAATTAAAATTATGCACAAAATTAGTAACAGGTGTTTGATAAATAATTAAAGACGTATAAATTGTACATTTATTCCATTATTAAATTGTTATAGCTTGTAGAGTGTAGGAGCTATACACGTACAATTTTGTATCAAAATAAAGGTATTTATTTATACAAAGAAAATATTTACAACGGTGTGTAGATACTACAAATAATACATATTTAGTTCACACAATTCCGATTAGTAATAAGGTTGGTATAAAGTACTCACCAATTTATTCCACAATCAAAATCACTCAAAGTTAAACCAAAGACAAAGTCAATTCGTGATCTTAGTCTATCTGCAGTATGACGCCAGACTACGTTCTTCATGAAAAGAACACGAAATCCTGGTTGTTATCAATAGGCAAAGAACATTTCTTAGTAGGATGAGACGGTAACTTACATGACAAAATTTAATATGCAGCATAGACACCTACGATAGAAATTAGTCACTTTTAAATATCACTTGCAACTTATAAAAGTATGTAGTCAACCAACCTATATCAATAGACTAAGAAGTATGGTTATCGATATTAAATTAATACAGAAAACACCATCCTTCTGGTTTGTAAAATTAAATGTTGCCATCTCATATTATAAATACATCCAGTTTCTATTAGGAACTTCGTCTTGCATCCGTCTTAAACAACCTTTTAAAGAAACGGTGGGTGACCGCCTGGTGGTTGGTTATACTTGGATCAAAGGTGATTAAGTCTATGATAAGTGGGGATAAAACGTTTCCGAATATAGATCGGACGACTTAATCACTAGCGATGTGGGACTGCTACAGAGAAAACTGTCACCTGTTGTCCGGAGCTCGAGGACAGAACAGGTGGTGGTCTCTAGATCTTAGTCGCAGGAGGAAATACCTATAGAAATTTACTAATCTTCCAAGCAAAGCAGTGACTGGAGAGAATATCAGTCAGCTCAAACACCATACACTAGAACTACGAAATAATACGAAATGAATATGTGAAAGGCTTTCAAAACCAAGGTATTCACCCTCAAGAAATCCGCTAGAATACAACAAGCCAATGCCGGAAGTACATACATTCCTATTGTAACCCTATAAGAGAGATCAGAAGCGTAAAACAATACAGCAGGAGACACCTCAAGTTATTACTTAAATCACACTTTCATGACTGTACACCCAGCAACGTCATCCTAAGCGTCGCAAAGGACAGCTGTAAGTCGAACGTGATCCTGGCAGACTGGTGACTAACCAGAATTAGTATAGGTTCATTATCTGAAGTGGTGCGGGTATGTAGTAAATTCAGCCCTTTTAATTTATCTCACGGAGATGGCATCTATCCTACGCTCTAGCAGGTAGAACCAACTAAACTAATCGAACCAGTCTGTTAGCTATTTAGAGTCAAAATATATCTGGGTATCACAGTCACTACCAGCTAGTACAGTACTATAGTGGCCGTAAGCAAAGAAGATTTCACAGAGTTTATATTAATTATATAGTCGCTTAAAGTAGAATCACGTAATATTTCTCCCTCTTCCACAACGACAGACATTTTAATGTAGTACAGGATCATCAACGGTTCATCCCTGCAATAGAGCACGGCTTTCGGTAAGTTTACTAATTTATACAGTAATCAGATAAAATCTTTTGGTTTTAAAAATAAAACCATGATCTGTATCTAAAATAGAGCAGAATTCCAAAAAATTAAGGGTACAAATTTAAATTTAACAATTAAACAAGAACATCAATACATTATCTTAACTATATTAGGTAATATACTTTCAATAAATAAATCATAGATCAGGGATTATCACTCAATTTTTCAAAACTTGAAATTTCATACCTCTAAAAACGTCTAGCATAATAACTAGGTCCATCTTCATCTTCTTGATGTTCGAGCCTTCTCTTGGTAGTTTTCTTTACTTTCCTAGCCCTTTATTGAATTTCTAAAAATCATCTCTCAGATTCGCGCAAACGTTTGGCATCACACTTTATTAGGCCTATAACACTATTTCCTCCAGCTCCACCACAAAGTTCTTATAAGACTTTAATTTTTGTCAAAGCACTTTCATTATACGAGATGTTATAACACTTTCTATAACAAATATATGCAATGTAGTTGTATTTAGAAAATTGTTTGTAGCAGTCATGGCCAGATTATATTATCAAACGGTTCATTGCAGTTTTGGGTGTCTCCATGTAAACATCTTTTTAGTAGGTTAAGTACATAAAAAATACTATCATAAATATTGATAGACAGGCTTTACTACGGCCATTACTTCAGGGGGAATGGAGTTAGTGTGTTCTGGAAAGGGTAAGACATGAGCCGGGACCCAATTGTATCTACAACACAAGTCTTAATACAGTACCTAATGTACTTAATAGATTTGGACTTCACAGGCCATGATTGAATAGAGCACATATAGTAAAGAAGACTTGATTACATTATCAATCTACAATCTACCTACATACCTACAATCTACGATCAAAGGTAATAAGAGACAAAATTATACAAACTAATTATGAATTTTGTCTTTTTATTTGTAGTTTGAATAGTAGTAATTTTAACAATTAAAACACAAAAATAGTACATTCAACCTACCAGCAATGATTTGGTGTGATCAATGATCGTGTGTTTTACTGGTTTTAATGTGCTGTGTCGTGAATTAATTGTGTTACAAGTCATTTAAAGGACATAATTTTAGAGAATTCATATTATATAGTCATAAGTTCATAATAATGATGATTTTGCATAAAATTACTTGTGAAAGGAAAAAACATTAATTCTCTCTAAAACTCAAATTTATGTGTTTTCATATATTATAATAATGAAATCGTTCTGAAAGTAGTTGTTTTCATAGTTGTTTTTCTTTTTTTACATGAATATAAATAATATGTTACTAGTTTTTTTTATTTATTATCTTCGTATAAGTAGAGAACAAGTTATTTTTATATTTATGTCATTTAATGTTATAGATAAAACCAGTTTCGTTTCAACTATTTTTTAAACCACAGTGTGCTTGAATATTGTAACAATATAGGCCTATAAGGTAGTAATTAATTAATTAGATCGAAACATCAAATCCTCCTATCAGATAATTCCTCTTGCCATGTCCCCTTGGAGGCAAGCCAAACATAACTAGTTTTCGACCCTCCTCTGCCTGTGTTTCGACTCCAAGTCATTGAGTCTAGTGAGTTTCAACGATTTTAAATATAAACATTAACTTTCTCAATAATTATAGTTTAGCTGGTGTAAAGATAATATTTTCTTGTAAACTATAATTTATTACAATAGTTACATGTCCATCTTCAATAACAGTCAATTTTAACGGCTATAATGTTCTGACAACTTGCCTCTGTTTGTTGTTGTATTGTGCATTTTTATCTTACACCTTCCAAAATAGGCTACACTTATTGATATTAAAATGTTTATTATTTTTCTAAAAGAGACAAATTCTTATAAGCTATTGCCTTAGTTTTAAACTATAATAATAGTTGTAATTCTTTTTTAAAAAATATTAAAAAATACTATTCTATTTTTGCTTTAAATCGTACCGGTTTATTACGATTTTCTTTATAGATTGTGTTAATTTAAAAAACATGGATTTTTATGTTATATTCTAAATATTTAAAGTTTAATTATTTTTAAGTAATTGCACATGCACATCAAAATTGAAGTACATAAGGGTATCGTTAGGATTTTTATAAATAATTATTAAAAATGCGTACGTTATAATTATTATTTACAAAAAAAAATCTATGTGTGTGATAAAAATATATATTTTTATTTTAATATTATGTTCACAGTTCAGAAACCCTTTGAATGTAACATGTCTTTAAAGCTCTTACTCAAATTTAGAAGTAAATTAACAGGAATATAAATTTAAACTACAGAAACTCTCTCAGAACTTTATGTAATATCTCGTTTTTATTACACACTTGGATTAACGCAAATAATACACTTAAAATATAACTTGTGATAATAACTATTACAAAGAGTAACACAAAAATTGTTGAACGATGTAATTTTTACATGTAAGAGCGTATTTGTTGAATAGATGAGAGAATAGCTTTTGCAAAGTTTGACCTATTTAATTAATTACCAGAACAATAATCAACAACAAACCACATTATCTTGAATTACACTTTGACACACAACTCAATGACCCAGCAAGAAATATTAAATGTTTCAATTCTAAATAGTCTTATCTGGTGTTTACACATCTGAACTGTTTTCTCCCCAAAGTTGAAAAGTAAAAATTTCCAAGATAACTATTGAGTGTGCATTAAATTTTTAACTGCAATAATCATCTGTTTTAAATTATAGACATTTTCAGCTCTTTCAAAATCTATTTAAGCAGCAGTATAAAAATGAATTAGTTGGTCGTTATATCCACAATAAGTGTAAAAGCGACGAATCGGTTTGTTTTTTATGTCAGTTACAATTATTTACAACCTACCAAAGGAGGAACACATTTTGACGTTTGTATAACTTCGGAAAAATAGAGAACAGCTATGTGGATATCCTCAAATATTACTTAAATGTTTTCACCGTTTACAAAACTTATAATCAGCTTACCGTATTTGCCATAGAAGATTTGTATTGTTTTGTATGATTGTGAAAGTTCAATCAAGAATCTCAAGTCTCCGTTCGCCTATGGGTTAATTTTAAAAGAAATGTTCTTTAAGGAATGATTTGTTAATTCAAGTAACACATAAATAACATTCTAAATGTTTATCTCAGTGAAAATTGAGTGTAAGGAATAAAAGTTATTTCTTTTTGTAAAATAACTTGTCCAATTGTAACGGTTGATATTTGTAGGTCAGTGTAAAAATCCAATCAATAAATTTACGATTCCAACTAACTATAATGTATTTAAGAAATATAATTTAATATACTTAAATATTATATATTGTTTAAATATTTTAAAGAAATTGTAAATTTTCTACCAACCTAAGATAACGAGCACAGTATTAGATTCCAACTAATATTTATAATAACCAAGCAATAAACATTTTGTTCTGTAATAAAACTTTGATTATAATTTACTTTCAGCAATACGAAATACAACTGAGTAAAATGGATTTATTGCATGAGATAAAATTTAGAACCAATATAACTTTTATAGATAGTTCAGTTATAGTCAATTATACTTCCTGTCCATTACATAATTAAAAGTTCATTTAAAGAGTTTCTTTAACTATTTTAATTATTTACTCTATTAGTTGTGTTAATTGGGAAATAATTAAAAAACGTTCTTTCATATTTCCGTAAAATTTCAAACAATTTGTAAAATTATCCTTCAAAAACGTCAGTTGAATAATAGAAGATAAACACATAATCTTTTTCGCCTTTTAGTCCTTCGTAATTATTTCAAGCACAAAGAACAAACGAATGCGGTCATTATGAAATCCATTTTTAAACCGAGAAGAGCTACTATTTAGTTGCTGGTGTGCGCTCACAGTTGAAGCATCTATGAGCATCTAATCTATTTAACCACCTTGACTAAAATAGTGTGCGAGGGCATTAATGTGTCTAAATTTAAGAATATTTACTAAATGATTGTTAACTAAGCTCTTAAAATGTACTTAACAATCAATATCGAATGAACTGGATATGGTCAAAACAGCAGGAAGGCTTTTACTATGGTTACAAAAAGGTTGTTTTTAATTAAACACACAAGACCTTCCGCCCTGATTAGACACAATATAACCAATTTTGTTCCAAATTAATACTGCATGTCTCTGTCCTCCCAATTATGAAAACGTGAAATACGTTAAATATAAGTAATTATAATATAAGGAAAATAAAAATAAATTTATGTATTTTTTATTATTTTATTTTATTTTAGATCCAGAAATATTAATAAATAGTTCTCCAATCAAAATTTTTAAAACTTCATTGATTGCCTTTACTCTAAATACGAAAATAATTCCAAATTCACTGAAAACATAAAAATATATCTACCTAGAAAAAGATAAATGGATTTGAAAAGCATGGATTGTTCAGGGAAAATAGTGGAATGCTTGTTTACCAGTGATGATTTCCAGTATTGATTCGTAATTTAGTTTTCTTACTTATTTATTCAAGATAAATGATATAACGAAGTTATGTAACCGCTAAAATATACATATATTTAAATTACATCTTCTCTTTGGACATTTCCAATCCCAGTTAGACACAGAAAAGTTAATTTTCTCATAGGTTATGGTACTATGTGGTGAAAATAACGATTTTATCTATGAAGCTGTATAACTTATTTTAATTAACTTATCCTAAGCCCATGCCTATCGTAAAGATAAACCTTTGTTAATCCTGTAAAATGTTAGAGTTTCTGGCTTTGTGGTAAAGTAGAATAATCTGTAATACTAAAGTAGGAGACTGTAGGAATTGGATTTAACCTACACAAACGCCAACACTGACACACATTGTAAGGAAAATAAACATGATGGAATTTTTATGTTTTTCTCGTCTAATAATATGATCGTAAATACAGTCAATATAATTAATCTCATTTTAATAAGGTCAGCGATATTTAATCGTTTACAACTATTCTATTTAAATTTAATTTACATAAATTGCATTTATTTTATTTCATGGACATACTTTACTTATTTTATTTGTTAGTTTCCAAACTTTCAAATAAAACATTATATTTGTTTATTCAGTCATTTCCAAAAACTAAACAGTAAGGCAACTATAGTTCACCAGCCATTTAAATTTTACATTTTTCATTTGTCTACATATGTATTGACTTTAGAGAAACCTTTTTTTTATTTTTAGTTTGAACACGATATCATTAATATATTTTTTCTAACATAAATTTTGATAAAACTTTTAAAAGGTTGTAGTTTGTTTAATTATTGTATTGGTTTTTATCTGTTATTCGCTTTGGTGTGCAATTATTCAAGATAATATTTTTGAATGTACTAACGTTTCGTCCTATGTAAATTTCTGTGCTCATCTCTTTTCGGGTTAGTTTAAAATGTATTCTATATAACGCCATAGGTCAGAATTTAATATTTGAAAATTTTTTCTCCATTATCAAATTTACTTTTCAAATATAGGTACCCGTTACAGCTGGTAAATCATAATGTTTTTTAAAAAAAGCTCATTTGTGAATGTAGGATATCAAAACAAAATTAAGATATTCAATTTTAAGTATTCGTTCAAAGCATGAGACTTATTATATAACTCATAAAGATTTATTACGTAACGATATATTATCCACTAACGTTCCATTTACGTTTTAATTTCACTCTCCCATTGCAAAAATGTTCTCACTGTTTACACAAATTTTGATTTTATCCTCCATTTTGGTATTCTGTAGTAAGCCTAAAGACTTTATTCTGATAGCTGTAATGTATTTCTACTCAGCCGAAATTCAAACTATCTGTCATTTATAACAACACACAAATATATATTTTAGATTAATACACTAAGTTTAAGCGCGCGCTATTAGTGCGCGCGCACACACACCCACACACACACACACACACACTCATACAAAAATCATTAGTTAACACTTGGAAAGTATTTAGTAAATGAAATAGTCATATGACTACCTAGGAATATTTAATCCACCGGACGTTTTACGTTACCCGACAATTGTATGTTTGACATTCTATTTCCGTTTCCGCTTTGCCCTCAGCTAACTGTTATGTTGTTATTAAATATTACAAATGAAGAATATTTAAGTTTAGCAAATTTATTGTTTTGATGATATATTGTGCAAATCGAGATTGCTAAGATTTAATTTTAATTTACTTTTAAATTTAATTGAACCCTTTTTCAAGAATTGTTATGCATTTAAAATCAATTATTTGATTTATTTTTTTTTTTTAAATTATCCCGATTAATTGGTTACCTTTATTATTATTTTTGTATGAAGTCATTATTTATTTAAAAGCGTTTATATTTACCTACTTGATTTAAGAAATATTAATTACTCTTACCATAACCCTTTAAAGGGTTTAGAAAATTAGGTTTTAATACTTGAAATTTAGTTTTTTTTTATATTACAATTCATTTGTTCATTTTTTAAATTATTTAAATAAGAACACATAGCCTATGGAAAATGTGAAAAAAGTGATTATAATAAATGAAGAATATATATAATTTTATAAAATAGTAATGAGTGTTTTGGTTGACAATTTTAATATCTGGATTAAATTTTACAATAACAAATTTACTGAAATCTATTGAGTTTTGTGATAATTTTGTTGTACAAGATACAAATATTATTATTGTTGGTTTAAAGAGACACATTTCTTAAAATCGATTACCAGCCTTAAATAATTAAACGAATTTTCAACTGTAACTATAAAATTACACCGGTATATTATTTTTAGTTATTTGGTTGTTTTTCAAAACTCTATAACGCTACATAAACAAAAAAAATCGTATTTTTATTACACGTAAATATTCGTGGACCATTTCCATCAAGAGTAATAATTAAATCAATTGAACATGTCAAAATGGTTATTGTATTTTATAAGTTAATGATTATATATTTATAGTTTTATATATTTGTATATATTATTTCAGGATTTAGTTCAACCAAGATACAAATACAAATCGTATAATGATGGGGTTTGGTTTATTTTATTTTATTCTCCCCTTTTTTGAAAGGAAGGAAGTATATAAGGTTACATACTTTATTTTTGACGACATGAACTTTCTAATTTAGAATTAACAACAAGAAACTTTTATTAGACTATTTTTTTCTTTTTGTAGACTTTTATTAGCAAATTTTCTTTTTATGACATATTATAAACAAAACAGTGACGACATAACAAAAACATTTATATACACAGTTTAATTGATATTTATGATTTATGATGATATCATATAATAAAACCAGATACACTGTGATCTCTCTCTGTTATACTATATCTCTTAGATTCGTCTTACTTGTAATATAGAATTTGTTTTTAAATAATTCTTTATTTTACGTCAGTGACAATTTAATTAGCAGTTAGACATTTGATTACCCTGTCAAGATGGTTAAATCCACTCTATTAAAATATAATAATATGGTAGTCGAAACCAAACTAAAACTGAGTGTAAAGTAATTTAGAACATATATTAAAATAAAACTTTAAAATTTGAGTAAATCTTACTGAATTTGCACAAAATTAATTTATCGTGATTTATAACAATTATAGAATACCACTTAAAAATCAACTATTTTGCTTCCTAATCGACTAGGAGGATAAACTAACTAGTTCCATAATCTATTCTGAATATTGCAGAGTATTTCTGTTTCGCAAGATCAGTCAGATCAATTAAGTAAACATTATTATTTGATGTAATAATTAAGTAGTCTTAAATGTTTGTAATATGGAAACATTACATACATTATTTACCAGTTATGTTTCCTAATGGAAACAAATGTGTAACTACAAATGTGTAAATTGATTAATAAACAACAAATTTTATTTCTATTCATATAATTAATTTAAAAAAAAAACACTTACCAGTAAATATATGTATTAGCGTGTTATAAATACATATCGTACAAAAATAGTTCCTAAATCACAGTATTGCGAAAATAAAACATATATTGTGATTTTAGAATGAAATGATACTTAAGAGACGAAATCCAGGACTTTTTGAAATATACTTTTAGGATAAAATCAGTGGTCGTATTTTCTATTTGAATAGCTTGCCCAAATGTTTGCAGGATATTGACTGTAACCACTGAACTTTAAGCAAAACCTTGAATACGACTTTTATGAATACTTTGTTCACCCCAGTTTAGTTCTATTTCCTTTAGCTCTGTTATATTATAGCTAAAGGGTTTTTAATATTGTAGAATCGAAACTGTTGGAATTGTTACAAATAAAAACATATATTGTTATCCGTGAAAAAGGATAACAATAACACAATAATAAGAAATACTACAATTCAAGTAGACAATATTATGATTTGTGTAAATAATAGGGCTCTTCCACCTTTCTTTAATATATTATACAATAACGTAATATATTAATATTTATTTATTATAATGAAAGGATTATTTACCTATCTCTATATTTAATAATCGTAAAAAGTGCTTGTATGAATTTTTAGTATCGTTAAATCCTATCTATTATAAGTACTTTATCACGTCGGTGCCACATGTCATAACAATTTTCACAGCACATTATATATTAAAAACTATATGCAACTAATAACTATTTACATTATTATTTAATTTTTTCATTGAATTTAACTATATGAGGGTATATAATATTATTAGTTCAGTGTTGTTTTTACTAACATATATTAATGTAAATCTTTCTTCGTTTACACATTCTGAGCAAAATCAGGCCCAACATCACTCCATTTAGCGAGTTCACAAACTTGTTAACCATTCAAGAGGATCCAAACGAAATTACCGTTAAAATTTTAAATTTAAAGTATTCAATATGAATTCAGTTGTTTTACTTTTGTGTCATTTTGATGCTACTGTTAAACGTCGTCTGAGTGTAATGCAAAGTAATATAAACTGCAAGAACAACCGCTAATAAAATGAAAGTGAGTTTTAAAATTGAAGCATCATTTTTCATTACTTACATGTTATTTACATTGCTCATGGTTTAAATATCTTATTTTTCCCACTATTGGTAAAGAGAGGAAGTGTTCAGAAGGATATATTATATACGTTGAAATATTTGTGGTGGTACCCGTTTTAGTCCACATGAGACTCTTATGTTGTTATACTACAAAGTTAAATATATGTCAGCAGTGGTTCCGCAGAATTTACAAACAATCTATTTGTAAATATAACACTTTATTTTCGCTTCCAGTAAAACCTCCATATTAGTCTACACTCTAAACAGAGGTTTATGTGGTATTACGCAAACATTTCAAAATGTATGTGCGTATATTTTTATATTTAATAAATCATATTGCCAACAAAAAATTGAATACCAAGTGAATAAACTTACACGTTGTAGTAATTCGATGAACGAATCTAAAAGGGGTTATTAGTTAAATAAATTTGTAACCTTACTAGTCTATGCATTAAAAAAACAATCACGATTTAAAAATGAACACTTGAAAATGTATTATGATATTGTTAGTATTCCAGATAAATTAATAGAAGAACATCTTATTTTTCTTTATGTAATAAACATATTTCTGTTTAAAATGAAATACCATAAGGTTTTAGGAACCACTAAGAGTCTTGACATTTTTTTGATATTAGATTATTCTTGCCCTGATTACCCTAAGAAATCTTCATATTTACACAATGTGTTATTATAGAATTATCAATCATACATGTTTAAAGCAAAGCAATAGCACAATTTTGGAAGGAACTACAAGCCAACATGTGTAACTAAACGTTACGTAAATGCCGTATAACCGTTATTTTAGGTTACTATGAAAGCTACGTTAAAAGTGATTAATCTACCATTGTAGAGCCGGTTACGATAAAAAACGATGTGTTTTATAAATTCAACTCCTGAAAAATATTTGATTTGTGACATAAATCAACTAAGTTTATGCTTTCAAAGACATGATGCAATAATAGTAGTGATTTCTCGCTCACGCTATTTAATATAACAATGAAAACATTAATTCCTTAAATGGTTATTCAAACTGTTTCGTAAATTTTTAAACGTGATTATTAGTTCGATTTATTTGTGCTTATTATGCAATTTCGATTAACTACACAGAAAAAAATCCCTTCGTTTTACATCTCTTTATAGACAATAATTACCGAATCAGTTATCGTCCGGTAGCTACAGGGTGCGCACCTGGAGATTGATTACGTAGTTAACGTTGAGAGTTATGTAATTGACTAACGTAACGTATGTCCTCACATGAGGGTTTGAAGTCAATCTGCTGATGGGATAGATATACCGAAACGAGTCAGGTAAATTTTAAAGATGTCATTTGAAGGATCATAAATAAAAATGTATTATACTTTAACATTTATTAAATATATATTTCTGGAATTCATGTTAAGTAACTCTTGCTTTTACGAACTGAGACGTGCAAGTAGTGACCAAATATTTTAATAAGTAAAATTCCCCCCCCCCCCCAAAGATGGTCTTAAGCTTTTTTTGTAAAAGATTCATTATACTGATTTCTTACTCTGTTATTAAATAATTTTAATTCAAATTGTATTTATATATTAATCAACACTACGATTATTATTAATGTTTCCCAAAGTATAAAAACATACATATTTAAACATGGTTTTATAAATTAAATGTACAATTATTACATTTCGATACCATTTCACATTTTTGAATTGCAAATTCAATTTTTTTTTAATTTTATGAAGTATTTTAAATTTAAAAAAATTTTGTGAGGGGAAATTCTCATTAGTTTAGTGCAAATGCCAAAAAATTTGTTAGGTTCTTTATAAATAAACGTTGTATGTCAAAGGGAATTCGACTTGGTTAAAATAAGTTTAATTCCATAATTATAAAACGGAATTTAAAAAATCCTCCTACACTTCTTTAAGAGGTCTATAAAATAATCAGCAGGTATGAATTCTGAAATTTTAATATTATATTATAAAATCACCAATAATTTATCAAGTTAAATTCATGCTAATTGCCAAATATATTTGTAAATATCTAAATAGAAAACAATAGTTTGAGTAAGATGTTTCTGTTAGATTATTACCGTAGCTACGGTCTTAGATTCTGCTTTTTTTCTGAACATAGCAAGGTTTATTATTGAATTCAATATTGTAATAATAACTGAAACATTTTATATGCTTATTTGATGTACATATTAAAAATTTATCCTCTATTTTATGTTGATATATAAACAAATATTGAATTACGTTGCAAATATATTATTTTTAAATCTAGTAGAGAAATGTTTTTATACTGGATTTTCCCTCAGCATTCTATTATATTGTTATGTAGTACTCTCTATTTAACTTTGGAATCTTAAAAACAAATATAATGCCATGATACTACAAATTAGGTTATCCTTGTTTAAAAAAATTAAAAATTGTAAATAATAACAGGACATGCAAAGTCGTGTACCTTAAATTACTCTTATATAAAATACTTTTTTTCCAAATAATTCGTTGTTAGAGACATCGGTTAAATTATAATGAATCCTAAATGTTAAAACTGGCAAAGAATATTTTGATTTAGATTTTCAATGAAAGTTAGATTTTCTATAATAAATATATCTTTCACTGAAGAAATTCATTTTTAATATTAATGATATGACTGTCCTCTGTATTAATAGAAATGTATATTGCTTATATTATTTCCATAAATATTAAGAGATTTATTTAATAAAGACGATATCCATCACGTATATGAGGAACGAAATTCAAACCTCTACAGTGTATTTAATATGAAAATAAACAAACAAAGTGAAGTAAATAAATTGGGAAGTGGAAAATATGTTACTCATTCTATCTGATTGATATGTTTGATGTACTTAAAAATTAAATAAAAATGTATGTTTCTGATTTGTTTAAATAAGTCATTGCAACCTAAATCATTTAGTTAATTTCGTGTTTACCGGCCCGTTGAGAAATTGTTTATCCAAACCCTTTTCCTGACGTGCTTAGTAATATCCTTATTATTATAATGTACTTTGTAAATTAAATATACTTCTATACTATCATTGTGCAGATTTTCTTTATTATTTAGTTATAAGTAATACCATTAGGTTGTAGTTTTTATTGAAGATTGGTAATAGGTTAAGTCAGTTCCTTCTCTACAACATGTCATTTTGTAATTAACTGAATATTGTATATTTTCGACACATCATTTAAGTGTTTACATTTTATTCCATATCAAATAACATTGGAAAAGTTATTTTTAACTGATAAAACTTGAGCAACATATTCTATGGTCCCACCCGACTGATTTTCGTAAGTAAAATATTTAGGGAGAATATAAAGAAATAACCAAATACAAATGACGTGTTACATCTGATATAAAATATAATTGTTACGTCTCATTGTATACTATATAAAATTTACATATACGATAACAACATTAGTAACAAAGCCATAACTTGTTTTTACATTCACAGTTGGTTTCATACATGTTTCTAACGTTAAGATAATATTTATTTTATTTGTATATACAATAGAGTATATAAACTCGACCAAATAGCACAATATTTTATGTTATTGTTGATACACGTAATAATTAATTTTAAATATAAAATACCTAAAACAATTTTACAAAATTAAAGGAAATAGATGCTCACAAAATTTCAGATATAAAGAATAAACCTTTACTATCACGCTATCAATATTAGCTAAAATCTAATAATCTCATACAAAGCTGTTTTGTCACCTGCTGAAAATTTCGTGATGTATTGGAGGTAAGGAATTACCTTTGAACTCTGTCTTCATCCATCAACACAAGGTACTAGTAAGGCAACTAAGATGGAAAAGACCTACTTTGATTTATTTCCACAATTTTGTTGAAGTACACCATAATTAATTAAATATCCGTGAAAATTTCACTTAATATAGGTGATATTCCTTATTTGGGAATATTTAATTCTAAATTATACCAATTTATTTCTCCATTGAATACGTTAATACCCCATAAAATAAAGTATCTACCGTGTCTAACCTTTGGCATATTGTGGCTACAGTTTATATATATATATATAAGTGTGTTAGGAAATGTCATGAAGAATATAATTGTTGTCCGGTTTCCCTCTAATTAGGTGTGAAAAGGGGTATTTTTCGAATTCATTTATAAGTCTATTAACCAGAAAAAAAATTTGTTAATATCAAAACACTAAAAGATTTTCAAATTGTAAAAATGTTTTAAAGGTAAGTTTCCACATATATTTTGTACAATAGCCAAAGTACAATTTGGAACGTGCACAACATAATGGACACAAACTTTTACTTATAAGGAAACTCATATCACTGCTATACAAGATTGTATTATCAAATCCCATAAAGCAATTATCAACTGTATTGAAATAGTGATTTTATTGATGATTTATCACAGTGACATGTAGTAATTATGTTTGGTAATTTCTGAAATGTTTTTTAAAAAATAATTGGACAGTTAAAATCGATTTTTATCTGTTTCTAAAATAGTAAATTATTATAAGATTATAATATTTTTAATATAATAATAATAATAATAATATTTTATATAAATACAATGAATGGAAAATCAATTTTATTATATAATTTGATTGTAAAATAGAATCATCGAAAAATAATTATTCTGAAATATCTTAATTATCTAATTCTTACAAGGAACACAAATACTTAATTAATTTTATACAAACCAATAAGAAAATAACGACATTATGCAACATTGAAAATAAACTCCTTTTATTTGGTAGAATTTCTGTTCAAAGGTGAAAAGTTAAGAATTTAACGACTAATAATATTCTAGGTCACTAACAAAATTAATTTAATCCAGGAGTATTTCATAAATATTAAAGCTAACACAGATAAAAGTATGTCTAGAACGTTTGTTTGATCGGTGACTAATAAATGCTGTAAGGTTTTATTTTCTTTAAATCAAATTTAGAACCAAATACAATTTAGTATTTCGGTCTTTATACCATCAAATATTTAGTTAGAAAAAAGTAAAGGAACAAATAGGTTATGTAGTAGATAAAATTACAAACAATTTTTATGAAATACAGCCCTTTAATTAATTTTGGTTTCATTTATTTGGCATATAGGGAACTTGTCAAAATGCAAATCCGCATAATTATTTCTTTCTAGAAACTGCTGTCCTTTTCTGTCATTAGAAATGTCAATGAATGTTTCTAGTAACTTTACAAAATTGATTCATTACCATTATAGCGGAAAGTATATTTGGTTTATGTGATAAAGGAACAGTTTAATTGTTCGATGAATTTTGAATTTGAGAATTGTTAAATTTTTATAATTTTTAAAATTTCTGCAACATTTTCACGCTTAAGACGTACACGAATACTTTACGTACAATTTACTTCTATTCTTAAATTCGTACTTGGTATTTCTAGACATTTTCTTAAATTAATTTTGTAATGTAAATTTTAGTAATTTAATTGTAAATGTAGTAAAAATTGTGATGTAAAATTTGTAGATTGAAAATGTAGCAATCATAACTATAAATGTCGAAAAATTGTACTCCTAGTAATTACATTCATTCAATGTTATACTTTAAACCTTGGTTAAAACACATTAACCTTTAGATTAATGAACCAAATTAAACCGGTTTTAATAAATATCGTAGTGTAGATAATGATTATTTTCTTTTCACAACTTATGATTGGATTGACTCAGATTGATTATATCACTATGCACGTTTTCATCAATATTACATTATCTTCCTCATTGTTGTTTAAATAACTATATTATTACAACAACGAATAGAACATTATATAATGGGAATATAATTCAACATAAATCCTCTACATTAATCTGACGGCAAAGTTTATCTATATGTCATTTAGTTTAACACCTATCTAAATGGAGCTTTTAACTTTACTTCCTTTTGGATATATCTGTAGCCTTAATTTTGAAAGAAGTTAGCCTCTTACATGCAGTGGAGTTGTTCCGGTGGTTACTTTAATACGTTCAAACGAACACAAAGTCTTTAATTTTCTAACAGCCTATAAATCAGATTTTCGTACGTAATTATTTGTTATAATTCTAGAATTTTCCAATATCTATTTTTAATTTGATTAGATATTAAATGTTGTGCAAAATCTCTGATTTGTACATAACAATATATATCAAGTTGACATTTCGGAGATATTAATGTGAGCTACATAAATAATAACTTGAAACAGTTGAAGGAAATAAATCACATATTGTTGTGGTTCCAGTGTAAATGATCTCATTGCTTACTTTTTATGTAACGATCTCACGATTTGTTGGTATGAAGTGACTAGTCTGGCAACTTTAGTTATTGATTATACGCAATTTGTTTGGACTAGTGAACCAATTTCAGAAATAGGTCTTAACAATAAATTAAACAAGAGAATGATTGGTGCTCTAATATTAATCAGTATTACTGCGGGTTTTTTAAAATTTGTATCGAAATTGTGATTTCAAAGGAATGTATATTTAGAAATAATGTCTATTTTTAGATAAAAGTATTAATTTTTAAGTACTAAACCATTTATTATTAGGCTAAATATATAAGTGGGTTTTACCTCCTATAAACTTCAGCTATATACTTCAGTGAAGACTTTTCTGTACTTCTTTAATTTCCCTAACTAGCTTATGTCTATTCCCCTGGTTAGAGTGAAGATTAATCGAGGTACGTTGCTTGTTGTTTCAAAGTTTGCATCTGGCCCGAAGATTAGTTGCCTTCTACGTCCTAATGCTTATAACTTTCCGTACGCTGAAAATTGTGGGTGCTTTTCTAGGTGCAGTTTCTAGGTGCTGATTACATAGTCTGCATTTCAAGGTTTGTTGGAATAATCCCATAGTGTTGCGGTTCATCTTGAAACCGCCTGGCCTGATACGAAGCTTACGATTTTACGTCAGATTTACTTTGTGAAGTAACGAATTTATAGAATTTCAGATCTGGTTGGATCAGTATAATTTTCAGCGTGGATTATTTTGTCCAAAGCTCCACAATTTCTGAGTGTAGCCATTGTTATAGACCTACGGCTTTATTTATTCCGCATACAGATTCTAAGCCAATGAAGGATCCCTTAGTCCCATTTTTTGCCAGTTTATCTGCCGTATATTATGTGGATACCAATCCACTACGTTTTACCTGGTTTTCACTCTAAGCTTGGATATGGTTTGATGACAATCCCACATTGGTGATGAATTGTGGTCGTGTGTGCTTACAGACTTTACAGCAAGCTGACTGTCCGACCTGATAATAATATGCTCATTTGTATATCCTTTAGCTAGAAACAGTTGTACTCTGTTTAATATATATATATATATATATATATATATATATATATATATATATATATATATATATATATATACATATATATATATGTTTGTAAAGGTTGTATATTTATACCTCTCAATTTAACAGGATAACAATTG
Source organism: Aphrophora alni (assembly GCA_963513935.1). Classification (NCBI taxonomy): domain Eukaryota; kingdom Metazoa; phylum Arthropoda; class Insecta; order Hemiptera; family Aphrophoridae; genus Aphrophora; species Aphrophora alni. The sequence continues at coordinate 108,005,713 of OY740768.1, read as the reverse complement.
GTTATATCTCATTACCTCTAAACGGATATTTAGGTGTTATTACCTTGTTAGTATAGTTTTCATTTAAAACATATGTTTAGCAGGATGTAAAATATGGTGTCTCTAATAAAATCTGTTGGTGTGTGTGTGTGTGTGTGTGTGTGTGTGTGTGTGTGTGTGTGTGTGTGTGTTGCAACGCACCCCCCTCTTCCCGATGACTGATGGTTCTACCTACAGACACTCAACGGGGACAGCACTCGCTGCAAGACCTTACCCCAACTACAACCCCGCGATCTACTTACTATTAGAGAGTGATTCTTTCGCAGTTTAATAGTTTTGATAAGGCTCTTGATTCCTTATGTCACACAAGAATAATTTATTTAAATCAACTTATGCTAACACAGGAAATTTTACTATATTAATATATTCACTTCTTATACTAGCTTACCTTTCTTAAAACTCCAGACTCTTTTTCAAAGGGTGTGCCCTTTGGAGCTCTTTAATTCATTAACACCAAAATTTGCTCTGTTTTGAATTTTTAACTTTATACTTGGTGAGCACTTACTTTTTCTTCTTTCTAATGTAATGAGTTTCTTTGAATGGGTTAGATTTAATTAAAATATTCAACAATGAAATTTAACAAATTTATTTAAGAGTCTACAATTTAATTTTTATTTTGAGAAACAATGGATTTCTTTCGAATCTTTTACAACAATTAATGTCGCCTTTTCTGACAATTTATATTAAATGCTTTCTCTTTTAACAAACTGAAAATCTACTATATTAAACAATTTTAACAATAACTAAAACTAACAATTGATATTCTTATTCTAATACACATAAATATGAATCCTATTATTTATTCCTTTCCAATCTGTTACTTTTGCTTTATTATTGGACTCGAATTTTATTGTATTTTATATCTCTTTATTTGAATGAATTTAAAATTGGCTTTATTTTGACTTTACTTTGTCTTTAAAATGTTATTATTTAACTTTATTGAGTTTAATAATTTTGGACGTAATTCAAGTTTATTAAAAAATATTTTATTTATTAAAAAAGCTTGATTTATGCAGTACCTTGTTTTGTGGAGTGCACAAGTCCGCTCGTCCTGATTCTGAGAGTGTTTGAGGATCTTGGAGATGTTTTCTGAGCGTTGTCTAGAATATCTCGAAGTCCAGTTCTCGAAGAATCTGTTGATGACGACAAATTCTAGAAGAATGTTTGCCGGAGTCCGTAGTGAAGATCTCTTCTACTAAGCTGTTGTAGGATGTCACGTTGTCTCCTGCAAGGCCGATCCTTTCTGTAGGCACCGTTATTAACCTGGCGAAGTACAGAGCGTTGACAATATTTTCACGACGATTTCCTGTTCAGACTTGAGTAAAGTTGGTGATCTTTCCTGGAGCTGCTATTAGAAGACTTCCCTGGAGCTGGTACTAAACGAGACTGTCGAATTAACTTGAAGAAAGTTAACTCGTCGAATTTTAGGCCTTTCAGTGTGGCCAACCTTCACTGATTATTGTTACTGTTTTATTTCACAATTTAATTAATTTTATTTATTTATTTGCACTACGATGAACTTTCCTTGGCTTATTCTTCTATTGTTTGTCTATTTTTCTTATTTTAAATTATCTATTCCTATTATTATTTGTTATAATTAGTTTAATTTCTTATGGTGGATTTGTGTTGAAGTTGGTAATTTTCCCTTTCCATGCGTCTACTGCCTACTATGCGCACGACGTTCAAGACAAGTTGATTCCTGAAATTCATAATTTTTTACTTGCGAATTCTTCTTTTCTTCATATATCCCGTTCGCTTCGCTCGATCTTCTTCTGGGTGATTTCATTTTGAAGCCCTTCTTTCCCTGATGATTTTCCATCTTCATTTGTAGCGATACGACATATATTTTTTCTTTTACGGAGATTTGAAAATTTCGTAAGTTTTCAAAATTTAGTTTTTCCAATTTTGGAAATTTTGAAAATCTTCTTTTTGCAAGTTGTTCCTCTGATGCTGAAAGTTCCAAAACTGCTTTCCTCTTCTTCCTCGCTTCTGGGTTTCACAAGTTACGGTACTTTCTGCATTTTTGGTTATTTATTATTTAATTACTTTATGGTCTTTTATTAAATTTTGATTTCGAGTCTTATTTATTTCTAGTTTATATTATGGTTATGCGTTGTTATTATTAGATTCTGGAATTTCTTTATTTTAAGGGTTTTTTATGTTTTATGACGTTTTATTATGGCTATAACTTTTTTATTATTAATTTGACGAGTTTATTCTCTTATTATTTATTATTAGGTTTTCCTAGCTCTACACGATTATATCATTTTAATTTAAGTTTTCGGATTTTGATGTTTTTTGCATTAGAAACATATGGACGAATTCATGTTCAATCCGGAACGCTAGATATTTCCTGTCAAGGCGCGTGACCTTGGCTTGGCTAACTTACATATTCCCTTTAACTTTACATGTGTTATTTTATATTTAGAAATGTTTTTGTCATTTCTACAATTATTATTTGATTTAATTGAAATTTTGGAATTTATCTATTTTCCAAAATTGCTCCTTGCAGGCGGTTCAATTAAACCGTTGCAAATTCCCCTCTCAAAAACTTAAAATTTTGACATTAAAATCCCTTTTTTAGATTTTAAAATTTTATGTTCCTTAAATTTTTCTATTCTCTTTACATATTTACTTCCTTTCTATTTGAAAAACATATTTATCTATATAACATGAAAACTTACTATCTATAAAACAATCCTATTTCTAACATAAATGATTAATTGGTGACATATATAATTTTCAAAAACATGGTAATAAACATGACATATTCATATGAAAACAATCCTTATTTTATACAAATACATATATAGTTTTCATGTTCGATAGTTCATTTCGTCTCTCTTTCATCTGAAACAGTCTATTTAGCATGATTATACATAGTTATACACATTTACACTTTATCCTAACTTTTTTTAAAATTATAAATTTTGACACAAATTTAATCACTTTTGCACTAAGGTAAGTTACATAAATCAAGCCATCCTTACTTTTAATTGATTTCGCGCTAGGTTAGATTACGCCAAGTAACAGTGTAGCATTTAAATTCAAAAAAGCACTTCCGCCATATAACTTAACTCATTTCGTAAATATACATTCTACCTTCCGTCGCTTGACAGATGCTGGCATCTAGCGGCCCGCTCCTAAACCAAGCATCACCTGATACTTGAAACCAAAGTACATTTCGCCGGTCAAGCTAGCTTCTCGATTACCAGTCCACAGTCTACATGCGATAACAACATGGTCTACATTCTTCATAACTCCGTTAGTTAAAAGTTTTCTTCTTCTCTCAAAATCACCGGCTTTCAAATACATCATGTTAAATTACAGCTTGTGCGCCTTAGTCTAATAATCTGTTTCAAAAATGTTAAAATTAACCATCATTTTCTCGGTGCTACCTCACGTGATCTGCGACAGGATTTACCAGGTACTACAACCTTACAGATTTTGTCATATTATAAATTTTGTTAATTTTTAAAATAATTTGTTAATTATCATGTTTTCTTTAAAATATGTATTTCATGTTTTATTCAATATTCTATTTTCTTTTGAAACTAAATGATTATAAAAAAATTCTTTTCTTAAAACATCATTTACAAAATCTTGCAAAGGCACATTTTACGTTTTGAACATTTTTGTGAAATAAGTGCAAACTAGTGTTGAACATTAAATGATCAGAATATGAACATGTCAAATATAAAACAATTGAGGAAATTTCTTCTAAATCAGAAAATTTCGTTTTACAAGCTTTTGCAAAATCTTACAAGTCTTATACAAGCTTTCTTTTAAACAAAATTAAAATATATATAAATAGATTTATAATAATCTAAGAAGCTTTTAAGTACCATCTTAACGAATTTCTGTTATACAATCAATTTTCTTTAATTTTGGCAAATAATCAGATATTTCTTTAATGATGAACATTAATGCTAAAACATGTCTGATTTTGTACAGACACTAAAAGAACATGTTTTTTTGCTCACAGCTAATATGCTGGTAGGACAAATAGGAGAAATTGGAGAAATAAAGAAATTCTTGTCTCACATTGCACAAACCAACGAAACATCCTAACAAGTTTCGTCCTGTTGGCAAAACACGTTTTTTTTGTATAACGTAACCTCACATTTTCAAGTGCATAAAAGTGATGTCTTTTTCTACAGCTGACTTTACAGAACTTTAACTAACTCATTTTGTATATGTGCCTAAATTTACTTTCGCAAATATGTGTTCCTTAAGACTATTTTCTAAATGTAGACCTGTGTAGTTAATTATAAAATATATATATAAAACAATTATTGGGTGGAGCCTGCATGCAATTTTCGGTCCTAACAACCTCCAAGAGGTTAATTTCCAAATTAAAATAATTGACGTCAATTAACAAAATTTCAAAATTCTAAATTTTTTGTTTGTTTAAAATATATAAATTTATTTGGCCAATATAGTTTTTAAGAAATTTTTCAAACCAGTTATATTATGTATCTTTAGTTTAGTGATAAACATGTTAACTATAGATATGATTTTTTGAACTTAAAATATCAAACTCTTTTATATTTTGTTAAATTCTGTAATTGTTTAAAAGCAAACTATCGTCCTATAAACTAAAAAGGGAGGGGATAAGTTTTTTTTTTCTTTTTTTGAATCTTTTGATTAATTTTTTTTATTATTATTATACTTTTACATTAAGGGCGTATAATCTTTTTTTTTATTAATTATAATTCTGTGAATTATTAAGCTGTGCTCATTGTCTTTTTTTTTATTGTTAAATTTTTGTAACTATAAATATCTATATTAAAAGGGGGGATAAATTTTTAGAATCTGTTGATTAATTTTTTTTTTAAATTATTATATGTTACAATTAAGGGCTTATAACTTTTACAATTTATGATACTGTTAATCATAAGTTTTTTTTTTTTTATTGATCATTTGTGTCAGAATGTCTTTTGTTGTAAATGACAAAGTCTGAATCGCCGAAATTTCTTTCTGCTTTCAATAAACTTGAGCCTTGTTAATTACTAAATTTGTCTTTGTCTTTTTTTATTTTTTCTTTTCAAACATTGTTACCATTTTGGTTCCGCCTTTATTAAATTTAAGTCCCCTGGTAACATGTTTTTGGTAGCAGAGCGTGGTTAGTTCTAAATCATAGAGTTGTTAATTTTAAATTCTGGAACCCTAGTTAATTTTCAAAATTTTGCATTGGAACTATCTAAATTTAAATTCAAAATTTTCTTTGCTAAACAAGGCTCATTTTTATGTTTCGCAGCTTTTCAAATACTGCACAACTGTTGCTGATGAAATTTTTTTTTAATTTAGTTTAAATATTTAAATCTCTATAAATCTATAGTCTCTTTTTTTATTATTGATTTATTTTATAAACACATTACACAAAAACTTCTAAACCAATTTTGATAAAATTTTTTTTTTATTATTATTATTTTGTCTACTTAATTATTTTTTTTTCATATATATATATATTTACATACACTGCACACTAAACATTCACTGAATTTGATCCATACAGCGGGCTCATTCGGGAATCCAAAAAAAAAAAATTTAAATAAATAATAAAATCCAAAAATAGTTAAAAACAAAAAAAAAAAACAAAAAAAATTCAAAAAATTTCATTCAAAATTTTCTCGAGTTTTCTTTCGCTTGTCTGTATCAATTCATACTTACACACACACATATATACACAACAACTACACTACATTTAATTCTTGAGTCTTTCTCTGGCTTTTTCACCTTTTTGCATCACTTTAAAAGAAATTTTTTTTTTATTATTATTAAATTACTTGGTTTATTTTTTTTTATAATCATCAGCAACAATTAAAAATGGCAGTGGATTTGCTGCGATTAGTGGATTCGTTAAAGAATACCGAGCTTGCTTTTGAGGTAGTAGCTAGAGGTGGTGAAAAAGACATTGTAGCTAAAATGCGAACCTCTCTTAGGTCCCTTCTGCAAAACAGCGTCGAGCCCGAAATGGGAAACTTCACCGAAGACATCCTCTTGCAACAGATAGCGTTAGCCCGGAACTCCTTGTTTGTCTTGCAAGACGACCTGGAGAACCTCGATTCCGAAAGAGGAATCAAAATGATTCGTGTTCGTGCGCGCATAAACGTCTTCGGAAGACGGCTAGAGTTCCTAAATCGGGTGCACACTGAACAAATAAAAGTAGCAGACAACAACGTGCCACGGGATCTGGCCGAGCTACATAACAATTTCGCTACGCTCAAAGAAAAATTTAAAGCCTTTGAGCAAACCGTTGCTCCTCTAAAACTAAACGTAAGCATCCCGCTAACGCCCTCTGGGGGAACCACTAAAGCTAGCTCTGCAGAGCCATCTCGGTCTAATGGGCCAAATCTCCTTGCGGACACGCCGCAGGCTGAGACTCAGCAAACTACACCTAGCAGCTCGAAAGGCTGTCAATACATTTCCTTATACGGAAAATTAAGTCATCCTGCCGAACAAATAATTAAGACAATTCCTCAGACAGATGGGTTCGAACTTGACAAATTATTAAATTTTTTTAAAATCTCTTTAAAAAATAGTTAAAACTTACCCGGACGTAGCCTTAAACATTAATAATGTTCTGATGCCCTATGCTCAGGGCCCTTTAAATTCATGTCTGATTAGACATCAGGCATTTAATACCTTTCATAAAGAGGCCTTAAGTCTCTTTATACCATCAAAACGGTTAGCTTCTTTAGTGCAGGAGTTATTTTATAGGCCCCAGAAGACTAACGAGGCGGTGCACATCTTTGTAAATGAAATTAAAGAGGCTGCAGAAACACTTAATTTAGATAAGTCCGAATTGGAGGTCACGGACGTCATTCTGGAGGGACTGTCTCCGGAAGTCCGCAACTGTTTAGTTTTTGCGACTAAGCCTAAAAATTTCGCAGATCTAGATCGACTCTGCGCTCACGTAAATAACATCATGTACACTGACAGGCAAAGGGCTCCATTAAAGAGACCTGAGTTTAAAAGTCCTGATTTTAGACCTACAAGACCTGTAGTCTGTTACAGTTGCGGGCAGCCGGGACATAGAAGCCCAGAGTGTCGAAACCGGCCTCCAACAAGGCAATATCCTCCAAAAAACGGAGGCAGGTTTGGAGTCTAGTTGGTAGCTCCAGGCCAGCCTCCCGTTCAAAAACCAACCACATCGGATTTAAACATAACACGAAACCACATTTTTTTAATAAACCTCCCTTTCAAAATTTAAACTCAATTTCCCATTCAAGAAGAAACAATTTCGGCAATAAAATTCAAAATTACGTTACTCCCATCTGTTATCATTGTGGCATACCCGGTCACTATATCTGGGGCTGTAAATTCTTCTCTCTACGGAATAGGTCCAGGCAAACCTATTCCAGCTCTAAGCTTTCCAACTGCAAACTTCAAAAAAAAAAATAACATTTCTCTTAAATCTAGGGGTCTGAACGATCAGTTTTTGCCTTTGGTGGAAGTAGCTTTTGGGCAAATTAAAGTTAAGGCTCTGCTGGACTCCGGTTCAGTAAGATGCGTCATTTCTAAAGCCCTTTTTAAAAAATTGAAGAACACCAAGGCTTTTAAATCCATCACCAGGGTGAAGGCTGATTGTGTCACGGCTTCTGGAAAAAGGTTGCCCATTTCCTACTCTTGTCGTCTTCATCTTAAAATGGAACATTGTAGTTGGAATGTGGATTTCCTGGTGGCGCATAAGTTGTCGTGTCCTCTGATCCTCGGGTCAGATTTCATATCTAAAACGGGACTGGTACTTGATCTTTCAGCAAAAAACTTCTATTTTAAATTTTCAAGGTCTATTGTTTTTCCTCTATGTAATTTTAGTAATTCCGCGTATAAACCTATAGTGTCCACAACATCTGAATCTACTGCTCCTGATCCTTTAGGTCATCTACAAAAGGACGATAAAAACGCCATTTTAAAAATAATTAATGATTTTCCTCAGGTACTCACAAAAAGGTTAGGTTTAACACATCTAGTTGAATACGATATTCAACTGAAGGACAACACTCCGGTCAAGTGTTCTCCATACCAATTGGCACCTCCCAAAATGGAATACCTCCGCGAACACATCAACGAATTGTTAGATTCAGGAGTAGTAGAACCCAGCCGGTCGGCATATGCATCCCCTGTTTTTCTGGTTCAACACCCCGAAAAGAAAACAAGGATGGTGATTGATTATCGGAGGCTCAATCAAAACATCGTCGTCGAAGCGGTGCCGCTACCTAATCTACATCAAAGTTTTAACTGGTTTGTCGGTGCCAAATATTTCACAGTTTTCGATCTAAATTCAGCTTATCATCAAATCCCTTTGTCTCAAAAGTCCAAACAAATTACCAGCTTTTGTACTCCTTGGATGCTTTATCAGTTTACTCGAGTCCCTTTTGGACTCTGTACTGGTGCCCAAGTGCTTACCAGACTTTTGGATCAGGTCTTCCATGACATCAAATTCAAATTCATTTTTAATTATCTGGATGACCTAGTCATTTACTCCAAAACTTGGGAAGAGCATCAAAAACATCTTCGGGAAGTCCTTACTCGTTTGCGGCGGGCTGGCTTGACTGTTAACCCAGATAAGGTCCGTTTCGCTGTGAATGAGATAAGCTTTTTAGGACACCTAGTTTCTTCTCGTGGCGTGCAAATCGACCCATCTAGAACAAAAGCAATTAGAAACTTTCCGCAACCCAAGAACCCTAAGGCCGTTTCCAGATTTATTGGAATGGTCAATTTCTTTGCTAAATTCATTCCAAATTTCGCGGAGCACGCTGCGCCTCTAAATCTGCTTCGGAGGAAGGGCCAAAAATTCTCTTGGCAAGCTGAACAAGAGAAAGCTTTCAAACATCTTCGAGAGGCAATAACACAGCCTCCGGTTCTCCGGATGGCCGATTTCGCCAAACCATTCATCCTGCAAACGGATGCGAGCTCGGTGGCCCTTGGAGCAGTTCTACTCCAAGAAATTGACGGCTCACGACAGCCCATAGCGTACGCTTCACGTACTTTAACACCTGCAGAAAGAAAAGCCTCATCTGCATATGAAGCCGAATGCCTAGCAGTAGTTTTTGGAGTAGAGAAATTTAGGCAATATCTAGAGCATCGGGAGTTCCTATTAGAAACTGACAACCAAGCCCTTTCTTGGCTTTTAGCACGTCCTCGTCAACTTGGTAAATTAGGCCGGTGGATTGCCAAGTTGACTTCATTGAAATTTAAGGTAGCGCACATAAGAGGAACTCAGAACATCATAGCAGACTCCCTCTCGCGCATGTTTGAACCGGAAAATTTCAACGAAGAAAATGTCACCTTTTCGTGTACCAGTCTCCTCACAAATTTTCCTCTAGCTTTTCATGACATCCAGACTCATCAAAAGGCCGACCCTATTTTGAAAAATATCATTGCCGATCTTGAACAGAACATCTCTTCGGAGAAGTACTGTTTAAGTAAAGGTGTTCTTTGCCTGAAAAATCATCTGGAAAAGCCCACCAGAATTTATTTACCTCAGTCCTTAGTCGACCTGGTGATTAATTATCATCACGACTCCGTTGTGGGTGGTCATCTTGGAGTACTTAAAACTTTGTTTAAGGTAAAGGAGAACTTTTATTGGCCAACTTTAAAACAGGATGTCACTTCTAAAGTGCGAGCTTGTTCGGTGTGCGCTGTAAGCAAACCTGCTCACAACTCCAAATTAGGATACCTTGCCTCAACGGTTCCCAATCGTCCCATGGAAAAATTACATATCGACTACGTCGGACAGCTTCCTAGGACAAAACAGGGCTACAACATGATACTGGTCGCAGTTGACCAGTTCTCAAAATTCACCTGGCTCATGCCTGTCAGAGATGCAACTTCCCACAGTACAATTAAGGCCTTAAGCCAAAACATTTTTCAAAATTTCGGTTTTCCAAAGATAATAATCTCTGACAATGCACAATGTTTTGTATCACATGTCTTCCGCAACTTTTGTTTTTCTCGCGGTATTAAGCATGCAACTTTATCTCCTTATCACCCCCAACCTAATAATGCGGAAAGACTCAACCGAAACCTTAAGGCAGCCCTTATCGCCTATCACTCCAAAAATCAATCCTCTTGGGACGACTCCCTTTGCTGGCTTCAGCTGGCTTTCAATTTCGCACATCATGAGACTCTTAAAGCAACACCTTTTAGTATTCTTTTTAATTTTCTCCCCAATACACCACTGAGTCTCAGCTGGAACATACATGATCTCCTTCCAAAACCTAATACTAATCCATCACAAGTTTGGCGCCAGGCCAAAGACAATATAATGAAAGCGCACCAAAAGGCCGAAAAGACCTATAACAAATTCAGGAAGCCTCATCTGTATAAAATCAACGATCTTGTCTGGTGTAAAACACACCCTCTTAGCTCTGCCATAGACAAGCGAGCTGCTAAATTGATGCCTCGATGGTCAGGTCCCTTCCGGATCATTGATTTTCTTACTCCAGTTACCGTTGCGCTTTCTTTCGCCAATTCACCTCGTTTTATTAAAAAAGCACACGTCGAGCAACTCAAACCTCATCATATAAATTAAATATTAACAAATTTCTAGAACCTTCTCCTTTACGATTTAATTTTCTTTCTGATCTTTCTTGGCCCGCACAAATTGTCATCTGGTAGTCTTCTTTCTATGCACTGCAGAACATAATAAAATACGGAACCAAGCCGTATTTCCTCTAAGCCAAATGCACATCTGTATGTTTGGGCATCGGTGGGCTGAGCTCTCCTAGAGCCCCTCCGTGCCGTAATCTGTATAGATGTTTGCAGGCGAAGAGATATTGATTTTCCTTGTCCAGTGATATATCTCACTGTTTCCCGGACTTGACGCTTTTCAACCCATAGTCTGATCAACTATGAGGTTCCACTTTACGGCAATGGCCGCTACATGTACCTGACATGTTTCCCTATCTAGACATATCTTAACATCGAGCACTCCGCGGGTGTAATCGATGCGACGAGAATATAGAGAGCGTCATGAACTCTTCTGTTTCTTCGTCACCATAACGTCTTCGGACGAGGACATAGTGAGTCCATTTCCTTAACAGTTAAGTTTGGTGTATTTGTTCTTTGTTGTTTATCTTGGTGGAGGTATACTGACCGGTTCTGTCGAACTACATATAGTTAATGTGGCACTCGCCATGCATGTTAGTCTTAGTTGTTTTTTTTGTTTATCTCGAGGTCTAAAACACCTGTCTGAGAGGAAATTTTTTTTTACCCCTTCAAGCACACTCTCTCTCCTTTTTCTAAATTTTGCGGGAGGCCCTTCTGGCCCCTTTTCTTTCTACACTAACTCCGTCTTTCGGGGGGGGAGAGCTGTAGCATTTAAATTCAAAAAAGCACTTCCGCCATATAACTTAACTCATTTCGTAAATATACATTCTACCTTCCGTCGCTTGACAGATGCTGGCATCTAGCGGCCCGCTCCTAAACCAAGCATCACCTGATACTTGAAACCAAAGTACATTTCGCCGGTCAAGCTAGCTTCTCGATTACCAGTCCACAGTCTACATGCGATAACAACATGGTCTACATTCTTCATAACTCCGTTAGTTAAAAGTTTTCTTCTTCTCTCAAAATCACCGGCTTTCAAATACATCATGTTAAATTACAGCTTGTGCGCCTTAGTCTAATAATCTGTTTCAAAAATGTTAAAATTAACCATCATTTTCTCGGTGCTACCTCACGTGATCTGCGACAGGATTTACCAGGTACTACAACCTTACAGATTTTGTCATATTATAAATTTTGTTAATTTTTAAAATAATTTGTTAATTATCATGTTTTCTTTAAAATATGTATTTCATGTTTTATTCAATATTCTATTTTCTTTTGAAACTAAATGATTATAAAAAAATTCTTTTCTTAAAACATCATTTACAAAATCTTGCAAAGGCACATTTTACGTTTTGAACATTTTTGTGAAATAAGTGCAAACTAGTGTTGAACATTAAATGATCAGAATATGAACATGTCAAATATAAAACAATTGAGGAAATTTCTTCTAAATCAGAAAATTTCGTTTTACAAGCTTTTGCAAAATCTTACAAGTCTTATACAAGCTTTCTTTTAAACAAAATTAAAATATATATAAATAGATTTATAATAATCTAAGAAGCTTTTAAGTACCATCTTAACGAATTTCTGTTATACAATCAATTTTCTTTAATTTTGGCAAATAATCAGATATTTCTTTAATGATGAACATTAATGCTAAAACATGTCTGATTTTGTACAGACACTAAAAGAACATGTTTTTTTGCTCACAGCTAATATGCTGGTAGGACAAATAGGAGAAATTGGAGAAATAAAGAAATTCTTGTCTCACATTGCACAAACCAACGAAACATCCTAACAAGTTTCGTCCTGTTGGCAAAACACGTTTTTTTTGTATAACGTAACCTCACATTTTCAAGTGCATAAAAGTGATGTCTTTTTCTACAGCTGACTTTACAGAACTTTAACTAACTCATTTTGTATATGTGCCTAAATTTACTTTCGCAAATATGTGTTCCTTAAGACTATTTTCTAAATGTAGACCTGTGTAGTTAATTATAAAATATATATATAAAACAATTATTGGGTGGAGCCTGCATGCAATTTTCGGTCCTAACAACCTCCAAGAGGTTAATTTCCAAATTAAAATAATTGACGTCAATTAACAAAATTTCAAAATTCTAAATTTTTTGTTTGTTTAAAATATATAAATTTATTTGGCCAATATAGTTTTTAAGAAATTTTTCAAACCAGTTATATTATGTATCTTTAGTTTAGTGATAAACATGTTAACTATAGATATGATTTTTTGAACTTAAAATATCAAACTCTTTTATATTTTGTTAAATTCTGTAATTGTTTAAAAGCAAACTATCGTCCTATAAACTAAAAAGGGAGGGGATAAGTTTTTTTTTTCTTTTTTTGAATCTTTTGATTAATTTTTTTTATTATTATTATACTTTTACATTAAGGGCGTATAATCTTTTTTTTTATTAATTATAATTCTGTGAATTATTAAGCTGTGCTCATTGTCTTTTTTTTTATTGTTAAATTTTTGTAACTATAAATATCTATATTAAAAGGGGGGATAAATTTTTAGAATCTGTTGATTAATTTTTTTTTTAAATTATTATATGTTACAATTAAGGGCTTATAACTTTTACAATTTATGATACTGTTAATCATAAGTTTTTTTTTTTTTATTGATCATTTGTGTCAGAATGTCTTTTGTTGTAAATGACAAAGTCTGAATCGCCGAAATTTCTTTCTGCTTTCAATAAACTTGAGCCTTGTTAATTACTAAATTTGTCTTTGTCTTTTTTTATTTTTTCTTTTCAAACATTGTTACCATTTTGGTTCCGCCTTTATTAAATTTAAGTCCCCTGGTAACAACAGATTGAAATTCCTTTGAATGTTGACATTTCTTATTTCCGTTATCGATATAACGAAAGAACCCCTCTCTACCTTAATTACTGTACAATTTTCATGTCTTCCGGATGCTTGTTTATTTATTAACTGACCTACGCAACTTGTCCCAATTCTCCCGCTCGCTTTTATCGAAACAGCTGGTTTTTATCTACCGTTATGATTTATTCTGAACTTTATTCTTTTTGGATTTATTACATATTATTATGGACGATGTTTATGATTATGAATTTACGAATTTACCTATTCTACTTTATGTTTACTATTATTTTACTATCCTAACCTTTATTTCTAGTTTTTTAATTTTACCGTTGGTTTATTTTTTATTTTTAGTTTTACGAATACGTTTCCCTTCCTTTTTTGACTATATTTTAGTTTTGTTTTGAATTTAACCTTTTTGGTTACGTCTCGATTTTTGAACTTTTTTGTTTCGTTCGCTCCTAACTTATTCAGGTTTGGGTTTGATTGACTACTGGACTCCCCTTTTGGAATTAAGCTCATTTCGAACTTAGGTATGTTTACCAGTGATCCCTTCATTTTTGCGTGGTCTCCATTTTGTATTTGGTGCTTAAGACTTACTTCTTTATTTACGACGACTTTGCTTAGCCCTTTTACGAATAACTCACGACTCTGAAGCTTTTTTGGATATAGTTCTTCCCTTTTCTCGCTCGCTTCACTCTTCTTCCTGCTTCTTCTTGGATAGGTTGCTCCACTTTTAATCTCTTTTTGGATTTTAAAGTTCCTTCCTTGAATTGGCATCTTCCTTTCGACCGTGTTTTGGTTTCTAAGGTTTATCTCCTGTTTTCCTTTGAGTTCAAACTCCCTTCCCCTCTCTAAGTTTTCCCTTCTCCTGTTCCTTCCTGTATTGTCTCGTTCGGTGTTGTCGGCTTCGGTTTTTTCTTTCCTCCCGTCACGTTTGTTGTTTACACGTCCTGTTTGGTCAATTCTGGTATTTTCTCCCCCTTTGTCACGTTCGGCTTGGTCACGTTCGGTACCCTCGTTTTTTACTTCTACACTGGGTAATGTAGTAACATATAACGCCCCATTCGCTCGCATTATAGTATTTGGACCTCCTATATTGCTAATTTGATTTCGCAATTTCCGTACACAGATTTTAGCTGACGGTTGTTCTATGTCCAATCTATTTAATAGATTGGTTTTTGAAGTTACTTTTTTAGCTTCTTCGATGAAATTTATTTTTCTGTTTTCCCCTTCTACATTTATTATTACGTATTTTTCCTCCATATTAATTTTCGCGTTTAACTCGAATAGGCTATTACATCCTAATATACCTAAACTAGTTAACTTTGGTACTACCAGAAATTTTATATCTACTACTCTGTCGTTAAATTGCACGGGTATTGATACTTGTTTTGAAACTCTTTGTTTTTTCTGTTTAATGGCTGTTACTACTTCGACGTTATAAACTGGTAATTCTAAAATTTTGTTTCCCCGTCTTTTTAACTCCTCCAAATACTCAGCTTGTATACACGACCACTGCGCTCCCGTATCTACTAAAACTTTTATATTTGTTTGATGAATTTTGACGTTTATTTCCGGACATTTTTCTAATAATTTTGTTTGAATGTTGATATTTTCGCCTTCTGTCATTAACTCTTCCCTAATATCGCATGAAATGTTTTGTAATTTCCCTACTGATTTTAATGTTGGATTTTTAATTTTTGAAAAGTTTTCTAAAGGTTTCTCTGTTTTGATTTTATTTTTTACATTTTGATCTGCGGCCCCGAATCCTGTCTTTGCCTGTAACCGTTTTCTTTTGCTTTTTTCCGGGACCTTATAACCTAGTTTTTTGGACTGGGTCTCGGATTGTTAGGTAGTGTAGGATTGGGTTTTTGGTTACTTTGGTTTTGGTTTGTTTGCGGTCTATTCCCATAGGATCTAAGGTTAGGTGTTCTAGGATAGGTTTGAGAGTCCATGGCTCCTGCCATTTTCCTATCAAGGTTCCCCTTATACGCTGGTCTTTCTTCTCGATTTTCCCTACGTGGTTCGCCTTCCATCGTTTCAAACGTTCTAAGAAATTCTATCGCGCTTTCAACGGTTTCGCTATGACTTCCTATACTCGCAAATTGTACCTTTTGTTCAAAATGTCGCATGATTCTATTAATCATAAATTTTTCTGGGATTGGTGGATCAAGATATTGTCCTTTAGCCACCATTTTGCAAAAATAATTAACTCTTGACATATATCCTGTATCACGATATTGTCCGTTTTCAATTAAATTTCGGATATGTTGCTGGGCTTGATATCCCCAATAATTTTTTATAAATTTCACCCTAAATTGTCCGTATCTATCTTTATTATCTTTTATTACGTTCCACCATTCTATTACCGGCCCTTTTATGTGTCGTTCCATGATTTTTAATTTCTCCCCTTCGTCTAATTGTGGATCGATTTCCATGAAAATCTCTTCTATTTCGGCTAGAAATTTCATTGGACTTTCTTTAGAACTTCCCCAAAATTCGACAGTTTTATTTCCTGCTGCACCGGGTTGTACGTACACTACGCTTCTCCCAGCCCCTACTAAATTTTGCCCTATACTTGTCTGTCTCATTTTGGTTTCTAACGATTTTATATTTTTGCTTAACGTTTCACAATTAACTTTATTTTGTTTAATTTTGTCATCCTGACCTTTAATTGTTTCCCCTATTTCCTGAATTTCCCCTTTCAAAACGACTATTTCGTCTTCGCAATTTCCGACTCTATTTTGAATTGCTTCAAAATTTTTCTTTACGTCTTCTCCTAAACCGCCTACAGCTTGTAAGAGTTCTTCCCTACTCGCTTGTTCGCTTTCTTCGCGTGCTAATTCTTTCGCTTCGCGTTCCCTTTTCTCTTCGTTTTCCCTAGTCTCCCTTTCTAATTCCCTAGCTTCGCGTTCTTTTTTCTCTTTTTTCCTCTCCGATTCGCGTGCTTTTTCTCTCTCCTCGCGTTCTTTTTTATCTGCCTCTTCCCTAGCTTCGCGTTCTTTTTCTTTCGCCTGGAAATATCTCATGAACTTCTGCATTTCCGTTTCTGTTTCTTTCGGAGCTGCCATTTTTTTATTTAGATTTATTTATTAGGTTTACTACTGTTTATTTATTTAAGTTTTAAGTTTTGATTTTAATGAATTTAAGCTGTTCGTTTTCAACCCTAAAGTAATTTTAACAATTTTTTGTTTGGTTAATTTCGAGCCCCACGTTGGGCGCCACTTGCAACGCACCCCCCTCTTCCCGATGACTGATGGTTCTACCTACAGACACTCAACGGGGACAGCACTCGCTGCAAGACCTTACCCCAACTACAACCCCGCGATCTACTTACTATTAGAGAGTGATTCTTTCGCAGTTTAATAGTTTTGATAAGGCTCTTGATTCCTTATGTCACACAAGAATAATTTATTTAAATCAACTTATGCTAACACAGGAAATTTTACTATATTAATATATTCACTTCTTATACTAGCTTACCTTTCTTAAAACTCCAGACTCTTTTTCAAAGGGTGTGCCCTTTGGAGCTCTTTAATTCATTAACACCAAAATTTGCTCTGTTTTGAATTTTTAACTTTATACTTGGTGAGCACTTACTTTTTCTTCTTTCTAATGTAATGAGTTTCTTTGAATGGGTTAGATTTAATTAAAATATTCAACAATGAAATTTAACAAATTTATTTAAGAGTCTACAATTTAATTTTTATTTTGAGAAACAATGGATTTCTTTCGAATCTTTTACAACAATTAATGTCGCCTTTTCTGACAATTTATATTAAATGCTTTCTCTTTTAACAAACTGAAAATCTACTATATTAAACAATTTTAACAATAACTAAAACTAACAATTGATATTCTTATTCTAATACACATAAATATGAATCCTATTATTTATTCCTTTCCAATCTGTTACTTTTGCTTTATTATTGGACTCGAATTTTATTGTATTTTATATCTCTTTATTTGAATGAATTTAAAATTGGCTTTATTTTGACTTTACTTTGTCTTTAAAATGTTATTATTTAACTTTATTGAGTTTAATAATTTTGGACGTAATTCAAGTTTATTAAAAAATATTTTATTTATTAAAAAAGCTTGATTTATGCAGTACCTTGTTTTGTGGAGTGCACAAGTCCGCTCGTCCTGATTCTGAGAGTGTTTGAGGATCTTGGAGATGTTTTCTGAGCGTTGTCTAGAATATCTCGAAGTCCAGTTCTCGAAGAATCTGTTGATGACGACAAATTCTAGAAGAATGTTTGCCGGAGTCCGTAGTGAAGATCTCTTCTACTAAGCTGTTGTAGGATGTCACGTTGTCTCCTGCAAGGCCGATCCTTTCTGTAGGCACCGTTATTAACCTGGCGAAGTACAGAGCGTTGACAATATTTTCACGACGATTTCCTGTTCAGACTTGAGTAAAGTTGGTGATCTTTCCTGGAGCTGCTATTAGAAGACTTCCCTGGAGCTGGTACTAAACGAGACTGTCGAATTAACTTGAAGAAAGTTAACTCGTCGAATTTTAGGCCTTTCAGTGTGGCCAACCTTCACTGATTATTGTTACTGTTTTATTTCACAATTTAATTAATTTTATTTATTTATTTGCACTACGATGAACTTTCCTTGGCTTATTCTTCTATTGTTTGTCTATTTTTCTTATTTTAAATTATCTATTCCTATTATTATTTGTTATAATTAGTTTAATTTCTTATGGTGGATTTGTGTTGAAGTTGGTAATTTTCCCTTTCCATGCGTCTACTGCCTACTATGCGCACGACGTTCAAGACAAGTTGATTCCTGAAATTCATAATTTTTTACTTGCGAATTCTTCTTTTCTTCATATATCCCGTTCGCTTCGCTCGATCTTCTTCTGGGTGATTTCATTTTGAAGCCCTTCTTTCCCTGATGATTTTCCATCTTCATTTGTAGCGATACGACATATATTTTTTCTTTTACGGAGATTTGAAAATTTCGTAAGTTTTCAAAATTTAGTTTTTCCAATTTTGGAAATTTTGAAAATCTTCTTTTTGCAAGTTGTTCCTCTGATGCTGAAAGTTCCAAAACTGCTTTCCTCTTCTTCCTCGCTTCTGGGTTTCACAAGTTACGGTACTTTCTGCATTTTTGGTTATTTATTATTTAATTACTTTATGGTCTTTTATTAAATTTTGATTTCGAGTCTTATTTATTTCTAGTTTATATTATGGTTATGCGTTGTTATTATTAGATTCTGGAATTTCTTTATTTTAAGGGTTTTTTATGTTTTATGACGTTTTATTATGGCTATAACTTTTTTATTATTAATTTGACGAGTTTATTCTCTTATTATTTATTATTAGGTTTTCCTAGCTCTACACGATTATATCATTTTAATTTAAGTTTTCGGATTTTGATGTTTTTTGCATTAGAAACATATGGACGAATTCATGTTCAATCCGGAACGCTAGATATTTCCTGTCAAGGCGCGTGACCTTGGCTTGGCTAACTTACATATTCCCTTTATCTTTACATGTGTTATTTTATATTTAGAAATGTTTTTGTCATTTCTACAATTATTATTTGATTTAATTGAAATTTTGGAATTTATCTATTTTCCAAAATTGCTCCTTGCAGGCGGTTCAATTAAACCGTTGCAGTGTGTGTGTGTGTGTGTGTGTGTGTGTGTGTGTGTGTGTGTGTGTGTGTGTGTGTGTGTGTGTGTGTGTGTGTGTGTGTGTGTGTGTGTGTGTGTGTGTGTGTGTGTGTGTGTGTGTGTGTGTGTGTGTGTGTGTGTGTGTGTGTGTGTGTGTGTGGGGGGTATGTGTGTGTGTTTGCGTGTGTGATAAACTCAGAGTGAGAACGTTATAGAAATGTCAGAGACTCATTCTTGTCTTGTAAACTGGACACCGTAGTCATTATTTATTAGTTTCGTGATCAAAGCTACAAAACTTTATTCACCATGAAAAACTGCTAAAAGCTCTTTTATTCCCAATCAATACGACGTTTGTACTGTGACCAGTATAAAAACAATTTCTTATTTAAACTACATAGAATATTTCTCCTTCGATGTTTTTGTTTGTACAATAGTAGTTTTGATTTTATCTGCGTTAATAACTTTCTTTTTAAACCGTTTTTATGTAATATTATTTTTATTAAACAAGTAAAAATTATCGTTTAATACTAGGGGGTTAAAGGATATAGGCCAGAAATCCCCGGGGGTGATAATCACATCTACATCCGAGGAAGCTACCCTCAGGACCGCTGTTCGCGAACGAAAAGCCACATCATGCACGAGGTGACCCTGCTTTAACTAATCACTGCCGATTAGACATGAAGGTCAATAAACAATAACCAAATCAAAGTTTCAAGTGTAACTAGGGGAATCCTAAGGTTAATTCCGTCCTGATTGGTGAATTGTAGAATGGATGTTGCGCATCAAACGAAGCCTATGGAGGACCAGGCTTCCCTCAAAGTAAATAGCCAATTTGAAACATGTTGAAACTCATGAGAACTCTTATGGATTCTTCACAAAGTAAACAAATTAATTATAGCATACCGTTCTTAAACATTGTCATTTAGAATGAAACAGAAACAACTACAGTTGCTTCTGGATTATGTGAAAAGATTATGTATGATATGATAATAACCTTAAGATATGGTAATTAAACCATGGTGCCCTAATGTGGTGAAGAATAACTCGTCTAGATATCACAAACATATGTTGACTAGTCTACAAAGTATGACCTGCCTATTTATCTCCGAAGCTTTTATAAATACGCCAACAGCAGTAATAGACTATTTGCGTAATAGACTGTTTGGAATAGCTACAATAGATCTCAGAAATACTCCAGCTAGTTCAGCGGCATAAAGAATGGAATAGTCTAGAATGTGGAAAAGAAGCCGCTGGAAAAAAGGATAGGGCACCATTCACAAACACAAATTACATACCTACTATGAGAAATAATTTTACATTAATAAAACACACACACACACACACACACACACACACACACATATATATATATATATATATATATATATATATATATATATATATATATATATATATATATATATATATATATATATATATATATATATATATATATATAAGGATATTGACAGTCACTGGCCTCCACTACAGAATAGTATAGAATAATAAACTAACAGATATCGTACTAATTTGGGTGCAGGTGAAGAAGAACAACCAAGGAAAATTAAATTATAGCTTTAGTCATTATTGTATTGCCATGACTTTGTAATAAAGTATAGCAACTTTGTATGTGAACAAATATACGCACAATTAAAACAACTTTTTAGAATAAACCACAAATTTATTGAACATGGTTTCGCTAGTTACAGCATTGTCAAGGTATCTTACAAAAATCATTATTATGTTTTAAACTCTTATTCAGCATATTTATTATTAAAACCACCATAAAGCAACTTAAATTGTGTAAAACATAAAATACTTGGAATGTTTAAATTGATTTAAAAAGTATGATTTTTTTTACTACAATTTTGTCTCTGTATTAAAAATGGTTTTTATATATTTTTAAAATATTTTTGTGTAATTAATATTATTTTTCAAAATATAGAGGAGTCTTATATTTCTTTTGGTGTCAGTGTAATAGATTTATTTAATTTATAGATCTTGTTATTTTTCAAAAATATTATTACAATTGTTTGTGATATTTTTACTTCTACGACGGTACAAAAACACGTAAATGAATAAGTGTTTATGTTGTAGGGCGACGGGGATAAATAAAGCTATTAGTTATAAAGTTGTAATTATTGAAACCATGTTTGGAATGATAATCACAGTTTATATTTCAATAACATTATAATTCAATTACAGTTTTATTTATGCTTAAATTCTAATCCATGTTTCATAAAAATACCATATTTTGTAAAATTTAAATATGTCAAAGAAATATGTGAAACCTGTAACAAATATTTAATAATCTCCAATGAAACTATACATTGTTAACTGATTAAAGAAATATATTATGGATATGCCAAATCATTCCAACATGTTGATTTTAAAACACAACAAGTTATTTTTAAGTTAAACTTACTATTTGCACAAATATCTGACAGATTTGATTAAATGATCAAATGACCTTCAATGTGTGAATTGACGAGTACTTGCTACATTAAATGTAAACGTTGGAACTCAAATAATAACTTAAATCTTAGATTTTAAAATAAATAATAAATTCAATCACTTTTATTTGACAATCACAGACACTTGAATTTCACAAATACACCCATTTACATTTCACTAATACAACCAATGAATTTATAATTTCATAATGCAATCCTATGCTCATTATTAATGTTTTTATCAATACTCAATTTTTTTAAACGGAATATGTCGGTTAATTCCGCGATTTCATTAAATAATGATCTCTATATATAACTATATTGTGATTCACAATACATTATTGAACTGAATTCGTGGGATTATTGGATAACTGTAAACCTATTGTACATAAAAGTATATTGTAATAAATTAAACATTAAATATTTTGTAACGGTTTTGTTATGAATTCTAAAGTATAAAATAAACCCAGAGTAAAGTAATAGTAGATATATTTTATTCAATTAAATAGAATTTATGTATTTTTACACAAAATTTATAAAGAATGAAACAAACAATGAACTGTGTTAGTAGCCTGTTAACAATGAAGCAAAACATTCCTAAAATCACTCTATTAAGATCTTTGTAAATAACAGATAATGGTTATCTTTTTTTATCAATATAAAGTGACACTTAACTTTGTTTATCGTTAATTTACTACAGTAGATCATTTGCATTTAGCAGAATTAAAGAGGACTCAACTAGTCCAGAAGCTAAAGTGCACATGCAAAGGAAGAAGACAAATAATGTGGGTTACTAATCTCTACTAACATAGGGAATATTTATATCTCCTTTTCAAACGAGATGACAACATCTGTGGGAAACGCACTGCTGTAACAAAAATAGAAAAAAATACTATAGAATTGTGTGTGCTTATTTGCTATATCATCACTATTCAATATTTATAATAATGATAATTTTAACTTTAGAAAAACGTAGAGATTTTTTAAATTGTTTTATATTTGATTTATTGATCCTACATATTCAATTTACTCTTTTGTTATACAGGATGTTACAAATTTAAAATATATATATAATTAACCCTTTTACTAAAATATATAAAACAATGTTGGGTAAAATGGTTAAAATCGGCTTCTGTTTCAATATTTAATATTAAACAACATATAAAGTATTAATTATACTAAAATAGTAATAAATTTTCATTAAAAAAATAACAATTTTAAAACTTTAAATAACTTAAATAAATATTCAAAACCATTTGGAAATAATAATAATCAATAACTAAGCTGAATGTTGTTAAATAAATATATTATGGACAAAGCAAATTATTTCAAGTTGGTGTTTAAAAACTCAAATTGTCTTATTAAATTATCATTACGAAGAATGTAAGTACTTACCGCAATATTTGATAGATATCATTCCCTTAACAACTGTGTTGTAAAGTCTGAATTGACAAGTAATTGGTACATTGAAGCAAAACTATACAACTAAATTAAGATCTGCTATTTTTAGTATTAATCCGATTTTAAAATAGTTTGAAACAATAGTTACAAATATTTTTTTACTTAGAAATATTGACAAATACAACCACCCAAATTACAATTTTCTAATTGTATAGAATGGCAATTTTAAAATGTTTCTGCAATTCTATGGTTTGGCTACAATATATAATCTTAATCAATTCAAATAATTCATTTGAAAGATAATGTTCATAAAATACCCCCGGTGATGAGCTTAAAAGATGCTCGCAAATATAAATGTATTAAATTAAGCTTATATATATATATATATATATATATATATATATATATACGTAAATTGAATTAAATCATTTCAGCTATTATTGTAGACTATTTTCTGTTGACTAGCCTGGATCAGCTGATTTTAACTTATTACTTCCGTTTACTAATTATTTGTGATGTTATTCAGTTTCAAAACATTAATTTTAACAGTTACTTTTATATAAATAATTATGACAAAACTGTGCAGATAACCAGTGCTTGTAAAATTTGGTAACGAAGCTCCAGTGAATAGTGATATATTTAATCTTATTAAGAATTTGGGCACAATGGAAGCCAGTAATGGAAAAAATGAACTTAAGAAATCTATTTTAGCTGAACAAAAGTTAAAAGACATTGATATTCCTATAAGTAGTTCTTCTAGTAAGTCCTTACGAAAATTATGTAGTAAAACTAATGTTTCCTACGACTCAGTCCATACTACGGTAAGGAACGTTCCTAAATTGTAGCCATACAAATTGCAGGTTAGTCATAAACGAACACCTCTTCATCAGGAAAAAAGAATTCAATACAGTATTAGATTTAAGAGTCTAATAGGAAATTATATTTAAATTATAAATACATTTTATATTTACAGACGTGGCGTGGTTTCACTTACTTAGATTCAATTACTACTATAAATATTTCACATTAAAAAAAGTTGGCGTTAGATATGCTATGTAAATAAAGATAATGATTCTTTCAATGTTCTTTGGTAATACTGTGAATCCCAAGACTTATGAAGAAATTACTCAAAAATTTGTTGAAGAAAATAAGCGGTACTGTTGCTTTCAACAATTTGTCATACCGTCCGATCTATTATGAATATGTTGATCGCTTTTTTCAATTAAAGGATTATTTCCAAAGAACGTTAAAATACCGAGATCTCCTGTTTCTTACAGTTTTGATGTCGTTTTATGGAGTTATTTTGAACAATTATATGTTCAAATGCAGTTTTCTCATTTTAAGGAGATGTAAAATAAATATTAACCATGTTATTGCAGTGATATGGAGAAAAAATCGAAGTAAATTTTCCAGAAGCATGTAGAAGCGTGTTGGCAGGATGTTATTGGACATCATTGTGAAAATTAAATTAAAAAAAAAAAAATCTTCACTGAAATACGTTTTAATTTTTCAAAATTGTTTATGCTGGTCACCCTCTATTATGATAATAAATAATCCACAAATGAAATGCATTTGTATCTCCAACCTACTAAATGATTTTATTTATTAAACTATGTAATTAACGAAATCTTGTTTAAAGTACAAATATATTAATATTAAAAATGGAGGATTGTTAGCATAATACAATAAAAAACACCATCAATGATGTAATGTTACATTGAATGTTGTGACTGGTTTTATTGTACTGTGCTGTGAATGAAAAGTTGAATGTTACACTCCACTGAAAGAAAATCATTTAGGGGAAGATATACTTTGTTGTAATAAGGTGATAAAAATTATGATTTTAAATGAGATTTATTTTAAAAGATACAAATAAACTTGTCAGTTCTTTACCTAAATATTAGTGTGATTTATTGCACTAAGTGAATCGACTAGATGGAAAAATAACTTTATGTTCATAGTATGTTACTTTTTATTGGATCATAAATATTTGTTACTAGTTTTTTATTCAATAAAATATATTTGTATACTTTTAAAAGTAAGTATTATTTGTCTATTAAAAGCTTTTTGTTTTGAAAATTTTATTTCGTTATGCTTTTTTAACATAGTGAGCTTAATTTTCTACCAAAATGAAAGGTAGTTATTATATCAAATTATCAAAACCACTGATTAGACAATTTTTTTTTGTCAAGTCACAGAGACGCGTGGCAAGCAATTTGTTACACATATCATAACACAGATTATATAGGTCAGTAACCTTAACATGCGAATATTACTAGTACAAGGATTTACAAGACTTATCATTTGATTACTCGTAGTATCCTGTAGAACCTGCACAAGCGTTGTGTTTAACCACATTACAATAATTATCGTTTAAGTATCGTTAAGTATGGTTTATAAGTTTAAAAATAAAATCATATCAGACTACTTTCTACTGTTAGGAATTCCCAATAATCTACGTCTAGTGTATCCTTCATAAGTAATACCAAAAGATCTTGTTCGAATCAGCCAATATTTGTTCTTAGAGAGTGTACGTGATCTCTTTGTAGTTTTGGTCTGTGTCGTTTTGCACACAGGCCAATGTACCAAGTCACCAATGTTCAGTCACTAGAGCTACCAGAAATTTTAAAATTTACATAACATTATCCTTTTTAATGAGTGGCGTACTTTGAGTTAAGTACAAAATAAAACACACCAATACTACGATGCGTTAGTGTGTAATTCTGGTTTTAAGTAAGGCATTTAAAAATGGTAGTTCACAATCAAATACATATAAATATGTAAAATATTCACATTTTGTTATTGTTTTCGTGATTTATGAATAGCTAAATAATCCTCTCATGTATTTATTATATAACTCCTATGATAAGATAAATCACATAAAAAAATTTCAGAGAATATAAATTAGTTGGTTAACTTCAGCTAATGCATATATATATATATATATATATATATGGAAAATGGGACAAATTTATCAATAGTTTTAATTTTAATAATTTTAATTTTCCTGCACTGAAATTTTTTTAATTGTAACCACATCGTGGAATAGATAAAAAGAAACTAGCAAATATGAGAGCACTGTGTCTTCACACGAGAAATACAACTACCTACCGAAATGTTTTACTTGGAGGCTCTTAATTTACAACAACAAAAATAATTAAACCTATAGTCTATGGATCTAGGGCTACTACCAAAAAACTTTATTTTGTGGGTGTATGTTGTCTCAAACGGAATATACTGGGATATTCTCTGTTGCAACTTATTAGAGTTTTTTTATACAAATTAAAAATAAAACTTATATATATATATATATATATATATATATATATATATATATATATATATATATATGTGGGTGTGTGTGTGTGTTTTTTTTAAATATCACTTTTGATAAAAAAAGACAATTATTGGTTTTATATTCTATGAAAAATAGATTCGTAAAACGTATTCGGATCAAGTTAATCTTTAAGTTTATCATCCAAAAAATATCTTTTTCTTAACATTATACCTTATATATATAAAGGTGTGTTTTTGTATAGTATATCCTTGATTTTATCAAACATTTTCACAGAGTGTTAAAATAATTGATACAAATATTTTAATTATATTTTGTAATACAAACACATTCACAAAGGAACAATTATCACTTTAAACTTTTTATTACGGACAACTTGACCGACGGCATTATTAATGAATGGTCTTGTCTATTACCCACGTAGTTCCTCACTTGTTGAATGCTACGTTTAATCTCTTCCTCCCTCTTTTAACTTTAGGATTTTACCACAATAGATGGTGTAATACTGTTTGAGAGATGTTTTATGTTTTTTATAGTCACCAGACATCACTAGTTCATCAATATGATTGGTAGGGTTTGCACATCGTGAAACTAAGGCAAATGCCACAAGAAATACATAAACTACAATAAGATAAAAAACCAAGTTTAGTACTTGTTTACAATTTTTTTTTTGTATTTGCATTTGTTAATAACTTAAGACAAAGTTTAAAACATCTAGTAATCTAAACTTTCCAATTACAATGAATGTCAAAGCAAAGCTTTAACCATTTATCATACCAACGTCTCAACCAATAATTATAATCAATATTATTTGTTACACAGATGTTATAGTGATGATGAATACTGTACTATCAGTACCGGTATTTCCCTTAATTTCTTTACACGATTATATATTTTTCTTAAACATTTATTATTAAACCACCATTGTGTCAAATGTAATATTTTAATATATTTAATCAAAATTATGTTTATTAATTATTCATTATTTTGAATTAGGTACATCTTTTGATTTATACATTATCCATATAAGTAAACTGGCATTTCTTATTGCCTATCACTAAACCAATATCTTTTTATCAAATTTTTCCCATTTTTTTTTCATGTTAATATATAATAGATTAAATTTCTCACTAAACCTCTATACAAATAATTTATTTATTTAACTTTTATTTGTTAAAATATTTTTCTATGACATAAATTATTGTTTGTGTGTAGAACACAAAGAATGCAAACTTTGTGTAAATATTATTGGCGTAAATAATAAGCAAATGGTTTAACAAGATAGTTACGTAAGTTAATGATATAAAGAATAGTTACGATTATACTGTTCTATATGTTATTCCACTTCTGTTTCATTTATCTGTCAAACACTACAAGTAAATAACATTGCGAGAAGATCTAAAACATCAGTTGTCAAAATTAAACTAATTATTTCGAATGGATTAGGTAACTGTTGCTAAATATATACCTTGTTCATAATACACAGTGTGGCCATTTTTTGCTAATATTAGGTAAATTCAACTAAAATAATTACCATGAATTATTAAATATTAAATCATTTCAGTTAAAGACATAGTGAATACAGTCATGGTTCAACTTTCGTAATTCTATATTTTAGAATAACGTGAATGTAATACTTATTTAAGAGATTTTATTACATTTTATGTAAACAAGCATACATTGCTGACACACTTTGTTAAATGTCCCTTTAACTCTACTTAATCTGTAATTAGGAAAACTTATTTTAATCACGTAAAAAA
Organism: Aphrophora alni; assembly: GCA_963513935.1. Classification (NCBI taxonomy): domain Eukaryota; kingdom Metazoa; phylum Arthropoda; class Insecta; order Hemiptera; family Aphrophoridae; genus Aphrophora; species Aphrophora alni. Next base: position 107,977,732 of record OY740768.1, on the reverse strand, counting down.
ATAAGTTTCTTAAAAAAATAAAAAAGTTTATTTATTACGTATAGTAATATACTAATTCGTAATATAAATCAAAAATGAAAGACAAAATGATATCGGCTAAAGATAAACCGGTGGTATTTCAAACGTTATAAAAGGTTAATCTTTAAATTAGTATATTATCAAATCTCACCTTATAATTTTAAGACATAATAAATTTATAAACCATCATGTTCAATGAGAGAAAATTGTATTTTATAATAAAACGTTGCTCGCGCAATGTATTTCAAAATTATAATATTTCGTACTATAAGCTTGATGAAATATTTTATTTTTAAGACAGGTTTAGAATGTATTATTTTATATTTTAACAAATAATTATAATTAAACACACATTATGCATGTATTTGAAATTATTGTGAAAATTCTATTTTCTGAATTCTCAGTAAATCGTATCACAACAATTAAACATTGTTTTATAATTTTTTTAAATGTTGACCTAGAAAATTTAAAAAGTGGAATAAAAACACACTATTATATGCTGTGAAACCTATATTACGTGGAATGCAATCTTACAAAGGAAATTTTGTTTGCAAAGTAAAATATCTAGAAAATATTGTGGGAACTCTATCAACTAGCATCATTATCCCTTAACTCGACAAAGAATCCCTTCGGATAAATACTTATTTCCAGAAATAAATGCAACATATATCTCAATTCAATTTATTGTGTTGTGATAGACCTTTCACGATAATGGAGTTTTATGACGCCATATCCCAATATGGAAGTTTTTACAATGAATAGACAATATACACAATGAAATATTGAGGAACTGTGAACCATTGATAACTGGGCAATTCACCAGCTTTATATTGATATATGAAAAACTCGAAGGATTCTTCACATTTAGAAGACAGCTCAGACTAAACCTCATTTAAAACAGGGAAACTTTCCACCAGAAATATGCACTTACCCTTAAATTGCATTCACATCTTTTTTGCGAAAAATAATGGAACGTTTAGTAATCGTTAGACTGACGTAGATGTTCGAAACTAAAGGGAGCCATTTGAGAATTTTTTGTTTTATTTCGAAGAGACAGAAGCACGAATGACGTATTCATGTTCCTGAAGATTAAGATCTATGATGGGTTCCAGTAACGACTGGTAACTGTTTCAGTACATATAACTATATACATCTAGGCCACATTTTATAACATCCCTTGCACACAACTCTGACAATAGTATTTTAAACAGAAAATATAGAGGAATATGTAAATGTTCATATCCAAATCTTCAGAAAAGATAACAAGAATATTGAAATTTAAATCATATTATTTTTAATCACTCATTCTATAAAGATGCGTTACATGGTCTATTTTCAGATAAAAAAGACTTTACGCTTTTTAATACTGATTGGGATTCTCCAAAAACAGAATGAAACCTACACAGAACCACACTACCTTATTTAATACTTTTGTCCATAACATACACAATTGAGCTTCAGGCCATCATTCTTCTTAAAATATTATGTTACATAAGTACTGTACATTGGATATCTATTGATTAACTACAATTAAGTACAGTAAATAAAAACACAGTTGCCCAATGCTTCAAAATTTGAATTTTACAAAACCTGTTTCAATTAGATTTTTGGGAGTTGCTTAACATTCCAAAATTACGAACATTTGTAAACTACAAATTGACATAGTCCTCGTTTTCACACCTATTTTATGTTGTTGCAACTGAATGTTGTTTACATTCAAGAACATTTATTAAAAATAGTTTAACTTATTTGCCAAAATTCTCTTACAAGCAGAGAATTATTTGGTGATTGTCATAACGAACAGGACGGCTTTCATTTTGTTTATTAAATTTTTTTTTTTTAATTTTTATTTAACGAGTATGTCTTTTCGTCAACGTTAGATGTAATGTGATTGACGTTGATCATAACATGTACTTTAGGTTGCTTCCTCTCATAATTATATAACTTCAAACATAAACAAACTCTATTAATACTCTATAAAACTCTAAAATGATTTAATTTTTTTTATTGCATTTAATATTATCCAACAATTTATATAAATACAAAAATTGTATTGTTGGTTATCATTTTAATTATTGGTCAAAATGCCAAATTTGATGGAAATCGAAGGAAAATCATAGAAAAGATAAAGTGATTTGAAATGTATGAGAATGTATGAGAAATGTGTGAGAATATAAATGAAATATGTATTTGCAGTTTATTATTTCCAATATTGATTAATAATTTTGGGTCTTCCCTTTTCTTTATTAAATATAATAGCTTATACAGTAAGACAAAAATAAATCTTGTAAATCTTGTAACTGTATCCTCACTTTAAACAACTCCACTCCTAGACACAGAAATTCTGTAGACCCTGACTAATATCATCTATTGGCTTAGATGATAACCAATACTAGGCTCACATTCAAATTATGAGAATGATAATATTACATGGTAGTATATTTTACACTATAAATAGTGAAAGTAGCTATAGTACTTATACAATATTATAAATATTTGTATTAATAAAAACAGCTATATTTAATATTTTACAACTTTGCACTACAAAAATATTTTATACATACATGGCATACTTTTTATTTTCATTGTCTCTTTTACCTTGTTTTGTATGGTTTATTTAGAACACTTTACACTTTTAATTAAAACTTGTGATATGTTATATAGTCATTAAAAACTAACCCCTTGGAAAACTAAGATTGTCCAGACATCCCACTTTTACATAATTCATTTGTCTATCAACTAATTTTGAAGAAAAAACAATCAAATATACAATTTAGCCAAAGTACGTATATTAACACGTTTTTTCCTTCACTTGCAAGGTTTGTTATTGATATTATTCAAGAATTTATTTTATTCTTTATTTTAGGTATTAAAAAATTCAATTTCTAATACAATCCTTTTATCCGTCAATATTGTTAAATTTGTGTAAATAAAATAAAAATATTTTGCAGTAGAAATAAAAAGAGTAAGTTAGAATATATATTATATGGAAACAATAAAATTTATTCAAACAGTATACAAATGCATAAATTAAAATTAAAATCTTATTTTATTGATCTTGGAATGTTAGTTCCCTAAAATATGTTCAATTTTATATTGAAATGGATTTATGTCTCCCACAATTAATCACTTTATTTTATTAAACATCATTACTTTTCAGTATGTAATAATGTACTGCAGTTTTACGTGATTGTAATAAGCATGACATCCATTATTGGACAGTTGTATGTTCATGTAGTGGCAAAAACAACTGTGTCAGCACTAAAATGAATAATAAACATAAATTACTATTTAGATTCATATGATTATTTACAAGAGAAATACTTATAATTAAATATTTGTAATGGTATATTATAAAGACGTATCACACAAATAAAGTCTTAAAATCATAGCCTTGAAAAAACATATCAAATATTGCAATATTATATGAAATAATATTTATACAGGAGATTCAGACTTTGTTGAACATCTTTCAGGATAACATCAGGGTCGTAATAGCTTGCCCAAATGGTTGCAGGATATTGACTGTAACTACTTTACTTTAAGCGAAAGCCTTGAATACGATTTTTATGAGCAGTGAGTTCTCTCCAGTTTAGTTTTTATAATGTTTAGCCGCTGTTATAAAATAGCTAAAGGGCTTTCAATTTAGTATTGTACAATAGAAACAATTGAAATCGCCATTCATAAGAACATTTATATTCTTATCAGTGTGTTTTAGGTATAATAATAATTATGATATTAATAATAATAATAACAATAATAGTGATATTAATAATAACAATAACTAAATTGAATGTAATAAAAATTAGATTTAAAGGAAGTAATAGGGATCTTCCACAGTTGTTTTATAAATTATTCAATAACGTGGTGTATTTATATATATTTAATATTGACAAATGACTTTTTTCCAAAATGAATAACTAATCATATAATGTGCTTATGTGAATTGATAAGTATTGTCAAAACCTATACAGTATCATTTTATCTCATACTTTATCACCCAGAACTGATCTTGGTCAACACATTGTACTTAAAATATTCTTTTGTAAATTCATAAATTCGTTTTTGGTGTTATTTAGAAATTAATACTTTTTAAGAGTATTTGTATATTTCGTCTAGTTTTTTGAATTAATGTTGAAACATTTCATTATAATCATAGAGATTATTCTAAAGTAAGAATACATATTTAATAAAGAAATAAACTGGGCTCTAAAATTTGAACTTTATTTCTCATATATTAAAGTATTTTAAATGACGCACTATTAATAAAGATTGGGAGATTATTCAGAAGGAAATATTTTAAATGTTATTATATTTTCGGAGGTAATCCTTTTATTCAACTTTAGTCTGTTATGAAGTTTTCAAAAGTAATAATTTTTTTAGGCTCTAGTTAAAACTCCATAATCTTGAAACATAAAATTAGGGGTTATATTTTTTCGACGACCATTTCAAATCCTAGCTACTAATAATGATGTATGTAATAATTAACATTGCAAACTTAACAATAGTTTAAATTGGAAGAGAATAATAGTTACATTTTGTAGTAATTGTTAAACGATAATTAAAATTAATTACGTCTTAATAATATACTAATATTACTAGTCTATGCGTCGAACAAAGAAATTGTGGATCGATTTAAAAATTAACATTTACAAAAATTCATTAAAGAGTAATTTTGTAGTGGAGTAAAAGGAATGCAGCGATGGATATTCTTGTCCTGTTAAGTCTAAACAAATTATAATTTAAGAAGTAAATATCAGAATGTTTGAGTGATCGATACTACCGTCAATATTTACTTACGTTCCAATTTTTCTGTATTGATAACGTTAGATATTTTCATATTTTTAACCTTTGTGTAACTACAGAATTATAATCATACATAATGTTTATACTAAAACAATATAGAAGAATATTGTAGCATACATAGATAACATAGAAGACTATATAACTTTAAAAATGTTATTTTAAAAGGTTTGGTAAATCCCTTAGGTTGTTTAATGTTCTTTATAATGACTATTCTACCATCGTTAAGAGCCGGTCTTGATAAAAAACAGTGTGTTTTAGGACAGAAAAAATTCAAATAAGGACTAAATTTAATATATGATAAACCTCAATTAAGTTTTTATATTAAAAGACGAAATGCAATATGATTATATTAGTTATCGCTCAAGCCTATTAATATAATAATAAAAATATCTAATTTAAAAATATTTCAATTGTTTCGAAAATTTTCAAACAAATAGTTTGGGTTGTTTTATCAAATTAGTTAATTTTGAACACCGACAAATCCTTCATTTTACATTTTCATTTAGAATAAACACAATAGAAAAAACACAACTTTTCATTTTACATCAATCGTTTAGACCGAACATAATAGAAAAATATAACCGTTTTGTTATATTGCGTTAAAATATAGAAGTTACAAAAAGGTTATTGAAGGTAATTTCAAATTTGGGACAGTAAAAATCTGCAATTACATAGAGTCACACTATTTCTCAAAGAATATGAATTACATAAGTAAGTAATTTATTAGTTGAGATTGTCAATCAAAGCTATTTATTCTCTATTTATTACGTCAATAATTATATTTCATTCAAGAGTCGAAAAATGTATGAAAATAAAACAGTAAGCGATAGTACTGTAGGTAAAACTAAAATGAAATCGAATATTTTACCACTTTTGAACTAAACTTTAGATCCTTTGAAAGAATATAGTACATCAGTACAGTTCTAAAAAATAATTTGTTTTATTTTAAATGTAAAAAAAACCGATGTAGTTTGTAAAACGACAGGTCTTATTTTATTGTGCATAATGTCTATTGTGTACACAAAAGTAAAACTTGATAAATACCACCAGACAAAACCCTTTTATACATTTACGTTTCAGCTGCTTGGACAATATAGTTGGGGATTCAAATATATATTAATTACACATTTTAAATGCCAAACCTATTAGCGATCTATACATTCTTCGAAATCTAAAAGTGTCAATAGCTTGTTAAAATATTAACAAAGTTAGTAAAAATATAGTGTTAATTTTAAATTAATACTAAATGAATATATTTTGCAAAATTACAGTTGTTTATACCATTACAATTTATAACGTTTTAATAGACTACAATACAACTTCAGACTCTACGCATGATTGTTTTATTTAAGTAAGAGCAATAATTTGGCGGCTTTAATTTTGATGTATAGCGATTATGAACATAGATACATTCGAAAGTTTGGTTTAATGATTTAAGCTTTCACAATTAATTATCAAATTTAATAAAGAAAGTAATTAGTTTTGTGAACTAAATTAAAAGAGATAAATGTCAAATTTAAATATGCTTAAATCTATAAATATAAACTTTATAAATTTGAATCTAAATATTATACCAAAAATTTCAATAATGTTTTTTTGAATATCAATCAAATATCTTAAAACAGTTCGTCGTAAAAGTTGACTTATATATCAGACTCTAATTCAGAATAAACAATGTGTATAATTACATTATTTATGTATCTCAAACTATGTAACATACATAGTTCCATATTTATTTATTTATTAAAATGTATAAATATTACATATAGATTACAATATCATTTTGTATGAACCGTAAATTATATTGGAGAACATGTTACAATTTATGTTGTATATAAAGTAAAATATTTTGAACTTTTAAATACAAATTCTCATTAATTATTTTTTTAAAAATGTTATAAAATTTTGGTAAATTATATCTGAATGTTTGTTGTATATCACTTCAAGTGTTGTTTCATTTCAAGTGAATTAAATCCTATCCATCAAATTACAGTAATTACTGTTTATGTGTAGTTGGTTAAAAGTGCACATATAATAAATATATAAACATTTTAACTACGGATCAATGACAGTACCTCACATACTTGAGAACTATTCAATTTTCAATAAACATTCTTACTTCCAATATGATTTATCAACTTTGAAACCTTTCTAATAATGTATTTTTTATTGAACTAAACCATTCGTATTACATTTACTGGTTCTGTGATTAAAATGTTGTTGAACATCAATGTTGATATGTTTAATATGGAACAATTACAACTACAAAGACGGGTTAATGTTTACTTCCACCAATTAGGCAAATGACTGATTTTATACATTTTCTTATTTAAATATATTAAAAATTGAATGAGATAAAATATACAGGTTAATGTTTTGTACCCATTGTGGACATAAACCCAAAATTTTAACATTCAATTTCCTGCAAGAATTACTCAAACTTTATCACATGAAGCAGTTTTCAAATGTCCTTTTCCTCAAATGTCAACTTGTCAAGAGTTAACAGAAAATAAATATAAATTATGAATATTTACTTTATAATTTAAAGTATAAACCTGTAAAAGTTATTGTAATCGCACGTTTGAGTTAAACAGCATTATAAGCAACGCCTAGTGAATATAGAACCGTTCTTTGCGACGCATCACGCAAAGACTTTTTTTTTTACTCTAAAAAAAGTTACCAACAAGGATGGCTGAAAAAGAATTTGAGATAAAAGTTATTAGACATAACAAATTAAAGAAATTTAAATACACCAGACACATTTAAATAGACCTAATTATATTTTTTTTAAATAACAATATATTAACTGAAAAAAAAAACTTATTTCCTATTGACCTTTTTCTTTATTTTTTTTAAAATAACAAACAATTTTTTTAACTTTATAAAACTTCTCATTGTTTTTATAAAACAAAAATTTAATTTTGACAATTTACAAATTAGTAATTAAAGAACATATAAATTTACTTAAAACTTATGATTATTTACTAAAAAATAATAATTAATAAATCAAATCTGTAAAGGGTTGATGTGCTGAAAATTTGTATATGAGTGAGCCACCCAATACTTTTTATTACGTTAGAAAATTTGCTATTGCTATCTCAAATGTACAAAAATGCTTCCAAACAAATGAAAGTTACATAATATCTCTTCAAAATGTGAGCTCAGGGTTACAAATAAAAGATAAATGTTCACTACACAGTTATTAATCGAATCATGCCTCAATATATATATCAAAGAGCGCTTGACTAAATTGTGCAAATTAACAGAACAAAAACTAGTGTGTATATTTTTAGGTAATGAAAGTTTAATATAAGAATAATTGATGAAAAATTAACCTTGATAAGGCTATTATAAAACAATCGATTACGAGGTATGTGTTTGAACTGATTTATTGACCCCAAGAGAACCAGTTGATGGAATCATTTACAGATTAAAATTATATAATTCAGTATGGTCGTTGGACTAGAGAAGCGAGTGCTGGGCACAAGAAGGTAAAATTTATAGTTACCAAAGTGCTGAACAAATTTTGGATTAAAATAAGAAACAAATTTGAGAGATGCACGTGTGAGTGCTTGACACCATTGACGTGAGTCCTCACTTAATTCAGTAAGAAGGTCACATTTCCAAACATTTAGATTTAGTTTGAATACTGGTTGGAATAAAAATGTTTTAGATTTTTCGATCTTCCGACTAGTATAGTAATTATTTAAATTACGTTAATATACATACTATTGTGGTTACCTTTAATTTGTTAAATAAATAACGCATAGACATACGTAACGTTACAATTATTTGATTCCAATATCGTTAAGATTCCATTGAGGAAGTAAAAAGAATAAAAGTAATGAAATATCTGAAGAAACGTATTTTAAAACTTTTTTTATAATGTTGATTATTTTAATCATATATTATTTTCCCAGAGTAGACCGAATCTTGAGTGAGATGATGAAAAAATACTAGTTGTTATAAACTAAAGGACCTTTGTTAATAATTTAATAATTTATTCCCAATAATGAAACTAGGTAACTAGAGACACGTGATGGCGAAATAAATGAATAACTACAATTAATTATCAACTCTGTTTGATGTAATAATACGAGACATCCACATTTTAATGAGGCGAACAATGTACAACTATTAATTTGCTTATATAACGAACTATTTAGGAACCTGAACTGTTCATTTCATTTGATTAAAATAGCCACACACGAGATTTAATAGTAGTGAATGGAATTCCAATCGGTGTGCAATTTAAAATGGCTTACTAATAGATGAAATGTACATAATTCAGATTTAGGCCAACTATAATTTATACACACTTTTTACTTTACAATTTTGAAAATATATATTTAAAACTTATTTATGATTTCAGTACGTTCAGTTTCCACTACCTGCATCGTACCACTGCTTATGTCCTTCATATGTACTACAGGTTCAAGAGCTATTTATGTAAATTTGGAATATTAAGGTAGTCCGAAATGTCTCATTAGAACAGGAGCGGGAAATTATTGTACACAAAAATACTTGTCTTCCTATTAAAAATTTAGAATATCATAATAATCAGAGGTTTTGTTGAAAAATGAGTATTTATTTATGTTAATTAATAATTAATCGAATTTAGCTGTTGCATTTAAAGGTAAGTGTTACATTGTAACATAAATATAAGCAAACTGTAATTTGAACTCCTAGTTATTTTTAGCAATGATTTTACTTCATAAAGGTTTTAAGACAATAATTATCCTATAGCTATGACATAAGATATACAGAGAGAAGTAATTAAATTTATCAATTTACGAAACGTTCAATTAACTAGCAATTGTCAAAACTGAAATATTTTAAGCACGTAATAGATTGCTTCATATATATATATATATATATATATATAATTATCATGTAAATTACATTTATATGGACGTAAATTACGTTTGACAATTACGAATACGTTGTGTATTTTAGGAGTGTAAATATTCTGTTGCATTCTCCCTCGTAAACTCGTCATTAGTCGCTGGTGACTGAATGGAATTGTGGAATTGCTTTTTTTTGAGAATAATGATGTAAATAAGGAAACGACCGTATATATTCACGAAGATATCTGTAAATCCTTATATAAAATAAATCTGGTGCAGTAACTATAGGCGATGTGGAAGGGCAGTCAGTGAATATTACCGCTGTCACTAATAGCTTAGTCCGGGGAAAGCATCACTTAATTAATATTAAATGGAAGAGTTTTTATGTGTATAGTGGCTTCATCTTGTTGAAACCAAAGTGTCTCTATGTTCCAAATATGACGTATTAACTCCGGCAGGAAAATTGTTATCGGTAATTCAATGTACGTTCTAAGTTGACGGTCACCGCAACTTCATTATCATCACCGAAAAAGTAGGGCCTCGTCTGTATAAGCACACCAGACTACCTTCGAACTGTGAAGTGGTCGATCGTAGACATAACAAGAATATCCAGACAAACAATATCAAATTTCTAACAGAGCAATTCAGTAAGATACTCAAGATGATGTACTTGTCGAAATAATGAAATTTGTTAAACAAATGCATAACCTGCAAGAAACAATCTTTTGTTTCTTGTGGTTAACTGAAGTGCGATTTGTAGTTTATGACGAAGGAAATAAATGTAAATCATTATAAATAGTTAATTATTTGCGTGATTCTGTCTGATAAATTCAGAACTCGAGAATGCCGACGCACAGAATGAAACAGTTTCTTAAGCATTCCTTCGACATATTTATTATTAGGTTTAGAAATAGTTTAGAAAGTTTTCTCATACTTTCGACATATTCTGGTATCCGCACTGTTTTCTGTAAAGGCGAGGTTTGTCTTCAACAGACCTGGTTTTAACGCCACTGACACATCCAACTAACCATGCAGCCAATTATCAACTTATAAATTATCAACAGCCAATTATCATATTGAATTATTATAATCGATTTACTTGATAACTATAGAACTGCATAGACTATCGTTCTATGACTAACTAAATGCAATGTCATGTGTGACAAAAGTAATTGATGCGCTTGAAATTTATTCCCGCCAAAGGAGGACATTTCGCTACTAACTAAAAATATAGAACGTTAAATTATGCATTATGTATAACTGAATTTATGCTCACCTAAAAATCCACACTAATGAACAAGCAACAGAATTAGTTAAAATGAAATATTTCTAATTCGTGACATGTATATAGTAACAAGAAAGTAATATATTGAGTAAGAAATATGAAAGACTTATTAACATCTCGATTTTAGTTCCTTTGAATAAAAACATTATATTCTCTTTATGCCCCTCTAAATACAGTTGAGTTTCAGTTCTATGTGCTAGTTCCTATGTTCATGTAATGAGTTAACTCCAAATTTGATAGTTTATCGTATTTTGAAAGTACACAATTTAAGATTTTTTTATAATGTACAAATATGTTACAAAATATGAATTATTAAACATATTCTGATAATCATTAAAATAACAAAATAAATATTATGAACATCTCGACATCGGTTAAAAGTATTTTGTTATATTTTGAGTAGATATATATTCCCTAATTACCATATACAATTGTGTTGGACTCAATTATTAACTAGTTTAGGATTTATAATTCAAAATGGTAATAACCGTCGTACAAGCGGTCCTAGAAGGTAAACCACTTACTTCAATTTCATACCCAAATGGTTTCTTCGTGATTTTTGTGAAATATATTAGTTTAAAAAAAAATCAATCAGCCAGGATTGTTCAAAGTTGAAGAAACAATATTAAATCAGAAAAAATGGAATGCGTACCGTTGTAATTAAGTTTAATTTAAAAGCGTGACAAGAATCCGCTGTCGAATGGGATTGGTTATTAGGAAATAACATATAGTGTTAGAGATATAATATTTAGATAGGTATATTAGATAGATAAAGATATTTCTTGTGAGATAGAGGGGAACTTGATTGATGGAGAAATTTATTGTCAGATAGAGGGAAACGGGTGAGGGCGGAAAACATGAGGAGAGAAGGAAAGATAGCAAGTTGATTTTAGATTTAATTACATGAAGTGTTAAAACTCGACTAGATACAGGTCAAGTATACCATAAAACATTTACTAAATTACAAAAAATTGGTGAAACAATTTTTAACAAATCTTCTCACTCGTACATAATAATATTCAAATATAGATTTAAATACTTTGATATTAAAATCAAGACACTACTTGTTATTCACATTGATTTGGCAGTTGGTTTTATTTAAACTAATATTTATTACGTATTTGTCAATGGTCTAATCCCTTCTCTAGTGCAGTCAAGTCTACTCTACGTAGCTCGTGTCATAAATATGCACATTATGCTACACATATCGGGTGATTTATTATTATCTAATTATAATAAATAACATTGATTTATTTTAACTTTAATTCAGAACTGAAATTTAATCTTATTTGCAATTTAGGAAATAATATTTTCATTATTTATTTACCCTGGTCAAAATAGTTAAGACTGATTTTGATATAAGTTAATTTGGGTCTTAAATTTTTATGAATAGGCAGAATCATATATTGATTTATATCGACAATATTTTACGTAGAGATTTAATAGTTTAGAATAAAATCTGTCAAATTATTATTAGAAATTACTGACTACAGACATTCAATTATAGACAGGCAGTAAAACACATATTCTTGGCCTGCTATTGCACAAATAGATAGATCCTAGCAATCCATATAAATTTTTAGCACAATATTACTTTCTTCCATTTGAATGGAAGGTAAAAAGAAATTTGTTATAATAATGTTCTTCATTGAGTCTTATAAATATCAATTGTTATATATATATATATATATATATATATATATATATATATATATATATATATCAATTGTTAATATATATTCAACACTGTTCTATCAATTGATAAAAGTGCCATCCTTTGTAAACGTGTAAATTTCCAAATACATTCCAAGTTTGTGAATACTATTCATTATCACTTCTTTGATACTTTTTTCTCTTCTTCACTCAACTTTCAACTTTTTCTAGGTCTCTATGGAAAGATATTCCTAATTAGTGTTTACGATAATAGGAAGAGTTCGAATTTTCTATAACACATTCGAAAACCGTACTATCTGCTACAATTTGATATAAAATAATATTTAAGTTTTATTTTTAATATTATGTTATTAAATTTACATTAACAACATTATGACAAGGACACTATATGTTTTGGCCCACATAACTCTTTACAGGGTTATTAAAAAAGAAATAAAAACTCTTTTACTTCAATAAAATTTAAACTACATAATTTATAACTATTTGGAATTACTGAGCAGCAAATGAACTAAAATTTTATTTTAACAGTTGATTGTTGGAACATTGTTGCAAGACAACTCTTGATTTTATTTATGTAAAAAAGGGTTGATAAGGCTTTTCGTGTGCTTCAACTATAAAAAACTCACAGATACTCTAGTACACTGACTTCATTCTGTGGGGTTACTTTAAAGATCAAGTTTTTTGTTCCCCATTACCAATAAGCATCTTGGATTTAAGCAGCGCATAACAAGAGCTAGAGAATGTTGACGTCGATACCCTTAAGTGGCTAGTCAGAACATGACTATCGATTTGATATCTGCCGTGTAACCTGTGGGTTTCATATAGAACATCTATAACACTGTAAAAAAAAACTTTGAATTGTCCTCTTTGTAATGCTGTTATTTACTTTTTCTGTTGATAAAACCATTTTACTATGTTAATTAAAAATTGTCTAATTCTTCTTGAATAAACCTGTATATTATATTATCGATAATAATTGATTTTATTTATCAAATAGATAACCGCAATGTTCCAAAACGAAAGGTAATATCTAATCACAAATTTCCTTATGTAAAGTGAAAACCTTAACTATCAGGTGCTTTATAAATTTCTCAAATAATCCCAAATAATTCAGTTTTGTCACCTCCTGCAAAGTTCCTTGATGTATTGAAGAAGAAAAAAAGATTCACCTTTGAACTCTGTCTTTATCAATTAATATAAGGGTCTAGTATGGCAATAACTAAGATGGAAAAGACTCAATTCGTTTACATAATGAAACGTGTTTATATTTGTTCTTGTGCAGCTTTTATGTCCAAAATGTTCATGAAATACACCATAATGAAATTAAATAACTTTAAATCTTGAACATTACACGAGTAATTTTCATTATTACGGATTTTCTTATATAAACTTATACACATTTCAATCTCCACTGAAAACGTTGAATCCTGTGGCCTTGAAATAACTATCAATTTTAGCCTTTGGAGAAATGTAGCTTCATTTTTGCATTTCTCTCAGTAAAGATTGCAATTGATTCCCTCTGTTCTAATTTGGTTATATGAGGTCAATTTTATAAATTATTATTATGTTTATTAAACACACAACAAACTCTAAATTTTAAAAAGGGAATTAATTTTCACATTTCAAACACATTTTTTTAAGTAGTCTTTGTCATATGTTGTATAATAGCTAAAGTCCAATTTAAAACGTAAACAAAAAAAATCTCACATACGATTTGATATCAGAATAATCATATCTTTACTTTAGAAGTTTGTGTGGCACATATTTTTTGTGTGCATCACATTTAATGCAATTTTAACATCTGCATCCAACAACACTCGGTTTTTCTACAGTACAACGTAAGTAATCACAGTAATTTTAACAATGAAAACTCTAGATGTAATCGAAATTCGAGTTTTTTGTAGGATGGATTTTAATTTACTTAAATTGGGCACGTAAGCAAGAATTTACTATTTCTAGAAAACAATGTTACTTCAATAAAATAGGTCCAAAATATTATAAAAATTGTTTATGTAGGAAACAAGAATTTTGTGAATTCATCTTCTAGATTTAACGGGAACGTATATGACACATTTTAAACAGTTTGAATATATACATATATTGAAATTGAATTTTAAAAAACTGAGCATAGTGAATTCCGCAAGACTTAAAGTATCGTTTTTATTCTAAGTATTTTGTAGTTATTGTATAAATAATTTAGACCTATGATTACTAGAACTGTAAAGTCTCTTTATTTTACAACTTTATAGATGTTGTAAAAAAATATATCGAAGCTTAGTTTAGAATGCATCATACTCATTTCTTTACAACATCTTATGTTAACAGCCATAAATTATGCAACTATCACAAATAGATATTTGTTTTAAATAGTACATCATGCTAAATAGTATATTTTCCTAATAAATATAATAAGCATTTATTTGTATAACTGTTTTATCAGAGGATAATTTAATGTGAAATGTCTCAAAAATGCATACGATAAACTAAAGTATATAAAAAAAATTTATTTGTTTTATAACTTCTTTGATGTGAATACAGGGTCTAAAAACGCAAACACAAGTGAAGCAATTAAAAGTATTAAACAAAATGTACAATATAGTCTTTTGGAAAATAACGAAAAAGACATGACTTTAAAATAAAGTTTTGTTATTCTTGTACTTTTTTTTAATTTTTAATATTGGAGTAATTACCTTAAGAATAATTCATAAAAGAATGTAATAAATATAAATTGATTCATCTTAACTGCATTATATAATTCGTTAAATATATTTTATATATTTTAAAAAAATTGTTTACTTCATGATATATATATATATATATATATATATATATATATATATATATATATATATATATATATATATATATATAACATAACATAACATGTATAACATGAAACAGTTAAATATTAAATACTTTTTTATTTAAATAATGTGTAGTTTTACATGTGAATTAAATACATGAATTTTGAAACTAAAGAATGTTTTATTTAGTAAAGTTATGAACATTTTATTTATGCATTTGCTTTTACAACATAGTATATACATAAAAAAAAGGTTATAGAGAAAATAAAAAGATTTATTTTATGTATAGTGATATGTTGTAATAAGACATACGTATTATACAATTTATTTTTGATTACAATAAATTAATTGTTCAATAACTACAAATTACGAGACCCATCCATAACCCACTTCTTCTAAGTTAATACTAAAGGGTTTTTGAATCCTTCTGTGTAAAAGACTCAACTAACTAATGTTTTAAAATTGTAGCCAAATAATTTAACTGATTAGGATTTGTGGTTAATATGAAAATTTATAACGACATATATATAATCTTTAATTTTAATCTAAGTTTCTTTCGGGCTTTTATTTTTTCGTTATGTGAAAGTTAAAAATTAAATGCGTATGAAAAAACCCACTCATTTTAATATCCTTTATTGTTTGGAGTCCTTTAATATTTAGTTAATATGACCATGGAGAACCATCCATATCCCACTTGCCTAATGTGAAGCATTTATTTAAATAAACAGGCTGTCTAAATTTACGCATTATACAATACACCATGGGCGGGTTGCACAATAAAAAAACACGCACACACACACACACACACACACACACACACACACACACACACCACTCTTAATTTAAAAAAAAATTCTCTGGTTAGGCTAGGTTAAGACCTATTCGTCCTTTGTCACAATTAAAACGTATTAATTGTTATTAATTAAACTTCACAACTAGAGATTTCTTATGTAAATGCGATTATAAAATCACAGCTATTGCTAAAATAATAATTACAATAAAATAATATTATTAAATATGTATAAACTGATTTTTATCAGAGATGATATTAAAAAATCTTTTGATATATTATCGAACTTTAAGAAGATATATATGAAAAACTATCTCCAATCTTATTTAATTATACGTTTTACATTGTAACAACGTAATATAAAGGTATGTGAGTGGTGAAAATATCGATGGTAACTTTTCCTTTGAAATATACAATTACAAGTATTTGAGCCCTAATAAATAATTTTTGGAATTTACTTTTTTGGATATGTTCAAAAATTTGCTTCTTTTTTGTTGTTACGAAATCTACATTTAATTTACAACCTTGTATAACAAATTACTTTAATAACATTGAATTATATATATATAAATATATATATATATATATATATATATATATATATATATATATATATATATATATATATATATATATATATACAACTATTTAGAAATCATTATACTTTTTGTAATGTACTGTAGTAATTCTATTATAAAATAGTATTTTGTGGACACAGCATGAGCTTGAGTAAATTAACAAATGGAAGTACTGAACAGTGCAACTCATTACAAGTTCTACATTGCTATTTTAAAATAAACAGAAGTTCTAAAATTTCATTTGAAAGAGCATTTCAAGTAATATTAACATATGCAGTTCAATGAGACACGGCTTTCATTACATATTCAGCAACAAAACAGATAATTTTTAAAAGTTTCATGTTCAAGATAGAAATATTTTGAATATCACTTTTTCTGTGAGCTTCAGTAACATTTGGTTATTGTTTCTGACAACAGGTTTCAATGTGATGAATATTAAAATAGTGTTAACATTGGTTTACAAATAATGAAATTAAATATTCTATATTTAGGCTAACAATTAATGTTTAAACTTATAAATTGTCCTTCATTTCATGATAATGGTATTCGTACCGTTTACCAGGTTGGCTTCATATTAGAAAAAATTAAATAGAATGTACAATTACTAATATATATATATATATATTTGTAACTTGATCAAATAAAATTCAGCATAATATTTTTTTTAATTTTTATTTCCATGAAATTACTTCAGACACCCGCAGAGCTTTTGTTTTATACCTGAGAACAGCTCACGACTTGGAATTATACCAAGTTATTTAATCGCCTAAAATATAATAGGTCCTATAACATAATTCTTTGTATATATAGTTTAAAGTGATAATTATATAATTTATACATATTTTCAAATACCATGTATTTAAATATGAAATCACAATTTCAAAATTGCGTATATATATAAATAATTTCACTAAATGCTAATAATGAAAAGTAAATATTTTAAAATCCAAAACTATTACTATAAATATGTAACCTTTTTAAAATCGCAGATAAACAATAATTATTCCTAAGTTTTTGAACAATTAATAGTAAGTATTAGCAATTCATTGTATAAACAAAACGTATTGGTTACCACAAAAGTTTTTGAACAATTATTGGTAAATTTAGCAAATAAGGGCGTAAAGGAAGCGTATTATTTAAAAGAAGAAATACATATTTCTAGGTTTTCTTAATAAGCATGTAAATAAACGAGGGAAGTCACCAAAAATATCTGTCATGTTAAAAGTAACTGTAATAATTCTATTTTGGGAGATATTTAAAGATTAAGAGGATAATCAATTATGAAATATACAAACAAATTTGGATATTGAATATAAAATATTATGAAGTAGTCCGATAACCAATGTACCGTACATTTTGTGGTGACAACGACGAATAATTTTACTTACTTATATATTAGTTTTATGTATGAGATTATAAAAGGTTTAATCAAAAATATTAACAATCTAAAATTCTGTCCAGATTAGTGTAAATATATTTACCAGTAGATAAATGTTATGCGAGAGCAAAAGAAAGTAATTTTCATTACATTCTTACAACTGATTTACACACTCTTGTTTGGAATTTTGTAAAATTATTTTACTTACAATAATTATTTACTAAACATGCAATTAAGAAGTTCGATTATTTTTTTATTATAATAATTTTATATAATCAAGACTAATTTTAAATGTATAAATGTATTAATCCTTTTGCTGCATTTTATTAAAATGTGCAATATTCTATTTCAATTTTTACATGTTAGAGGGTCTAATGTGTAGTGAAAATGCATAGATAGCGTAACATGAATATCAAAAGAAAAAAGAAGATGAAAATTTTGGTTTAATTACCTCTATGGCATGAGAAACTATCAATGATATGGCTCAAATCTACCTTTAGCTGTTATAACGTACAATGTTATATTTGCATGAAAGTAACTCATAAACAAATCCTTAAGTATTAATATTAGCATATTTCGTTAAAGAAGTTCGTTCAATGATAATACTTGCAAAACTTTATCAAGACTTGGGGATTACTACTACATATTATAAGTAATCTACTGTAAAAGGAACATTAAATTACAATAATTTTGTTCCTGAAAAACGATTACAAAGTGTTAAACTTCACATGGGTTTACCTCAAAGGAATTGGTTTTATTTAATCAATTATTTGTCTCTACACATCATAGGCTATATAATATTTTAAATTATGCATCGCAACTTTAGTACCTTTTAAATAATTTTCTTTAGACCCTAATAATAATCTAAGCACCAAATAATACCCAAATTGGATTTACAAAATTTGGATTTATTTTAAAATTGTAGCGACACATTATCTCTCCTTATCGTTACCAATAGTAAATTGTTGTGCATATGTAAAGGAAATTGTATTTATTTTTAACATATAATCTTGTAAATAAATGACTCACAGCTGAGAGAGTGAAATACACTGACTACCCACGGTCGTGCAGAGTGGGGAGCCATAAGCACGCACCCCCAAATTACGAGCCGCATCGGCTTCAAACCATTCTGCTTAACAGTCACCCTCTCTCTCTCTCTCTCTCTCTCTCTCTCTCTCTCTCTCTCTCTCTCTCTCTCTCTCTCTCTCTCTCTCTCCCTCTTTCTCCCTCTCTCTCTCTTCCTCGCTCTCTCTCTCTCTCTCTCTCTCTCTCTCTCTCTCTCTCTCCTCTCTCTCTCTCTCTCTCTCTCTCTCTCTCTCTCTCTCTCCTCTCTCTCTCTCTCTCTCTCTCTCTCTCTCTCTCTCTCTCTCTCTCTCTCTCTCTCTCTCTCTCTCTCTCTCTCTCTCTCTCTCTCTCTCTCTCTCTCTCTCTCTCTCTCTCTCTCTCTCTCTCTCTCTCTCTCTCTCTCTCTCTCTCTCTCTCTCTCTCTCTTCTCTCTCTCTCTCTGTGTCTGTCTCTAGCTGCTCTTGTTACCTAAATTTGCATCTTTTCTCTATGGTTTCCTAACTGTCTTTAATACTTTAGTCTGTCGGCCGACCCGATTCCACCGATATCTCGTTCGTTACCTGAGGGCTGAACCCATCGGGTCGAGCGTTACCTCTGTGTTATGTCGGCCGATTCCGACTTCCCCGTTTGTTGTCCGCAGGCGAATCGCTTAGGACGAACTTTTCAAACCTCCAGCTGATCTGGAGGTGTCTGTCAGCTGAAGTGGTCTGGCAGCTGATCCCGACCCCACTACCTGATTCGTTGTCTGAGGGCTGATCCCTCGGGACGAACTCCTATCTAATTCCTAACACGTTATTTCCTACTGAATACGCATATTATCGAAAACTTTCTGACACAAAAACGATAGTACTTCTATCTTTAGTCTAAACCCGAACCATCTCCGACAGTAATAAATTACATAAATATGAGAGAGACGGTTCTGGGACTTATTCTTCCAGTGAACAGGAATATCACTTTAAAACGCATTAATTATTTTTTTTTTAAATTGTTAGTTGTCATTAATAAAAATTCGCATAAATAAATATTGCAATTTTATTGAGCAAATGGGCGTGGCCAACACTTACTTGACAGGAGTAACGCGTTAACTACTGTCATTAACAAGTGCTTTGCGTCACCTGAATGACCTATAGATACCATGTAACTAATCCTATATTACTGAACTAATCTTATATCAAATAATAAAATAAAGTCCTAATTCCTTGTTTACAATTATATTATAGTATGTGTAAATATAAATAGTTTCCCAAACATCCATTGTATTTATTTCGTAACATATTTAAACAACACATAGTTTTCTACTTCAAAGCATATATTTGTTTTAAACAATGTTTGGCCATAACTGGTATATCAGACATACTATAATTAAAAATAGGGAAATTTCTAGCTCTGTCCATATATTACTTTTTATATGGGACACATCTCTACGAATATATTTAAAATGTATGGATGTAATCACGATTCTTGTTCTCGAGTTGTAACTTTAACTTTTCATGCTATTTTAACTAGGTTATTCTCACCTGACAAGCGTTAAAAAAACCCACTATAATGTTATACATGTATACATTTTGTGTTACTGTATTCAGGAATTAACATTCTTTAAATTGAACGGAAATAATTTATTAAATTATTCATAACCAATTTTAGTGCAAAGTAGACAGAAATTTACGGCTACTGAACATTTAATTTCTAGCTTACTACTTTGCTACTTATACTTTTAAATTTTTAATGTGCATATCAAGAATTAAAACTACAATGACTTACTAATGAACTGAAGTGAAGAGACCTACTAATGAAAAATGACAACTGGTTATGTGCAAATAATTCTATTTCCGTACAAAAGAGTTTAGGTTACAACATTATTTGTTGTTGTTTTTTTACAAAATATGATATCCTTATATCTCTTTAATGTTATTAATGAGAGAATAAATAATACTTCGTACTCTTTTAATCTGGACGTGACTGTAAGAGGTTTTATTGGTTCAACTCTAAGCCTCTATAGGCGCCCACTACAGAATTACGTAATTTTCTACTCTACACAACGGCAGACTTTGTAATCTTGTGTAGGATTACAAATGGTTTATCTTTACGAGATCCCTGTTATTGGGGTAAGTTACTTAAAACACATGGCTATCAAGATAAAGTCGTTAGGTTCACCACATAATACCGCAATGTAGCATAAAAGCAACCTTTCTGTCTCTCTTAAAATAGGAGTTTGTCCAAAGGTCGGAGGTAAATTGGAATTTAAATAGGACGTAACTAGGTTATCTAAATATTATTAGGTAATATAAATTTAATAAATAAGTCGAAATAATAAATAAGTCGTAAGTGTCAGCATATGAATCAATATTGAAATAGTATGACAGAAAATTAGTTTCAACTTTGCGTATTGTATAAAAAAAATAGAACAAATCTGGCGGACGTACTTTAATTATGCATGGAAACTCACAATATACAATGGAATGAATATGATGATTCTTTTTCAATATTCAGCTCGTAAAGCTCGTAAATAAGCATATTGTTTCCAATTTTCTTCTTAAATTCAATGTTCGAAATTTGATTTGTTTATACCTAACAATATTGAACTTAAAGTATGAATTATGTAACGTCTAATGCTCCTTTTTGCAGTGTGATAGAGACTAACTTTCAATCCCCATAATGATGGTTGTCTTACAAATGTTACAATATTGAACATACATCGTGTGTAAATGGGGAGAATATTATGTTTGCAAAGGTTACAATGGCGGTGAAGGAGAGTCAAAGAATGTAAGCAATAACAAATATTACCAAATATGCATTTTTAAATTGAAATTATAAAATGATTTGTATTCACATAATTGTCAGTTTGATAAATTCATACGTTTTTCTATTAGTCTTATATATATATATATATATATATATATATATATATATATATATATATATATATATATATCATTTCAACCATCTTCTGTCAACCATTTCAACTCTTTACAATTTATGGCCTGCCAAGCACTGACCTTTTGGGAGCCCTCTATTTCGTTACAATATAATTATATAACTGACTGACTGACTGACTCACTCACTCATAACGATTTCTCAAAAACTACTGAACGGATTGCAATGAAACTTGGAATGTAGCTTCCTCATAGGTAATAGGTGCTCACTAAGAAATCATTTGAAAAACATTTGCATTTAACTATATTTTAAAAAATCCTAAATTAAATTTTTCTCTAAACTACATTCCTTCTAAGCTGAGGCTTCATACATTCCTTCTTTTCAAATGTTCGATGCTTATGGTTATACAAAATTAGTAAAAGGTTAATGTTTGTAGTGATTCGAAAAAAATCACAGTAGGATACGCACGAGTATTCAACGAACACTTCAAGAATAAAATTACGTTAAAAAGACTGAAAATACCAAACATAAAAATCTAATGGTGTCTGTATGTGTGTGTGTGTGTGTGTGTGTGTTACTCAATCACGTAAAAACTACTGGACCCATTGAGCTGAAATTGTACATGGACGTTCTTAGGGTCCCTGGTTAACACATAGGTCTATTTATATTTAGAAATTCCATCAGGGCATCGCCCCACTAGCCTTGAAAACTCCCTTAACAATCACAATTCTCTATACGTTAACCCCGTACGAAGGACGGGTACTCGGTCTGTAACGTATAATACTAAACCTGACCTTTTATCTTACAACCTTAACAAAGATGTAAACATAATTTTCAAATGTTTTTATTTCTGTACAAGTATATTTAGGTAAGTAGATAAACTAAGCGTAATTGTAATAGTCTATTCGATGCTGACATATAAACTCCATACATTAAATTTTAGGAAGACTTTTGGATTCTACGAATATATTAATCCTACTAAATAAATTTATATTATTTCTACATTGTCTTATAGTTTTAATCCATTCTATTGTTTACACTGATGACCGACGGTACTTGATAGAATTCCATTTTAACAAATAAAACACAATTTTTTTTCTTTTGTAAAATTCTATAATTTATTTTGGTCTAGCCGACCATGGTTTCGCCAGTTACGGCATTGACGAGGCTCTTACAAGACTAAATACAAAGCACAATATAACTATTATAAAAGGTTGAGAAAGGCAGGAAATTCCCGTTAACAAACAAAGCACAAAGACCCAGGGGGAAAACCCCACAGGTCATTCACGCAGGTATTAACCAACCTTGAATAGAGGTTGAAGTAAAGGAGAAAATGACAAAAATTCCGTTTGGTCATTTAAAACTAGATTATCATAATTACACAAAAGTCTCCTAATTTCTAAAATTTCCAAAACATTTAATTTTCTACTTTTTACGTTAACATGTAAAATTTCATTAAATTAACATTAGAATAAAAATCTGTAAATGCATTACAATTGTATAGGGTTATATTGAAGTAGAATTTTAATATAATAATATGTAACTTTTGACTTTGAAATTCATATATATATATATATATATATATATATATATATATATATATATATATATATATATATATAATTTTCATTACTGTTGAGACAGGAGGATCTTGGAGGAATTCCATGTTTAAAGATAATCAAACACAATTTACTTATTTTTATTTTTTATTTTTTTTTTGTAACATTCACTTTTTATTAGTCTAGCCGACCAATGGTTTCGCCTGCTAAGGCGTTGACGAGGATGTATTACATACTGAATAAAATGAAAAACAGAGAACCTTAAAAACTCGATGGTGGGAGTTAGATACAATGAATGGAAGTATGGGAACATACCCAGCCTGGGCAATGACCATAGGAAAAATACAGAATGGGAAAACCAGTTAATTGTTCTAGGCATAAATAACTTTTAAAGGTTTTACTAAGGGAGAATAATAGAAATGTAATTGGTCATTTAAAACTAAATTAAGATTACAGTATCTTATTCTTTTAACTTCTAAGCTCTCCAAAGCATTCAATTTCCTACCTTCATTATCAAAACGTAATATTTTAAAGTCTACACTCTAATTAAAATCAGACACTTGATGTATCAGCAATCAGACACTTAAATGATTTGAAAAATTGGAATCGTCATATCCTAAACGCCAACTTCTTTCATGTTCATTTAATCTAGAGTTAAAATTACGTCCAGTTTGACCTATATAACATTAAAATATACTTGTAACACGGTCAGTGTTCATAGCACCAAACTCTCAATACAAAAAATGTTTGTTTTCGAAAAGGTCTCTCAAATTGTACAATTTTCAATCTAGGTTGCTATTAGAATTTTTTTTTACTTTTTGCTCTATAAAAGTTATTAAAGTTTGAAATTTATTAAAAATTTGAAAACCACATAGAAGTCTATACTACCACATATCTCCTTAAAGGGTGTGTTCTTGTAAAACTAGGGGGTAAAATGGTTGCCCTATCTTTGTTAGGGAGTTGGCAGTCACATTTCCCGTTAAAAACTTTTTTTAAATATATTTCGTCACACCCTGTACAGTAATTAAAAGATAACAATTTTGTTTGCTCCAAAATGTTCAGAAAAGAGAGACCTTTTAAATGAGGTATCACACGACCTATCTTCTTTTTGAACATTTTCCAAAAACACCACCCTGCCTCCAAAAGTGCCCTTTTGGCTCATTAAGGAGCTTCGAAAATAATGTTCCTGAATTTTTTGGGGTCGAAAGGGGGGGGGGGTTTACTTGGAATTTATTTTTTTATCTTGTTTCGTTTAGGCGCTACAGGTAGTGTCCATGTGTTCTGAAACACCCCGTATTATTAACCCAATATTTTCGTATAGAAAATTAATTTTACTATATATACAAAAAAAGTAATAATTAATGCTGAAGAGAGAAATATTTATGATTAAATATTATTTATTAATGATGGTTATTTAATATTATAAATATTGTTTAAACGGCATGTGTCATGAACTTTATATAAAAAATAACATGATTTAGTTTATGAAAAATACAAATGATTTCAAATATCTGATTAAACCATATTACTAAAATGAAATAATGTTACTATGTGCTCCGAAAAACGGATTATTAATTAAACTGTATAATTAACGAAGGCGTGTTTAAAGTTCATAAATATTCTGTTTTTACCAAAACACGTACTCTAGGCAGTTATTGTTACAATCCACATAAAACCAATGATATAGTGTCACATGATGTGTTTGACTGCTTTAAATGTATAGAGGTATGTGGAGTGGTGAAACACTTCTTTGAAAAAAATACGTTTTTAATGAAGTGATAATATCATGTGTTATAAATGTCTTATTAAACACATATTTCTTTTTTTTCCAAAATATGTTAACCTTTGTAAACTATTTATGCATAAGACCAATAATACTCTGTGGTGTTCAGTGTTAGTAAATAAAAACACAAAATTTTTAAATGTTGGTTATTAAACACATATAATACTAACTATCCTATTCAGTCTGTATCATCAAGAAGAGGAGCAAAATGGTGCAATAGAGATTTTGATAGGATACATAAAAATACCAGACGATCATTTAATAATATTAAGAAAACTCATCAAGTGGGACAATTATTATAAATACTTAACTATATACTACACTCTCTTAAGAAGAAATAAAAAGGTCTTCTTGCAGAAACTTTTACCAAGAGATTGAATCTATTAAATGATACACATAATTATCTCGTAGGAACCTATTCATCTAACTCGATCTGTTGATGACCCTAAAGGTATTCTAACGTCTTCAGGTAAATATACACTACTCAAAACAAACTTTCCAGATAATATTTATAATACGGAAACTGGAACAATCCACAATCAGAATGGGACAACTCTTGTAGAAGACTCTCGTTTTTATTTGAAAACTGCCAGAGAATATATTAATATATTCAGGGTCAGATAGGTTGTAAATAATGTTTATCCATTTAATTCCCCAGGAGAAATTGGAATTTTCCGGCATAATCCAAAAGACTTCATTATCACTCCTCCTATATACCATTAGCATGAAGATGAAGTAGAGTTGTTTTCATACCGAAACCAGGAAAGGGAAACTACACAAAACCCAAAACTATTAGACCAATATGTTAACCCTCTATGTTCTTAATACAATAGAAAGAATAATACAATCATACTTACAGAATGGAATTATTAATAAAAATACCATTCACTTCAACCATTACGCATACCAGTCGGATATGTCCAGTCAAATAGCCTTGCATCAACTGGTGATTAGAATCAAGGAATCAATACATATCCAATAATGAGTGTTATATTTACTTCTCGACTTCCAGAGGGCCTTACTGATTGTAAATCATTCATTTCAACATTTTAAAATCAAGGGGTAAAAACACTATTAGTAATTGGCTGGAATAAATGATAAGAGAAAGAATAATAAATTCAACCCAGTGCGGTGTGAACTTCGATGATAGCTGTGAGAGTTACTCTACCAGGAGGAATTCTATCGCAGATACTATGGAACATGGTAGGTTACCTCCTAGTAACTAACTGAATTAAGTAAATTAGATTTTGTACACACAAAGTTACGCAATGACATATTAATGTTGGTAAGAGGTAAATTCTTAAGTGTTCTAGCAGAATTATTGAATAGAGCATTAAAAAAGAACGAAAACTGATGCAGGAACGTAAGTATTTCCATAAACCCGGATAAGACTACGGTTGTACCATTCGCTGGAAATATTAAAATAGTTAAAGTTAAGATAAGTCTAGTAAACGTTATTTGATTTATTTATTACGTAAGATATTTTCATAGACACAATAATTAATTTTGAAGTTGCATAAAACAGATTAATGAATATTATAATGGCTAAAGAGTTGATAAAGTGAATACAGTAAGAGTTCCTAGTACTAATTTATAGGATTCTCCTAATTCAATCTTCATACTAAAAATCGTAGTCTATTTCTTTTGTTACATTTAAAAACTAAGTTTATATTAAAATACAAAATAAGATTTAAATTCATGTTTTATGATATAAAACAGAATATGACATTGCACGCCATTCTTACTAATATATTTATATACAGAAAATATCATTTAAAAAAATTTAACATAAATTGTAGTTGTATTATGTTTTTTTTTGTAAAATTAATGTGTGAAATAAAAAATTATATATAAACTAGGATCTATAAATAACACTCTCCATGGTTTTTATAAATGTCTCAAAGCAATTAGATATAACATAAAATAAGGAAAAATATTTATTTACACAGATGATTTGTTAAAGTCTAATAATACACAAAATCACCAACAACCATTAACTTTTTTAATTTATTAAAAAATTTTGTTTGTTTTATTGAACATTTTAATTCAATATAAATCTAATATAGCTGCGATCAATACACGCAATCATAAATAATAAATTTAAATTATAATATTTCGATTTTAAACCACTAGGAGTTTCGTTATCATCAAGCAAAGAAGTATATTTATTTGTAAATTTAATTATCTCTCTCCATACCACCAGTCACAACGTAATGGCTGGTGTTGAGTCACTAGCTATATCCTCAACAGTATCTGTATAACGCAGTGTTGTTAAGTAACTTTAACTTGCATTTAAATATCTTTTTATCAAACCCAATTATTGATTTGCCAATGCATAATTAAATATCCATACAAGTATTATCTTGCATTCTGAATTTGTTTTTATATATTTGAATTATGGTTGAAATTTAAGCTATTGATAAACATCAGTAAATGTGCGTAAATACAATGAAAACTTTTCATTACTTTTCTGTGATAATGTAATTATATGGTTTATCTTAATGGTGTTTAAAGATTATTCCTTTTTTACATTATTAGAATAACTACCTTTATGCACAATAGTCCATTTTTAGTCATGCTCACAAGGAAGAGAGTGGATAGTTTGTAGCTGATTTTTGGCAGTTTTCATTCTACTGATAAATTATTTTCATTACATATTGTAATAGCATAGAATAATAAATGCATTTAAAGAAATATTAGAGAAACAATTATTGGAAGTTTGAAAGCGTACATATAAAAACTTTTATATTTTGACTAATTTATGCTCATTTTAAACTTTCTGTTACTAATTTTTTCTTTACTAGAAAATTTAATATTTATAAACACTGAAATTCAAAGTAAATTTTTTTTTTTTTTTTTTTTTTTTTTTTTTTTTTTTTTTTTTTTTTTTTTTTAAGTGAGAAAAGAGTAACTGTATGTTTTAAAGTTTAGAAATAATCTTCAATCTTGAGTTTAGTTTTAATAATTATATATATAAAAAGTTTTAATCAATGCATTATATTTAGTAATTTACATATAATAACTTACACTTTTTGTAATGTTGTTCTGTAATAAAAGAAACTGATATGCAGGCGAATATCCGTATTTATAAACAGGCAGATAAATAGAAAAATATTGGCATAATTTTGTTAAAATAAATATAAAAACTTTTTTAAAATTGTAATATCTAACACACATATGTCCTCAAACAAAGTACAACTATTATTCTACTTGAAATAAATTAAAAAATAAATAAATGAACTGAGCTCATACGTACCATCTTTTTACAAACGCAATAAACACAAGTATAATCCACATATAGAAAAAATATTTGCAACAAAAATCATAGTGAATTTAAGGTACAAATATGAAGTAGGCCATATTTTATTTATCTTGCCGATTTAAAGGTTGGAGTAGTAAAATCTAGCCTAAACAATTTCCTAAAATCCAATATATTTTGTTTAATGTCAAATTCTATTAAACAAATTACTCATAACGGGAAACAGAATTTAGATTATACTTGGCAAGTGTGAAATGGTGCAGAGAATTTTTAATGAATGGGTGTAAATTTATTATCCTGTTAACGGTTTCTATAATTTGTGCCAGACATTTCACATTGGTCAAACAGATCAAAATTTACAAAAAAATAAATAAATAAAAATTATAAAATATCAGGGTAAGTAAGAAATGTTGTAAATAGTTTAATAAAATCTCCAACGAATTATACATTTTTTGTTGAAATATATGAGTGTGTAGTATATTTCGCACATATAACAATAAGTTTACAGTTTATAAACTTTTACTATCTTTTAAGCTTCATTCTAAATACAAAGATATGCGTTTTTGTGGTTTAGTTTTCGTTTAAAAGTTATGGAAATATAAATATATTTATTGAAACAAAACCACCATTTAAATTAGGTTTGTTTGTTGTTCTTTTCAAACAATCGTCCATACATTGTAAATGTTGCTATTCAAATGCACAACAAAATATTCGGCTTTGTTACTACGAAGACATATGGAGCTATAATTTTGACGACAAATTATAACAATGGGTCATATCGATTGCGATATATATCTTTAATTTCTATTAAACACAACTTTTGATGTAGCGAGGACATTCCGTGGTGCAATTGTAATATTGTTATATTTTTAGTTATATTTAATGTCAGTTATAAATATATAATGCAAAAAAACAAACAAACAAAATTTAAAACAGAATAATAGCAAGCTCCATAAGGTTATATATTCAAGGATAAAATAAAGCAAAAGCTGAAAGTTTGAAATATTTAATAGTATAAATGAGCTACAATAATTGTTTCGCCTTGCGTCATCATCGGGCAACTGATAATTTACAGGTATAGATAGACAACTATTTAAACATAAGTACAGGAAACTGAAATACAATAGAGAAATCGGGAAAGGTAGGGGCATGACCTAGCAGGCAGATAAAGGTTAATGAACTATGTTACGGATGGGTTTTAGAACAGGTGACGAATTTAATACAATTTGGTCATTTAAGTTGAGAATAGGCCTAAGTGAAATAGATCTATTCATTTCTAAACATTCAAAATTATTTAATTTATTGCTTTTATTTTCTATATGTAAGAGGTTAACATTCAATTTCGGATCAAAAATAAGACAAAAACTATGACAAAAAACTATGACACAAACTAGGACAAAAACTATTCAAATTCTGTAAATAGCAACATTCAGTTCACTATGGAAGTGGGTAACAATAACAGCATTAATTTCTTGGACCTTAACATTAATATCAGTGATAGTTATCATAAATTTAAAATTTTCAGAAAACCTACTTATACAGATACAGTTATACCTGCTGATTCTAACCATCCTATCAGCCATAAACATGCTGCTGCTAAACAGTTAGATATTGTAAATTATCTTATATCACCAGAACTAGTTATAAAATCAGTAACCTTATTTCAACTAAATGTAATCGTAAAGTTGCCTTTTATTGTACAAAAAATCTAGGGAAAACGTTGGTTAATAATAAAGATAAAAAAGAAATGTTAGAAAATAGTGGAGTTTATAAAATATCTTGTCAAGATTGTGACTCTGAGTACATAGGTCAATCAGGTAGATCTATAAAAGTTAGAATTAAAGAACATGTAAATAGCTGGAAACATGGCTATAGAAACTCTAACTTTGCTAACCACCTTTTGGACTCGGGTCATAGTTTTGATCCGAAATTGAATGTTAAACTCTTACATATAGAAAATAAAAGCAATAGATTAAATAATTTAGAATGTTTAGAAATAAATAGATCTATTTCACTTAGGCCTATTCTAAACTAAATGACCAAATTGTATTAAATTCGTCACCTCTTCTAAAAGCTATCCGTAACATAGTTCATTAACCTTTATCTACCTGCTAGGTCATCCCCCTACCTTTCCCGATTTCTCTATTGTATTTCAGTTTCCTGTACTTATGTTTAAATAGTTGTCTATACCTGTGAATTATCAGTTACCCGATAATGCCGCAAGGCGAAACAATTGTAGCTCATTTATACTATTAAATATTTGAAACTTTAAGCTTTTGCTTTATTTTATCCTTGAATATGGAGTTTCAACAAGAAATATCTGCTATTACATTAAAGTAGATTATATATTACTGTAGACACAATTGAAACAGTGACATCATTCTTTAGAGCTTTTTTTAATGGAATCAACCCTGAATATTTTATTTTTACCATTCATCCGTGTTTCCTGTAGACGATCCCTTCCGTTTCCCGTTTAAACCATTTTTCACTTTAATTAATATTCTGGTAGACCCTTTACTTTACAATCAACTTGGTTAAAATAAAGATTAAATAAATTTCTTGAGAATAAATAGTATTTGTTTTCATTATTTCGGTCGGTCCGACTACTGGGCAGTGTATTACACAGATCATGTGTGGAATTTTTAATTTTGGTTAATATTAAAGCTATCACTAAGTGTATTTATTATGTATTACTTAGTATTTGAGAACGAATGCACAATATTTTTATTTGGTCTTAACGGTTTCACTAATATTCTTTTCTGATGTCAAATTATAACTCAAAAGTAAATTAATCTTATTTCACCAAAAATAATTATTTAGTAACATCCAGAGAAGAAAATGTAGCTGCATCTGAGAAAGAAACAACTATTATTTTATCAAAACAAATATTTAATTTTTCTGAACCAACTGAATTTTCATTCTTATTAAGTTGGTAAATAAAACTTACCATAGTGGAATTCTAATTGTCTGTCAACAAGTCTTGTATATTATATAAAGGAGAGTTTTGGTTTTATTACGAAATACTTTTTGCAAACATTTCCGTTACTCGACTTCATTTGAATAAAAACATATGCGAAGCAATTTTCAAATACCAATCAAAGAAAAACATTAAAAAAAGTTACATAGTTGGTAAAAGGTATATATGACGATTTAAAAAAAAGAAATGGTCATGAATTTTTACCAAATTTTTATTAAATTTATTAATATATTTGTAGATATATTTTTTAAATAATTTTTGTGTTGGTATTTATTGTTACATTTAAAAATGTTTTGACGTATGGTTTACTGTCATAAGGCCATCAATTTATGTCAGACAATTTTCGTCTGATTTTGTTTAATTAGGCTGAAAAAACCAAAACATAAGTTTGATTTCAAATATTGTCTTCTTCAAACAAAACTTCCAAGACTTATTTCTTATCTGACAAAACATTCGTCAATAATTTCTTCTCTGAAAGAGGAATGATTACCACAGTCTTCTCAGACCGTAAATTCATTACGACCGTCTTGTCTGACGGCAAAAACATCACAGCATAAAGCTGGTTTTCTGGTTAGAAGGTATGTATTATTTAATTTTAAATAATACAAAATGTATTTTTAATTGTTATGATACTGTATTAGTGTCATCATTAGATTTTATTAAGAGTTGTTGTTTTACTTTTCTTTTTTTTTTTTACTTTCTCTACTATCATTGTTTTAAAAAATATAATAAAAATGAGAAAAAAAATAGCTACCTTATCTGTTAAGAAGATGTGATTGGAATGGACGTGTTAATAAAGATTAGAGGGATTGGTTTTAAACAGTGGTGGGAGAGGGAAATTTTGTAAAGCGATTGTACAATTATTTTAATGAATATTCCGCAAGTAGTCATATTTAGTTTAATTATAGGGATGATAAAGTTGATAAATATTTCGTTGTTGACAATAGAGCAAGAATACAATACATATTTTCCTGAATCGTTTGAGGGTTACTTGTGTGTTTTTAAATAAGAATAGATTTAAATAAAATATGGCTGTGTTTAGAACCAAAACGTAACTTCTGATTTCCATAAATGATTCTTCTCAATAGATTACAGTTTACTGAACACAATTGATGAAATTGATTGTGTATTGTGTCATAGAAATTTTGAAACTAATTTGTTACCAAATTGAGTACCAGGTAGGATGTAATTTCTTTGTATCTCCACCCTTTTCCAATCGCAATATTTAAACCTTACACACATCCATGAACCTACATATGATATTAAGTATTTTTATTTTTTTTTGTATATGCATTATAAGGACTTTATAAGATTTTGGAATTGAACTTTTTTTAAGTGATGTATATTCATCTGACCACTACATGCAATTAAATTTATTTGATGGAAGCAATGACCAAATTCTTCTTTAACCGAATATTTATTTTTGTCAAAGATGAGTCTGAAAGGTTGCTATGACTACTTCGGTCAGAAAAGAATTTAGTCACTGACGATTAGGTAAGTAAAATCTGTAACCAAATGAGTGTCTCTTCCAACTACCCGCCTGAAGATGAATGTTTGAATGCAATAAACACCACAATAGCGAATGAACTAATACAGGATGAATTACTCAGAACGATTAAAAACTGTTTTTATTTCCAATATTAAATTATTGATAATAATATTATATTGTAACATATACTAAAATTTAAGAATATTAAATATATATATATCTATATCCAACAATTGATATAATTGCTTTTTAAACACAGTTTAATTATCTATCTTTTCTTTAATGATATACATTAAAGTTATTAATGTAGTTATTAACAACGACAATAATTCCATAAATAAAACTTTTAGCAGTGAAAATAATATGTTTTAGACACAAAGAAAATATTGATTATATTACAGAACACTTCCTTAATATCTTCATGATTTTTAATTTCAATTACTGCAAGATTAAATCAATGTACCGCAAAACAAATTGACTTCATCTCGCTAAGTGGTGGTGGGAACGGGATTTGTCTCGGCTGACAGAGATAACATTTATCAGTGGTTGTCAGGTTATTAATACAACTTATAAAGAACAACTTTAATACTTTAGATGAAGTCAGAAATTATTTATGTGAAGTAATAAATTGGGAAAGAAAAACTATGTTTTATATAACAACATATTAGTGTTATATTTCATGATATAAATTCGACTTTGTGTACACTTTGAGAAGATTAAATACGTAAAAATAGTAGTGATACATACTTTCATATAGTAACATTGTATAAATCAAATCAAGTTAATACAATCATTTTAAATTAACGTAATAGCTTAAATATACTCGCAAGTTATATTTGGATTAGTTTTGAAAAGAAGGAATTTGATAGTTGTTACTATAGTACGTAAGCAGCCTTATCATGGGCACCCGCCAAATGTTAAATTTATTCAATCCTATTAGTTACTAACATCTTGGTAATATCACAAAATATTAACAAACAAACTGTTAAAAATTCCGTTATTTTGAATTTTGAATTAGATGTATTTGATTTTCATGAGAGTTCTACATGATCAGTCTATCATGTTCTTATCTTAATATTTGTGACTGCTACCGTACTTACGCACCGATGACAACGTTGGCAACAATAACTTATTCTGTTTTCTGCAATCACGAAGAGTGAAGATTAGTCAAGAAACAGAGATCAAATTTTTAGACCATTACCAAACTGACACTACTAGGTCAAACAAAATGTGAGTGTGCAGTTAAATAATATTATTTACGCTAATGTACGAGTACATTCTTGTTTGCAGTTTTGTGGCTATATTTAAAAAAAATCATTTTTACTAATAAGGTAAACTCAAATGGCATAAGAAAACAATTAATTTATTTGAAGCATATATTGAGTTGGATGATCTTTTATAAATACAACAAATCAAAATTATTTTTGATTCATACTTTTAATACAAAATAATAATAACATAATAAGGCATCTTTAGATACACCTAACCGAATAGTTAGTTTTTGTATTACTATAAGCTGATCTTATCTGATGAAGATAAAAGACTTTATTGTCTAAATAAAAATGTATTTATTTTATTTACAATTTAAAGGGTAATCTATTTGTTTCATTGATGAAAAAAGTTATTAAATACAAATGCGTAATTATTTAATTAAATAAATAATATCAATTTCAATTAGAAAATTTGATAACATTTTAATTATTTTACAGTGTCATAAAATTGAGACTTTAAAATAATTAAAACTAAACAAATAAAATGATACAATTATGTAACATTACGGACTAATTTCTTTGAAAAAAAATTCACTTTTGATCAAAACGTGATTCTAATTGAAATACAAAAATCCGTTCCGTTTTATTTTATTAATAATTCGAGAATACTTTAAAATTATTAAATAATAATACTTTAATATTATTAAATTATTTACTTTTATAATTTGTTTAAAGTGAAATAATTTTCAGAAATTTTAATATATTTTACATATTTTATACAATATACCAACATTTCGGTGAAACATTCGCAAAAATAATAAACACTTTCTTTTCAAATTTGACTACTTCAGATGAATTTTACTACAACCGAGTATTATTCACTGGGCCCAGAGAGTTATCTGGGAGTTGGATGAACTCTTTACAAGTTGTTTTCCTTACAAAATTCAATTAAAGATTATTTGGCTTTAGAAACATAGATTTGTTGATCTTATATCATTGTATTATCTGCTAGAATAAAATATACATGGAGAGGAGGTCATTGAACAAACTAAGTTTAAAAAAAGAAGTATTTGAACTTATCTTCTTACATAAGATGTAACAGAGAAATCTAATCCAAGTCATGATAAACTACGGTGTAAATATTGCTAGCCTATTTCAGGATTTCCTTACCCATACCTATAGATAATCCCCTGAGAGGCGTTATTAGAATATCCGAAGCTACTAATCTCCACCAGTCATTCCCATTCTTATTCTTACATGGGGCAACAACACATAAGCCCTATAGTTTCTTAGTTTTACGCTGATATTTTCCTGTTTCACAGAACCAAAATATTTCACAGGATTTCACCATCCAACCATCTCTAATTGAATCTGCCAAAAAATATTCTGATAAATATGTGGTCCTCCTAAATCCTTATTATATCTTGTAAGCATGTATAATTTCGACATGAACAGAGCAGTATACAATAAATATATCTGACAACATCTACACATCAAATTAGAGCTTAATAAGCTCCGATTTGATCGTGTATATCGTACATTGTCGTCGAATACCGTAAAAAATTATCTTTTTCCCTGCATTCAAACCTAAATCTTTAAATTGTTCTGCTTTGAGTTGATTTATGGTAATTCCTTTTAATACAATTTACTTTTTATATATAATTATATGTTATGTAATCATCATTAGATCGCAATTTTTGACTGATAATTTTTTTATTTTTTTTTTATGTATTATGTATTTTTTTTATGTATCGCTCTTATCAATGAATCCCGAATTGAGTATAATACCTACTGAAGCTTGTAATTAAATTGTTTTACACTTTGTTTATTTTCATTGCGGTGTTGCTTTTGTCAAACAAAGAAAACAAAAGAAATATATAAATAAAATACAATTCTATTGAACTTAAAATTGTAGTGTGCAATGATTCGACATAATATATGTTTTTATTTTCATTGGCAATTCAACTTCAGTCAATAGTTCACTGTGACAAAACCAGAATGGGGTTGGACTATTTACTGTTTGAAACATAAATCTTTTCTCTTTTATTGCAGGATCGTTGCATTCTGTGTCAAGATGAAATTCAAGTTAAAGTGGTTTGTTTTCTATTAAAAATTTGGTAACTCATTAAATAATTAATTCAAACTTTTGCAACAATATTTTCTTAAGTTTTACAATTACTTGATCAAAATAAGATATAAAAATTAACAAACAATGACTTTCTTAAATTTTTAATATTCAGAAACGCTTTCAATAATATTTTACTGAGAAAAAAAAACTTGTATTATAAATTATAGCACATTGTTTCAAAATAAGCTTAGACATTGGTAACTTAATAACCTTTGTCACAAAGATTTTGAAAGCACGTATAATTTGAAGAAAGTGATAGAGTTTTTGATAATATTATAGACACCAAAATACGCCAGATATCAAAAAATAAAAATATGAAAAAGTGTATGTTGTTTAATGTTAGAGGACATGTAAATACAACAACATTTTTCTTAGCTGTTATATTTTCAAGTTGTAATTAATGCATTGAATGTGATACTTCCTAACAGACTTCAAGGTAATCAATTTTTATTTTTTTTACTTTTTTTAAATCGTGGGCTCATATTAAAATAATAATAACAAAATTTAAGTTTTTTTAATTAAAACTTAAATAACTATCATATTGTTTATTATTGTATTTTGTATTACTCATTGCATTGTATCACTATTATATCAGTGAATAAAGCAATATTTTGTGAAAATCTCGACGAAAAGCATCCAGATACAAAATTTGGTTGACATATAGGTTTTGGAGTTACTTCAATGAGGGGGGGGAATTTTTTATACTATAGGTTATTTCTATTTGAAGTTAACTAGAAACGTCATTATTATTAATACCAAAGCGTAAAGCATTAATATTTATTTAAAACAGTTACTGGGACAGGTTGTGTCCTTTAGAATTCGATGCCGGAAAATACTAATAACATAAAGTTTCTTGTTCAGTTCTTAATCTTTGTTTTAGTTGATTTTGTGATCAAATTGACTACTCTCTTACGTTAGAGTGGTTTGTGAGAATTATATAACTATATATTTTGAAGTTCAAATTATGTATTACCATTTATTTCAAAAATACGAATAATTAATTTTAATGATTTACTAATATTATTAAATATTACTACCATATTAATAATATTTAATTTTAATTTTAAGAGTTGTACGCATGTTATTTATATTATTGTTTTTCATTACAGGTTATTTTTAGTATTGAGTTTATATACATATATATATATATATATATATATATATATATATATATATGGTCCTAATTTAGACTCCTTAAGAAAGGTTAATTCCCTTATTACCCTAAAAATTAATAATTTGTAGAGCCGCGCCAATGGATACACATCATTCCAATATTGCGAAATGTAAAATAAATATATCTAAAAAAAAGGGAAAAGTGTGAAGACTTTGATAACTCTTTATTGTATATAGCGTTTCTTATGTGTCGGGATTATCAAAATAAGTTAGGCGTGTATTTAGCATTTAGATGTATCGCTTTCAATAATCAAAACTCTCCTTAAGGCAACATTTCTTGAAACTAATTAAAAAATAGCACATAAAACACTACAACTTTATATATATTATCAATGGTAAATGTGGCAAAGAACATATCGGCGAGTCAAAATACTTTTACACATAATAGTTTGTGAGCATGAAAAGAACATTCGATTACGTCTAAAGAAAATCACGATAAATAATTAAACATATTTTGTCCAAAATGGTGATTTTAATAATACACCAGTAAAAAAAAGTAGTCTACAAAAATAATTTACTATCATATATAAAACTATGGGTTACTCCTTTCAGTCAAACTAGAGTAAAAAAGGGCCATTATGGCTTCCGTTCATAAAAAATAATTATAAATCTAGTCCTCTACTTTAGAAAGGTTGACATTTTCATCTCATTATATTAATAGCAATCTTTACGAGATCGAGAGTTAAACTCCTGAAGTTCATAAATTTAGTTTTCGTTTCCAATATGGCAGTATATTACTTGTCTAAGTATTGTGATTAAAACTTTTATGCTCCATGTTGACACTTGATAACCTGAGTTGATTTACTCGTATCTCTCGAAACTTCGTTTATATATAAGCCTACAAATGATCGTAAATGTCCTATTAAATCGTAATAATAATTAGAACAATTCATCATTATCAAGTAACTTTAAACCCAAAATAAATCCAGCTCTGTTACTACCAATGTATTCAGAGAGTTTGATTTTGATATACAAATTCCTAGTAATCGGTGGATTCCCTTAAGAAATACAACGTTAGTTCTATGTAATTATATATAATAATATAATACAATAAAATGCTGAAGTGATTCTTTAAAATTTTATTTTAATAAACTGAAACAACACTCAATATTTTTTTCCTGCCTACCCATATGAGTTTTCTGAAGACGTTTCCTAACTTTTTCCGTTATATATCATTTTCCTTTCAATATTTCCTTAAAAACTCTTTACATTACATCTTGAAGTTGGTAAAACAAGATTTCTAAAAATAAAATAGTAACATACTTCATACAAAAATAATGTTTGACTATTCATTTATTTCTTCACATGTACACACTAGAGAGAAATATTATTTTATTCAGTTTTGCTGAAAAAATGTGTATTGACATTTCATAAGTATAAAGCCAAGCTGGGTAAAACACTTTTCTCTGTTGGCGGATATTGGGCTATACGTGTTACCTATATGAAAATCATGATACATATATATATAAAAAAATATGGACCTACATGTATATGTGTGTGTGTGAGTATTTATCATTTTTATCTAGGAATGTTATAATTAAAATGAGTACATATTTCCGCCTTTCCCAGTTTCGTTATTCTCACGTTTGTTGGCGCGTTTCGGATATACTCCATCCTCAAAACACTTAATAGTACTCCTTCCTATTAGTTGAGTACTATAAGTGTTTTGAGAATGGAGTATGTTCGAAACGCGTCAACAAACGTGAGATTAACGAAGCTGGAAAAAAAGAACATAAAATAAAGACCTCTAACCCTTGAGTAACATACATTAGCGTCAAGGTCGGTATAGAACAAGAGACTAGATAGGAAATATGAAAGAGAGAGATCTAACCCAAGGCTACATGGAAAAAGGTGTAGATGCAGCGGTAATCCTCGGGATTAACACAATATAATGAGCCCCTGAGGGGTGTATAATTTAGTTTAGTCATTTA
The DNA here is from genome assembly GCA_963513935.1 of Aphrophora alni. Taxonomy (NCBI): domain Eukaryota; kingdom Metazoa; phylum Arthropoda; class Insecta; order Hemiptera; family Aphrophoridae; genus Aphrophora; species Aphrophora alni. The sequence goes on along the minus strand of OY740768.1, from coordinate 107,938,103 downwards.
TTCTTTTTGTGTAAATTTTTCTTCAAGAGGACTTCAATTTCACAAGGCATTGCATACGCTTTAATAATTATTTGTACTTTTTAATTGCCTAAAAAATCCATATCTATTTTTTTGCAGATATATTTGTTCTGGAATTTCCTGAAACCATAAAAATCGACGTGTGTTGTACGTGCAGTGTTCTACAACCACAGGACAGATTTTTATCAAATGTTACTTTAGTGAAGCTTCTAAAGACCTTAACAAAACGTATTGGTTGCCATTTCTCTAAAAATACCGGTTCGTATGTGAAAAACTAACAAAGGTCGTATATACGTATATGCCCGTCTACACAATTCTTTCGTTCTGTGTCTCACTAGAGTTGTTTCGCCAATCAATGCGGTATCATCAGGTGAAAATCACAGAGCATTATACGACATATACGTACACTAACACAAACACTGAACCTTTGAATTGACTTCAATGGAAGTTGTCGATCACGGTATTTGAAGGGTTTAAAGAATTCAGGAGCTTATTATTCACATCGAAGCCAATGAAAGAGTTTACTTTGACCATACTTCCTAAAAGTCTTAGTTTTCTATTTAAACGCCATTTTGTGGTTTTAACCAAAAAATCATATATATCGGTATATGATAGGTAGTTGAAAGTTTTGTATGATCAATTTGAGAAAAATAATCAACCGATTTCCCTAACTCCAGGGAAAATGGCTGCTATTTTACGTCTAATATCGCGAAATTGGTTAATTTTACAAAATATTTAATAGAGATAAAATGTTTTTCTTTTTTAACGACAGTCAAATTTTTTGTTTTGTTTTTTGTTAAAGGATAACCAATTTAACAAAAAATAGTAATGGTCCGCAACAGATGACTCTTTGTTGAAATATTAACAGCTGATTTTATGTTTAATAAATAAATCATCGTTGTAGTAGATGTCAAAACCTTATTTTATTTTTTAATATTAACGAGGCCTAAAATTACATTTTATCTCTAACACAAACAATCTAAGTACATGTAAACAAAATTTTAGAAAAATAAACTACAGGAGCTGTTCAAATTGGCGGCTCTAATTCAATTCATGAAAACTGCCGTTTTAAAAAAAGTTATAACGTGTTACAGAACTAAACATTTGTTTCTAGGTTATCTCGGGTGTTGTTATACCATAATTACCATAAATTACCATAATATGTTATAATTGTGCAATGTCGTCGTTCATTTTCATATTTGATTGACAACTAGCGAAATGGTATTTTAGTGATGATTTGGTTTAGGGAATGATTGTGCAAAGTTTTAGAACAGTTAAATTTGAAAACGAATGTCACTCTATAGTAATTAAAACGATCATAAATTGCGTTGTGAAGAGTAATTGCATAACACAGTTACCAGCTTTGAATAAGTGAAAGGAATTTCTTTAAGATAATGTCTGTATTTATGAGTAAATTGAAGGTTTTATGGCAGAAGTTTACTGCACTAATACAAAACACAATCAGTAAGATACGATGCTATCGTGAGTTTCATAAATTTGTACAATTTTATAACATTAACTGTTACATATTTCTTATATTAGATTTCGAGTGGAAATTTGATATACACTTTTTTTATGCTGTTTTTACTCGTATACTAAAAATTAAAACTTTACACTTTGTCAAAATGGTGCCAGCTTGAAATGTTTAAAATTGAATATCTCTAAAACCGCCATTTTGGAAATGTACTAGATACAGTTTTAATTCTTGGTATACAGGTATAACGTTGTATAAGAAATATGTATACCAAATTTTGACTAGAAATATTAATAATTTCTAAAGCTATAATTAATTATTTTTCGAAAAAAAAAACAACACAAAATGGTCGATGCACGGATAACTAATCTTTTTGGACATTGTTTATATGATGCCTTGAATTAATTATCAAAGTTAGAAAAGATATTTTTGAAACATTCTGTATAGCCTATATCTTTTAAACGTATTAGAACCAAAAATTATTTCACTAATTTTAAACTGTTAATTTTACCCATTGTTATTTATATAAAAGGAGGAAAACCACTACTTAAGCTAAAATTGAAACCACCGTCGTAAAGATTTAAAATATACTACATAAAATATGCTAGCCATCAGGGTGGTCATTTATAATGAATACGACCTTGGAAATCCCGAAATACCTAGTCTGGATCTACGCCTTTTTCATGTAGTCTTGCGTTAGACTAAACACTCCCGTCTTACTAATCACTTCTCACTTAACCAAGTTCTTTACAGGCCCTGACGCTATTAAAGTATTCGAGGGTCACAAGTGTTCATGTTATGGTATTTTTTCCTATTTTTGGAATGTTAACCCCACTTTTTAAAAATCTAATCTCTTTCATTTGTCATAATACGATGTTATGAATTGAAAATTAGTCAGAGAAAAAAGTTTTTTAAGAAAACAAACGAAAAATGAAGAAATGATTATTACTGATTCCATCCTTTACAAGACATTTAGACGCTTGTACTTGACTTCTTATGGGCATTGGTAGGTACAGATTGGATATAGATAAGGAAATAAATAAATAAGGAAGTAAACAAAGTTATTATGATATTGGTTATGCATATTGTTATATGCATATTGACTTACCTTATGGTTTATCCGCGGGTATGTATAAAACACATAAACCACCTACCCTATTTGTGATAATTCTTGATGAACCTAGTCTAGTATTAAGAACATAATTTTCATAACAAATTAATAAGATACGAAAAGAAAAGGGAAAACGTGGAAGTAATATTCCGAAAAAGGTCGCTATATTTATATAAAACGCTAACTGATAGCCCCAATTTCATCGGGGGATAGTTGAGATAGTTTTATAAAACGATTGTTTAGCACAACCCTAATGGTGATGCTATGGAAATAAGTTATACCCAAATACAGAAACACCAATTTTTATCAAAATCGAACCATAAATAACTAAGATATGATACTATTAGTTTTAGGGGTAAAACACACCCTTGGGTCATTTTCAAAACCCTTTCTTATTACACGTCTACAAACCCACCCCAAACCTTGTTAATAAATTCAAAGCTTTAGGTTTATTGGATCCAGAGATATGGTTTAGAGGTAAAAATCACCCTTGGAGTAGAACATTTTTAAAACCCTTTTTTAGCTCGCGTCCACAGACCTACCCCAAATCATGTGAATAAAGTCATAGCACTAGGCTTCTTTTATCTAGAGATATGATTAAGAGTAAAAAACACCATTGGAGTGGAAAATTTTCAAAACCCATTCTTAGTATGCGTCCACAGACCTACCCCCCAAACCATGTTAATAAATTCATAGCTCTAGGCTTCTTGGATCCAGATATATGCTTTAGGGTATAGACATTCATAGCTCTAGACTTCTTATATCCAGAAATTATATATATATATATATATATATATATATATATATATATATATATATATATATATATAAGAAAATCGTATATTTTGTAATATTTTAAAACTTTAGTAAATAGAAGAAAAGTAAGATATTGTGATTTATTAAGATCCTAACATTTTTTTCTGAAATGTCAAAAGAAATCTCAAGGGAAATGAATTAGTCGCTAAGTTCTGTAAAATGTGTTTGGATATTTCAGTGGGGAAATATTATTTATATCTGCATGTAAAAGAAGAAGAAGGAATGCAAATAATTTGACCAAATATGAATAGTAGCCGGCGTATAACGTTATACAAACAAAATTATTGTAATGGGCTAGAATAGAACTAAATAGGGCTAAATTAATACTACTGGAGGAAAGTCACTCTGTTAATTGTCAACAAAGATAATCTTAATATGGTGATTATACTGTTAACAGACACATCTTTTTGTGAACAGAAACTCAATCTAATACCTAGGGGGGGGGGGGCATTACTCATCTGGGGATATATGCGGGGGAAATAAAGCGTACCAGATGAGAGGTGAAACTTAGAACGGAATAATAGTGATGTTCCGAACATAGACATCTCGCACATGATAAGGTTCCATGGGGCACAGTTAACCTAAGAAGAAATAAATTCTTTATGTATATAGTCAGAAAGGACACATTTAAGGTGGATAAGTACGACGTGGTACTTGCCGAAAAATAAATAATAATAATATAATACTCTAATTAATTAACTAGTAACAATAAAAAAAAATTGTTGTAAATATATACAAACATATAAGTAGTTGCCAATATTGGTTTCCCAGTTAAGAGATTATCACTACATAACATCGCTTCTATGACTGAATGGGGAAAAAAATAAGTATATATTACTATTAGAATACATAAATTACAATCAGAATATGCGTAACCAATTATTCAATTGAAATTTGGTACATGTGTATATAATGAATATATTAGTCTTACTAAAACAGACTAAATATAGATAACGTCAGAGATTTAACACACTTTAAGATAAATGATCCCTCCTCTTTAGTATCGGCTTTCACATTAATATGTCTAAAGGTTAATGGAATTACTAGGAGTGAAGAGTAGTCTAATGGGTTTATAATATATCTCTTGGGCTTTAATTCTGACGGTAATAAAACAAAATAATACTGTTTCCTTATGAGTTATATACCACAGGTTCTACGAAATTACCACATGATATAATTTAAATAAATTACTCTACTAAAGAAAGGTCGTTTTTTAATTTTATATAAAGCCCATTTTTCTAATGGAAGTAGTTCTTTTAACTAAAAACATACATCGGATCATAAATATTTTGAAAGCATTATTTGTTGTAATTAATGTGCTTGCTTAGAAAAAAAATCGCATAATTGAAATTCGATCAAAAGATTTAAAGTTTTATTAGATATGTGGGAATTAAAGAATGATTTTTTTTAAACAAGATTATGACTGTGAAGTACTTTCTGCCACCTGACACCAATATATAATTAGTTAGATATATATATATATATATATATATATATATATATATATATATATATATATAGGTAGAGGCGCTGAGATAAACACTCAAATTTCCACAACTGGAAAATACCAAGCAAGGACAGCCGTGATAATTTCAATAATTTCGGTAACTTAAAAACTCAAACATTTGATATTTTAAATCAAATAGTCAAACCATGATAAATGTACGACCAATTTATACTTTTACACGTTCAAAAGTTTTAATAAAAGCCTAACCATTTGTTAATAGTCTTTATGTTTAAATATCCTTATTAAAAGAGCAATTAAGGAGGTTGTTATATAGAGTACCATCGAAGAAATCTCGAGCAACCTTGCAGGATCTACATGTAGTTTAGGGTTAGATATCTTTTTATCTTTCCTATAATGAGTCCAGAAAAATTATCCAAGATTATAATATTTACTAGCAGTCATGTTGTCTTGTAGACTTTGGCCACGATCAAATTATAGAATATTTTGGGGTGATATAATATAATATGTTATATAATATATTTATCTACACCTCATTAAATCTTCAATATACAAGAAATATCATTTATTAAAAAAAAAGTTTTCCTAAATCTCAGTTTTATACTATATACGTCCACCGATTTTAAATTTTAACAAAAATGAAGTCTCATTGAGCTAGGTTTCATAAAGTTTTTCATTCCATTTTGAAACCTCTTGAGTTAAGAAAAATGTCACTAAATATTGTGGCAATTCATAAATAAATATATATTATTTTGCCTGTTAGAAATATTAATAAATATTGAAATATATTTAAAAATATATTTTTTTAATTTATTTTATAACCGTGCTGTTATTTGTTGAACAACATTTTAGAATAAAAAAAATGGTTCTTTTAAACAGGTTATCACGTAATACCATGTCATTTGTTAGTCAAATTTTATAATAATTTAAATCAATTTATGTATTTTTTGCCTAAAATATAGTTCTCATTTACATCTAAATCAAAAGCTTTGAAGACAAAATAAAAACATCGTTTGTAGGATAACTATAAAAGGATAGTGCACTGTGCAGATAAATCAATATAAGTTACGAAAAATTGGAACATGTAAAATTGGCGATAAATCTTTGATGTTTTCATACGACAAACTAAGCGATGTATGGTTGTTTGCCTAAAGGTTTTCTGTCTTAACCAAAACACTCAACAACAAAACTAATAAACCAGTTTTAACTGAATTGGGTTATGGAACATATATTATTATTATAAATTGTGTCAAATGTTTGATAACCAACATTATTTTATGTGGGAAGTATAATAACAAATCGATGTTGTGTTCCTTCTTCTAAAATTCGATTATAAATCAATAAATATATTATTTTACTTACCAAACAAATGAACTTCTCGATATCTTCCCTAAAAAGTCGGTTCAAATTTACAAAATTAACATAGGAGGTACTAGAAATCAAAGTGGCAATACGCATGTAAACTAAAAATTACTGTTTCAGTTTTGTGAGAAATATCAAAACTTAACCTGTACTGGCGTTATTTATGATGTTTATGAATAATTTATAATAGTGACTAAATCACTTATGTATGCTAAGATAAGGAAACAAATAAATATAACTACCAATTATTCACAAGTAATATTTAAGCAGCCTTTATAAACTAATTATTATTGAGTTATTTAATATTATTCATATTTGACTAATATTAATATGACTGTAAATAATATTAATTTATTAATTTTTGTCTGTAAATAATATTCGTATTTACAGATTTCTTCATGGAAATTGTCATTACGTAATATTGATACAATCGTGAAACATTGATTAATTCAGTTTTATATTTACATTTAATTTTGTTACATTATAATTTAGCTGTACTGAACTGTATGGTTACATATTGTTGGTGAACAAATGTTTAAAGATGACTTTTTGACACAGCGTTTATCAAATCAAAAACAAAAATTTCATTACAGTATAGAATGCATTTTTGTTAAATAAATGCACTTTTGTAAATTTTTTTGGAATTTTTTAATAATGGAATTTAATCACATTTCAGCTAATCAAAGTTTATTTTTAAATTTAAGATTTTTTATTAAAAAAATGTTATAAATAATAGTACCACTTTCAATCAAAAAACGTATTATTCATTTTTAATCCACAAAATATAAAATGGTTACAGTACGTAACAAAAATGGGACTACGTTTCATTTTATTTTCATGGAATTATGTTTAACCATGGCTACTAGCGCGCGTTGCAGTTTCTGCCAATGTTTCATTTTTTTAGTTCCTACTAAGTATCGTGATAAGTTAAAGGTGGGTTGGGGGAGGGAAGGGAATTCAGTAATTCCAAATTAAATAGCCTTCCGAGTGCCCAGTGTGCGCCTTTATGTCAAATATATAGGTAATGTGTTGATTTTTATTTTGAAGTCCGTTGAACTATTCTTGTTAACTCAGCGAGTGTTTGTGTAATGAGTGATTCAAAACAGGCACGTTTATCGGATTCTGCAATATTTGAAGGCTTGGTTAAATTTGTTAGATGACAAGAGGATGATTTAGTCAATCATGACGTAATTAACGAAGAAGACGATGCTTTATAAGAAGAACTTCATTTATCATATCCAGAGGAAGCTATGGTAAATTCGGAGACCCCATTAAGTTCTGAATTTGAAGAAGTGGGTAGAGAACTTTCTAGCAAATTTGACGATATTCCTCTACCTACTTTATAGTATTCTGCATATGCGATCTCAAAACATGGGGTTCCGTCTTCCAGAGCCTTTAGGAGAAGCAAAGCATTATAGGTATTATGGTAATATAAAAATGTGGGTTTTATTCTAAATCCCAGAATAATGCACAAATTGTAGAGAATCATTACTAAATAACTCAAAAAGCGATGCAATCGTTAACTTCCAAGAAATGTGCTGATCACAGCGAAGAGGCAACTATAAGAATTTAAACTGACCTACAAACGGGGTCAATTGATATTAAAGAGACAGACGGATCGAACAGCTGTTTGGACGACAGGAACAAGGACCAACCACCGTTGGACGGACGACCAGCCACTGTTTGATCAGAAATAACCTTTCTTCAAGAAATATCTGGGATTGTATTTACGGATTTACACCTATATTGGCATAAAGGTTGAGCAAACCAAAGTGGTATTCCATTCTGGATGTTTTGAACACTAATTAAAAGATCAGTTTTTACCATTCGCAACTATACACAGCACGTTACGAAATATATAGTTTTCATTAGAAACAAATAAGTTACATTATCGATTTATATTTAGATAAATATTAAATATGATTTGATGAAATAATTTAACACAATGTTGAAACATGTGCACATTGTATTGAATAATATCAAACTTTTGTGTTAGGACTTCATATTGTAGAAGAGAATTTGTAGTAAAATAAATATTTCTATAACATATGAAAACTGAACCATTTAGCGTTATAGCTAGTTCGAACCCTATCAGATATTAAACACTGATAATGCCTAAATATTTTTTGTTGATGACAATTTGATTAAAATCTTAATGGGTAGTAGTAATTTATTTTTATGCCAAAAATGAATTACTTCTTTGCTCGTGACAAGGTGCAAGACCAATAAATAAAACAGACATTACAGCATTTATCTTAACTTTACTCTTTTCCCAATTGTAATTTCCACATTGCAAGACAAAACTGAAAGAAGTGGGGTAACTCACGCGGCAATGGATTTAGAGCTTCCTACCATCAATCAAAACAAGTTAAATTTTTATAATGCAATGCTTCAGATTCGACGATATTCGAGATCGGCTGCGAAGTGAAATTGGCCGCCTGAACACCATTAGGGAATGTTTTCAACAATGTCACTTTAAAATGGCGAATGCGTATCTACGAGTGTCAACGTCAATATCTGATGATTCAACTGAATTTTCGTAGTATAAGTAAACAAGAGATAAAAATTAACTAAAATCTGGCAGTTAATTAAATTAATTTATTTTTCCAAAAAATTATTACATGTTTCATTATAATTTTCATTACTCCCCGATGTAACTTGTATTTGTATTTAAGTCATCGATTATTTTTCATATTATCAAAACAGTAATTTTTGTATATCTTAATTTAATGAGAATATTTGACGTGCAATATATTTGTTAAATTTCATTATAGGTTAAATTATTATAGATTAAAAACATTTACTTCATTTTGGTTGTTTTTGGTAATCGATTGTTTGCATTTTTGGAATTGTAATTTTTTCTTTAATTTCTAAATATTGATTGAAACAAAAAAAACTCCCTATAAGTCTTTTATTCAAATTATAAAGATATTTATTAGTAATAATTAACAAAGACTACGTAAAGAAACAACATGTACTTAAAGTTTTTATTTGTTTACTGGACCGTCGTTGTTTGCAATTATTCCCATTTTCTTTACATTTACTAACCTTAGTGGTTAAGGAAAACTAGGTCAACTAAAGAACAGCAGTTTAAAGTTTTGCTACACAAATGTAATTCTAAATAATTGCATGTATTTTCACTGAACCTCGACGCTGTTACAGGATGAATCTTTGTTTTTTTAAATTGAATCAAAGGGAAAGGGAAAAATCATATCGCATTTACACATTTATTATTCATATTCAGTCATTCTATAAAGTAATGTTTAATATTTTTAATAACCTCTATATCTATAAAGTGTTATTTTAACAATAATAACAAAAACATTATAAATAGTGTATTACATTAGATCAACGAGCAACATTTTCTATTTGTTTTAAATTTTTGTGTTTTGTGTGTGTTTTTTTTAACCATGGCAATAACATAAATTTTAATGTAAAAACTTCAATTTAAAATAAAAATAAAAACAGTTAAATTACAAAAAATGAATAACTAAGAGGCATTTAACATTTATTGTCAACCTACAACAGAACACAGCCACCTGCAGACACATTAAATAGCCCTATTTCACCGTTTTTCCAAAATAGAATAAACAGTTAATGTTAGCAATGGATATTTCTAAAGGGAATAAAATATAATCGAAAATATTCGAAAAACTTAAGACTTTTTTTAAAAATTAATTCTAAATGAAATTTGTATAAAGTGGCACCTCGTCATCCTCAGGTAAAAAGGCGAACTTATGTTTCCATCGAGCAGTAGTCCTATCACACTACTATATAAATAACCAAATACTGTAGTAAACACAAGATAAAGTTTGTCATCTTCTACATTAAAACCGCCATAATTCTATGCTTCAAATTTACCTCTTAATTTTAGTTAGAAGCTGGAATATCTTAAAATCAGTTAATTATATTTCTATCAAATACCGGTAAAAATCTGTATGATATATGTGGAATTTTCATTAAATGCAAGAACCAATAAATTTAAAAACACTAACTAAATCGCTTATATTGTGTGACACAATTTGTCACCTATTGTGTTATTATAGCCTAAATGATATTCGATGTCAACAACTTAAATAACCATGTGTCAAAATCTCACTGAATATCACTTAAACAGAAAGTACCTAATAAATCGAATGATTTTTAGAATGGCGTTACTGGAAGTCCGGTGACTAACGTTTAGCAAATATTTATACAAGTCTATAGAAACATAATGCCAAAAAGGGTTTTTAACAATATTTTTCAACCAAAGTCTGTATGTCCTTCCGTTCTGAACATTTAGAGACTGTTTTACAAATTTTCTTCAATATTGTTAGAATACCTCAGAATCCTTTGGTTGTAATTATTCTTCTGAAATATAATCATAAAAATTGGATACCTGCTGTAGGTAAAAATACAACAATAATAATTTTGACGTCTAAGCAGTAACGATTTTGATGAAATGTGTACAAGTATGCGCACATTCAAAATATATTGATCCTCATTGCACACAAAAAATTGAATATCTGTAAAAAATTTCTAAATTAAGCTTCAGTTTACATTTGAAACAACGCAATAGACTTAAATAATCTTTTATACAATTCATTCTCCCCAACCTTTTTATCAAATTATAAACTATTTTTAACACAATACACTATTTGTATGATACAAGTAATATTTGTTATTAGAAATATATTTGTTCTTTTAAAATATGAGTATAATTTGGTTTTAACTTATAGTATTTAAAAAAAGTATTATAAAAGTCATATTTTTAATCTTGAAAAATGACAATGACTCTACAGTAATTCTGAACAAATGAAGACACAAATAATAAGGTTAACTCTAAACTGAACTATAAATAAAAACAAACAGTTTTTTGTTTGTTTACAACTTTAGAGCCTAATGTTGAGTACATTTGTTTCTACATTAATAGGAGAAATAAGGATAAAATCATACGTTTATGCAGTTTCTTTAATATAATTCAGATTATATTAGTGTTTGACTCAGTGAGACAAATTTTGCAATGTTTTGTACTTTGTTTATTGTTTTTTACATTTATTTTTAATTGCAGAAGTATCACTTATTTCATCAATGTATGTAACGTTATAGAGTTTATGTAATATTAAAGTTCTACTTAGTTTGTATATTGTAGCCTCCCTTTGGATATAGCTGATTCTAGTTAGACACAGAAAGGTGGACATTATCATGCATTATTGTATTTTGTGGTGAACTTAACGACTTTAACTTGGTAGCTGTAAATTTTAATTAACTCAGCCCAAGCACAGGGCTATCGCCGAGATAAAACTTTGGTAAACCCGTACAAGGATACAATATTCCCCTTCGTGGTCGAGTAGGAAACTGACTATTACATTGGACGACTGTAGGCTAAAAGTATTATATATAAGCCAATAAATTCGCATTTTCTCATGTACAAATTGAGAGATTAATATGATTAATGGTGACCTTTCCTCTTCCATTTCAAAAACTTTCTACACATCCATATTCAAAACTGAATGTTACTAAAGTTATACTTTCCAAAAGCGGTGGAAGCTAGTTACCAATACGTTAAGATTCAATTATAGAAAAGTTAATTCCATCTTTTTGATGGACTGTAACTCTTTGATTATTAACAAAATATTTTTGTTAGTTCTCCGAAACTTCTGATTTAGGAGTTATGAATTAAAATATGAAAATTAACAATGGAAACCTTTCTGAATATTCAAATATTTAAAATTTTAGAATATTAAAAATCATAGCTATATACTATATCAGTCGAAGGAATATAACGTTTTAATGAGTGAAATATAAACTCATGAGATCATATTTTTCCGTTTCCATGATATTGTGTGGTGCTGATGATCAACAAAAAATATCGTTATCGTTAAATAAACCTCACCGTATTTGGTGTCCACCTCCCGTTTATGTTTTTCTTTATTACTTCACAGAGTAGCCTATTACACAATTACATATGTGTTATCCTTAACGACAAGTATATTTGTTCGAATTACTTGAAATATATTAAAATAATATTTTTTTCATTCTTGGAAGACCAAATCAATTTAAATTCATCTGTAATTTATTTATTTATATTGATGTAATTGAAATGACTTCAATATTTATTTATCAAGTGTTCCTTTATGGGCAAATATTTAGGGAAGAGTATAATTGTATGGCAAATAAGACTGCAATAAAAGGCTAAAAGTAGAAAAGGGTTTTAAAATATTCCTTAATTGTTATTTAATTTAATTTTTAACTAGTGTGTACTTAGGAGATTTATTAATTCCGCCTTGAACAATTATTAATCAGTTCGTGAAGTAATTTCAATTGTTTAATAAATCTGTAAGTATTAGTTAAAATGTGGGTAAGGGGGGTAGGGAGATTTTGTTGTTTGACAAATATTAGTCACGTAACAAAACGACTTTTTAAAATGTTTATTAAAATTACATCAACATAGAAACTACGTTCGTTCTAGAAACAACCATCGTTTTAATTATTAAAACAATATTATTTGTTTCAGTATTTTCTAACATCTTCAGAGGATTATATCAAAATTAATACTTTACAAAAAATGTATATACAAGAAAACACCCATATATTGTAAATCATTAAAAGGTAAATAACTATTTTAACCTGTTATTTCACCAATTTATTTCGTAAAGAAAAATATTTGAATAATTTAAACAATAACACAGTTTTATAATCTCTAAACAAACCACGACGTAACATCATAGGAACTTCAAAATGGAATCATTTAGGTTTATTTATGCACTATACATGTTGGGATTTACTGGGATATTGGGACTTTAAGCAAATAATACAGTTGGAATTGATTTTGGTTTTAAAACTGTTTCAAAAGCTTTTTTTTTTGAAACTCCGTATTATAATACAGGTGTAGATGCATATTAAATTTAAAACTACCGCCTCGGTTCTTATGACAAGACAAGTCACGAAACCATAATACTCATTAACTATCGTTCCTTGTACATTTATTTAAAAATCATTTTGTAATGGTATTTTGGTCATTATTCAAACTAATTTGGAATTTCTCAGGTGACAGTTTTATCAATATACACATATTTTTTAACTTTATTTGTACATGATAACTGAAAAGAATATTTACAGCAATAAAAGTATAGACGTGTAATTTCATTTTAAACTCTGACAGCGCTTGAGAGTTTGTGTGCCGATTTTGAGATATTCGTAAATAATGTTTATATTCAAAAACATAATTCTTAATCCTGATTTTATTGGTAGATGGTAACCCATAGGTTCTGTTTATGACCATAATCCCCACATTTTATCAAAACTGTTTGAGAATTTTTTTATAAAATTGGAGTTTTAACTATAATTTTGTATGATGATCTCTCTTCGACCCTGGAAAAGTTGACCATTATTGATATTAAGTTTCATGTATAAGTGTGTAGAAAGTTTGTGCAATGATTGTTCATCATTCTTTTCCTAAAAATATTGAACTTTTTTTCTTTTTTTTTTTATGTTTTGACTTTATTTTAGAGCTAGTAGATCTTCAGTAAATATGAAATAAACCCTACACTTTTACATCTAGAGGCGTTCTTTTAACTTATAGTAACAACAATTTTACTGGTTTACTATGGTATTTATAGAAGGAAAAGGAAAGTTGACAATAATTTTCCGTATATTTTATTGGTTTATTAAGCCTCCCACTGTTATATTACTGAATGTTCTACTCAAGAATATATTCGTGAAGGATTATAACTGCGACAGTTTTGGTTTGGGTAATGTTTATTAAAAAATATACATACGGCCCGAAAGATAACGTAGTTGTGATCACCACATAATACCATATTGGAAAACAAACGACCTTACTATATCTTTCTAGGAACAGCATTATCCAAAGGGATGACTCAAGTTGCAAATGTAGTAGTACATTACGGATTTTGTAACTGTATTAACTCTAAATCAGCTGTTATGCAATGTAAATGTAATGACGAATTATAGAATTAAATTATTCAGGTTTGAGTTAGTTTAGTGTTTGAAATGCTCATTATTTAGGGGAGTATGGAAATGTATCGTAAATATCTTTTAACCTTAATATCGTAATTCCCCTAAATCTGGTAATCATGGTTTTATTATTCTGGCAAAATTGTATACTTTTTTCTTTTATAGAGAAAGAAATATCTTCATACGGATTTGTCAGATCTGAGATATTTTCTTAGATAATGTTGGACTCTTACCGGTTAAAAGCCTATTTATGCCCTAGGCCCAAAAAATCCATTTCGGAACCAAATAGCAGCATTTCATTAAGGAGATGCCTATTTTCTAGTCCCCAATGGTCTTCTATTAGTCATTTACTTAATTCAAATTAGTCACTCACTATCTATTTGTCTCTGTCCTTGTAACATTTCAACAAGTATAGACCCGTTTCCGGGAAACTAGTCTTCAAACGTTTGACCAACGATAGTTGCTGGATGCAGCAGACCAACTTCCTCCGTCTTTCTTTTACCCATTATTTACATATTTTAAACAGGAGTGTTTTGTGTGTCACAATACGTGATAGGAGTCACCAAACTGACATCGGACTTCCCACCTAACCCATCAAACGCATTCAGATGCCAGATTTCTTTTTAACGAGTGTGTGTGTTGAATATAGAAGTTTAAAGTAGTCTAATATATATTTTGTGAAACTAATACACGGATGGTTGTTATTAGGTCCCCATAGTAATAATAATTGTTGTAAATACACGTTTCCACCACTTCAAAAATGAAATAAAACTGAAAAACCCTCCGGGCAAATTAATATATAAAACCCTATCATCAGCATGTAAAAACCACAGCGGAAATTGACGAATATTCTTTCAAATGGAACGTTAGTTTACAACACAAAATATGTTGGTTCTATTTAAATAGATTAATTATTGTTTTGGCATACTACAAAAATTACGATAACGCGTTTTCTAACTTTGTTCACGTCCAAATGATTTATAATATCAATGCTAACTGAAAATGACATTTAATAAAAAATCAATGCCACAGTTGTATAGTTTATAACTATTTTTGACTTTTATAAAGTCGGAAAATTACCGTTCTCAGAATATTTTAACATTTTACTATTTCTTAAAAGTAGAAAACTGTTATAAGTTGATGATTACTGATGACTTTATATACGATTAAAGGTACGAATTCCCAATTTTAAATATGTTTTAAACATATTGCAACAATATACATATTTTAGTGACAAAACTGATATACGATTTAAGCTCCGATTTCAAAAAAAGATAATGATATATTTTTATATGTTAAATAACAAATAATGAGAGTACGTCTAATGTTTTGTTTAACATCTAGACATGTACTTTTTAACATGATAAGTGATTCCGTGACTGTTGTCAGGAATTAGTAATCCAAAGTTCGGTAAGATTAATCATTTCGTGAAACTCTGAGCGTTATCAGTTAAGTGAACAGAACTATCTATGCCTTAACTTAGTCCTTCATTAGGTAACTATACTGGCTTCGAAATCTACATGGTAGGAATTCGTAATTGAGTCGTATACTCTGTTAGTATGTAGTATTTGTTTGAATTGTGAAATTTCAGTAAGAATAGCTTCAGCATAACCCACTTTTTAATTAAAAGTTAGTAAATTTGAATGCAGTCTAAAATGACAATTAAAACGGTAGTGTTAAACTTGTACTTAGTATCATCTTTATTTAGATGTAGCGTTAGAACTTATTAGCAATGTGATATCAAATATATCATGTAACTGACGCAATTACACGAGAAGAACTTATCAGTAAATGATATCATTGATATTCAACAATACCATACTAAACTTCAGTAATACTCTTATCATAGTGTTCATAAAAATACTCACTTATTGTTATTTAAGTTATCATAGATTTACATAAGTTTCTTTTTTCTTTTTCTTTTTTTTCCTTCTAGCAACTAACATACATACTTTGAGTGTGATAAGCAACACATTCTGGTACAGAATGTGAGCAAAATGAATTACGTAATGTTTTGTGCGAAATACAGACAAAATAAAAATGTATGTGTACTATTTTTCAGTATGACATTGGCAGATAATTTATGTTTAATCCATATCTATTATATGTAGCAAAATATATGTTCAAATATAAATGCCAAAATAGAAAAAAAAACTTAGTGTTAAACTTTGTTATATATCAGAATATTCAAGTGATTTTTATTAAAATACAATTTCATATTAATATTACAATTGTTGTGTTTTAAAATATCTGTTTAAAATTAGTTACACTTAGTAAAAATTGTTGGTTTACAACAATGATAAACATTTCATACTATATTTGCTTACCATTTGATTGAACATGTGTTTTCTACGTCGAGATTTCAGTGTTTAATATTCACCGATTTTTCCAAAGGGAAGTGATAATGAAACCAGGGTGATTATTATTTTGATGACTCAAACAATGTATATTAAATAATGGCAAGTGACAATTTACATTATTACTAGTTCTTCAAATTTTGTATTTAGTTGTATTTATTTTACACAGGTTAAAAATGTAAAATGCCAATTAATTGATTCGTTACCTTAAAGTAATAATAATTTATACGTGGTTCAGAGTAACAAATTTTTATTACAAAACAAATGACTAAGTTACAAAAAACGGTAAATACCGTACGTAAACGTATTTCGAGATGAAATTAAATTCTTGGTAAAAATTCAAACTAAACAAAAAATAATTTAATTCAGAGAAAATTTAATTTCACAGTAAAATATGACAAATATGACATACCAGTCTTCACTTCCATTATGTTTGTTTTTGTTTTTATTCAGTTTAGCACCATTATTTCAACTTTATTTTTATTTAAAAATATATTCTTAAAGGTTACACCAGAAAACCATAAAATGTAGTGTAGTTTAGTGCATTTATGACAATACTGTTTTCGTGATTATTTTGTTTTCAAAACAATGGTATTTGATCAAAGTTAAAATATCTATTCACTATTAAATTGAAAGTAGGAGGAGTTTTTGTTAACATCGAATCGAATTAAGCTCTGCTCGAACATTATTCCATAAGATGCTCACAATGATTAAGCTGATATCATGCCTGTGAAAATAGAAATGATTCATTCCATCTAGCATTAACGTTCCGATAGTAAATAGTTTTTGTTTATTTTAAGCACCAATTACGGTGAAAATGAATCATCTGTTCCAATGTTTATCATTTATTTTATTTCCTCCGTATAATATGTTTCTTAAACATGTTTTTCCTATTGAAGATACTGACTTAAAACAGTGATAGAAGTTTTTTTTTATATTGTAACACACCTATACAGAAAATTACTCTGGGGCACACAATAAATAGAAATAAATACATTTTTTAAGGAAAATCATTACCTAGGACAAATATTGGTATATAACATAGGACTTTAACTTAACATCAAATTTGCTAAATAGGTCATCCATTTTTCTGCGGTGCTAAGTAATACTTTGAGGTATAATATTATTAATTAAGTCCAGGTAATGTCTTAAATATTAAGAATTTATTTTATTTTATAGCTACGATACAACATTCATTGTTAATGTATTGCGAAATCAAAAATCAAAAATACTGATTCATAAATTCATTACAACAATGAGTAACATGTTTAATAAATAAACTTTTACAATTTGTAACATTTACAAAAATTTGTTGACACAATAATTTTGAGGTTCATGAAAATAGTTATTGAAATAATGTCATTTTTGCATTGCTCTGAATCCCACACAAGTGGAATAATTTTAGTAATATTTGGTTCACGAGTTTGTATAGGCCTGGTCTGCGCACATACTCTTATTATATCGATAACTTTAAAGTTTGAGGTTAGCTGCAATACATTAAGGTTTTCTCATAATAGGCTTTAACTATTTTCATGTAAAATTGCTCGAGCGTAGTCTTTAAGAACTCAAATATAGAATATTTGTCTCCATCTATAGAGTAATGAAAGTAATAACAAATGCATAAAAAAATATGTTAAAAATCATATCTCAAATTAAATAACTTTCAACTATTTATCAATGGTACGAGCACAATAATGATTTAATCAAATCCCAAATTTTTATGTGAGCCTAACTTTTTTCATATTTTAATAATTTCCTGTTCATTCCCAGACGAACAGAAAAAAGGACGCTTCTATTTAAAAGTATGTTATTATGAATTGTTACTGGGGATTTTATATTAGAACTTTATGCACTGATAAACTCGTATACTATGTACACGAGATTATAAACCGTAAAATGGTTGATTACTAAGGAAGGAATTTTCATAATATGTCAACTAAGGTATATTCAGATAATAAATATTATAATAATTTATAATTGTGTATTTTTAATGTTTTTTTTTTTTTGACATACAGGTAAAAGATGAAAATTAAAAAAATAATTTAATAATAATTTTACTGCAAATAAAATTAAATGTTTTTTTTTTACAATCTAGTTATATGTTAATAAAAAATCCTCATCTATTGTGCTTAAAAAGGTAGTCAATCATAAGATAATTAATATTTTCGGTACACAAAAGTTATAAAATAAAAAAAAATTATTTGATACCAAATCAAATTTTACAAATATATATTAAAATTAATGGAAAAAATGTTTTATTATAGTTGAACAATTAAAAAAGAGAGTATCAAAATGCACTACTATTAAAATTCTGGTATGTGAATTAAAGAAAACAAATATACGGTTATACTATTCCTTCTGTTGAGAAATTACGTAAAATGTTAGCCAGAAGATGTATTATTATTATAATTCTAATGTCAGATGCTTGAGTTGTGTCTATCTTTAAAGTTAAAGTCAATACTAAAACTTTATCATTGAGATAACATAATTTATACAGAGGAAAAATATGTTGGGATAACAATATATTTCGCAGGATTATCAATATTGAAACTTTAGCGAAACCAAATATGGAGCAGCTAAAATACAAGGAAATAAAACCTATGTGTACGGTATAATAATTCACTGACAATAGTAATTTTTCTTCAAAATGATAAAACCTCTTTAATAATAATTTTTATATCTGTGTTTTTGCAAACTCGTTGCGACTAGTGTTTTTGATAGTTTCTACAAGTTTCAAACAACTGTTGTTCTAGCACATAAAAATCAAAGTAAATAATGCTGACGTACAATTGTTATTTTTAATTTAGTATTTTACTCTCTAACGGATAAGTTTAGGAACATACAAATATATTAATTGACGATTTAAGTAATCAATAACGTTCAAGTGTTCAAAGCTGTTTTTGGCGGAACATTTTTGTTTCCGCTGTAATATTCAAATACATTATTGACATCTTCACCAAAGAATGAAAACTGGTTATCTTAATAAAAAAACTCACTATTTGATAGGTTTAATTGCTGGTTTTGTTTAGAAAGTGTGGCTCAACAGGTAGCGGTAATAAATATTAGGGGAGGTTAAATAAAGTGATAATAATATTTTGTCAGAAATAATTAAATAATATCCATATATAATTCTCTCAGATAATTGTGCTGTTTAAACAAAATATTTGTTAGAAAATTAATAATATTCACAACAGGAAGGACAAACTTTAATTAAGTCATTTTTTCATTGATTTTTTTTTTTAATTTTATATTTCAAACACACTAATTCCCAACAACTTAATTAAATAAAAATATATGTAACATTTTTAAAAATATATATATAAACCATATTTACATGTTTATAATTTTACATACATTACAAATGCATTGATTAATAACTTACAAAACCGACTGTGTTCAAAGATTATGTTATGTTACCATATTGGTATTAAAGTTAAAATTTTACTTGAGTGTTTAATTTTTGTAATGTTTTTAGTGTAATATTTATGAAAAGTTGATACATTTTATATATACAATTAATTATTCTGATTATCAAGTTAATCTTTCATTAATATTGATGTAGCAAATAAAATTTCAAGAGCAATTAAAACTACAAAAAATACTGTTAAATATCTATTTTTTGTAAAAATATCCCTGTAGGGTGAACCTTGGCACTACGCCAGATAATTTATTAGCCCGCATTTTATGTCCGATTTACTCTCTTAATCCCGGTTGGTAAATGTAGGTTCTTAAGGTTTCCATCTTTATAAGGGTGATTTTTAAACAAAATTACATAGTTTATTTAATAAATGTGATACTGTTATAGTAACTTGATTGTGGTATAATTTATAATACATTTCTCGTCTTCTTTTTATTTCGGTTAGGCAAATCTGTTTTCGAATTAAAAGACATTACAAATTGCATTATGTAATGTTATATCAATGATAATTAAAAAAATAATAAATAAATAAATAGTGAAAAACAATAGAATAAAAATATATTTGAATTTTACTTTCGTGTATTTTTTCATTTATTAATATATATATATATATATATATATATATATATATATATATATATATATATATATATATATATATATATATATATATATATATATATATAGGGTTGATCTAATAAATGTCCTTGAAAAATACTTTTCAGCAGTGATGTAAAATCATCTGTCACAACTTTTTAGAAAAAATCTCCATTTAAAATAAATATTTATGTCTTAAGACTGGATCATATCTGATGTTAATTTAAATAATGACATTATAGAGAGGATAATGTCCTAGGAAGAGATAAGTATTCTAGGAAGAGCATGATATTGAAGATTTAGGCTATACCTTCTTCAATATTGTTGCAATATAGAACATTTGTTAATTTTAATATGATGGAAATAGTTCATTGTGTGATATAATGCTGATTGTGAACATTTAAGAAACTTCTTAAGGTTGAAATTCATACAGGTAGTATGGTAGAAGAATTTCATATCAAATAAATGAGCCACACGGAAGCCCAGCTTAGTAAAGTTTTTATGATTTTATAATACAAAACGTGGTTAAATATTGTTTAAACAATATTGAGGAAAATGACGCACAACAATTATGTGAATAAAAGTCATCTTCCATATTCACATGGCATTGTATAGACATTCTTTTCATAACTTAAAAAGAAGTTATGATTATGAACACAATTATTTGAACAAGATATATGTTATATGTTTTACTGAAATATTTGATACATTTCGTAGGAAAACATAAAATTCTCTACACTATAAATAGTTTTCATTTTATGTCAGTAATTGCCATTTAAAAAAATATCTTTAAGAAGAGTTTGTTTATAAATCTTTCGATTAAACAAAAGTGAAGATAATTTGGGTTTTTGAATGGCTCATTACAATTCTGTATTTTAATATTTAATATTTAAATTGCACTACAAGTTGGGAATTAACTAGCAGCTAGTTAATATGTAAAAACAATTACAAAATAAAATAATGTTACAGGAATTTTAACGAGATGAATTTTGAAACACAAAGCACAACCCAATTAATGTTATTGTTGAAATCTCTTCTGGATCAATAAGATATTTCATCTGTTTATTTCTGTTTGTAGAATCTCTACCTTGGATGAGTAGTTTACTTGTGTTATCTAGTTTATCAAAAACTTAGTTATCAAAACATATCAACTGCAAACTTGCTTGGCTGTAGCAAACGCATACATAATAATACGACTTGCTCTGTCAAATTGGTTAAAGCTTTAAATTAAAATTATGGAAGTTGAGAGACGTGGCAGAATTGACAATTGTGTTTACTGTAACTCAAATCTTGTACCGCCCGTATGGACGGTTTTGAATTACACTACTGACTTTTGATTCTTCCGTACTCATAAATTATTTTTAATTTACGGACAAACATATCTGAAAATTGTAACGAATAATTTTTATATTTTGTGTTTAGTTTTGTGACTATATTCGTTTGTTTGTTTTTTTAATTCGTATTTACATAAATGGAAGTGTCATCTAATTGTTCTAATTAAAAACAAGAAATTGAAAACACATAAATACTGCTGGACATATAATATACAGACCATCGTATATATATATATATATATATTATATATATATATATATATATATATACGAAAATGCATTCTTATTCTTATTTAGACATGTTCCACATCATTAATGCTGGATAAGGGAGAAAGTCCAAAGCGCTCCAAAGTGTCATCTTTAGTATGATTTAATGTTTTCTGTGCAGAAAGCGTAGAAAAGATACATCATTGAATGTTCGTTTTATTTTCCTCTATTATTCCTTCCAAGTTTGTTAGAGATTTTTAAGACATTCTAGAGATTGAATTTTCTCATTCAATCTCAAAAAAAGAGACTATGATATGCCTACTGATCTACTGATAGGTGTAATTTGACATCGTATTTAGTTCATCATGCTTAGACATATATATATTAAACGGAATGTCACAATTGTGTTTATTAAATTTAAACGAACTGTGTTTATCGGCCAATAGTTTTCAACTTGTGAATCAACACTCAATGAATAAAAACTCTCTATATAAAATGAAAAAAAACAAGGGAGTTATTCCTAAAAACGAAATTATTAACCAAATTCTAATTTTAAAGTTATAAAATACCAATAATAGCATTAGTAGTTAGATTTTTTATTTTATTTTTTTGAATTTAAGAAGATTAGGTAAAAAGCTACGTATAACTATATTTCCAACCACAAATTATATCGTGGCAGGTTTAAAATAGCAGTCATTTCACACTGATAAGTTTTGTCTTACCTCCAAATAATATATTAGTCCATGATATTATTAGGTGCCATGTGATCTGTACAATAATGTACGTAGTAAAAATCGAATAAAAAGTAATGTTTTTGAAATATAATGTCGATGGTTACTAATTTATCAAATAATATATATATATATATATATATATATATATATATATATATATATATATATATATATATATATATATATATATATATATATATATATATATGATTATTTTACGTATTACAGTATTCTCAAGATAATATAATTATTTATTAGATTACACAATTATTTGTATTTAACTACTACATTCAACTATAAATAGTTATTACACTTTTGTTCATCTATATTTATTCTTTTAATACAAAGAAGTGGAAAGTTGGTTTAGAGTTTCAGTTAACTGATTCTATACATTTATTGAGAAAGTAAAATAAAATAATGTAACAAATTATAGGGATACATTTATTAAGTACAATAGTGTTTTATCAACAGCCTGACATATGCCAAAACTAGACACACATTTTCCCATTTCCTAATATTTTTACGTTATTCCTATTTCGTTATTATATAATTACACTGTTACTATAAATGACAAAAATACCGGTATTTATTAGTATCCAATAAATAAGGGTAAAAAACATTTTACTTTATTTATTATGATAACACAATTTTTATATTGTGATAATATCTGTTTTCAAAGAAATATAAAAAAGTTCCTCAGAACTGAAATTATTGTGTTTTTGTAAAGCTTATGTCTATAATTAAATGACATAACTTGCTAGTAACTACTTTTAAATTAGGTAAATACTAAAATACTTTCTCCGAAATATAATAAATGGAAGACAATGTTAAGATTTGAAATATTCTATGCATAATAAATTAATTCTGATGTAGTGTGTGTTCAAATGTTCTTACTCAAAAGTAAAAAAGGGTAGGCTTTTATATAATAGTTGACATATATATATATTTTTTAAATAAAATAATTTATCCTTGTAAATTATAAGTAGACACAAAAAAAAACCTTAAGTCATCAGATAATACAAACCACAATTCAAATTAAATATGACATGATCTGCGTTCTCCACAAACTGTGTAAAGTTTAATTAAACTTTTGATTTAATAACTTTCTAAGAGTTGTTCCTAACAAATTATTAAACTTAACCTACTATTAGTACACAATTTGCAATATATTTTATATTCAAGGAAAAAATGGGTGCAATTTAATTTGTCTAAGATTGTGGTTAGAAAAAAATGTAAACAAAACAGTCACTTGCCTTTATTACTAGTAAATTAAAAGAAAATTTTTACTTGAATTCATCACATCCTACAATCAATTATTTCTTTTTCCATTTACTCTTTTCGCTTTTCACTGCTCGGTGATTATTCAGTTATTATTATTTTTCGTGGACATAGATAAAACAATCGGCAGGCAGTTGATGTTCTGTCGTGACAGGACGTGAGGTTGTTTATTCTGTACCCACTCGTTGCTGACCAGCACCTTACTACTAATATATGCAAAAACCTATGCTGAAATGTAATGATATGTGTCCAAATAGAGGACTCTAGGTAAGATGGGACATAGCAAAAAAAAATTTTTTGAAACGACCGCCATATTTCAATTCTTCTACCATATTTTGTGAGTAACAACCACATTCAACTGGTTGGTTTCGCCAAAATAAAATTCAATTTACGGCCGTTACAGCTGTTATTGGCGATTTGTTTTGAATTAAATATATGTTTCATGGTTATACAAATAAAACACACACACACACACACACACACATTTTTTGTCTGTGTTTTATTTGTATAACATGAATTCTATCAAGTACTGTCAGTCATCAGTACATGATACATGTCATGTTGACAAGATACATGGCATCAGTACAGTAGGTTTTACTACGTTGTATAGATAAAACTAAGTGATAATGTCAAAATATCTATGTTGAATTTGTTTGCTGAAACATACGTTTTGATTTTCATTACTGTTGAGACCGATGGTTCTTGGTGGAATTCCATGTTTAAAGATAATAAAACACAATTATTTATTTTGTATATCCACTTATAATTAGTCTAGCCGACCAATGGTTTCGCCTGTTAAGGCATTGACGAGGCTGTATTACAGACTGATTTTCATACAGCCTCGTCAATGCCTTAACATACGAAACCATTGGTCGGCTAGACTAATTATAAGTGGATATACAAAATAAATAATTGTGTTTTATTATCTTCATACGTTTTGAGGTTACCTTAGTAGATGAAATTAATTACAGATTTTACTTCGGCCTATTGTAAATTCAGTAATTTACAGCCCAATGACAATTTTAATTAAATTTAGTAGGTTTTATATATTAAATCGGTTATATTTGCCCAAAGTTTCTCACCAGTTTGTTGTTAATATTTGTGAACAGCTATCATATGAAAAATGTAACTGTAGTTTGATTAACACCGGCTACAGCGAATTTCACAAAATTTAGCTCAAATGTTGATTGTATTGACTCAAACTTTTTGATCGCTATATATTAGAATATTGTGTGAGTTATCGGTAAAAGCTAAAAGATTGCTGATGGTGATATTATCTACTCTATAAGATCTAGAGATTTATTAAACATTTTGAAGAAGTGTCAAAATTAATTAAACATACGCGGGTTAAAAATAACACATAATTAAAAACTAAGAAACAATATGAAAAGGAAATATTGAAATATTGGAATCGACCGTTTTTATTCAGATTATGTACTAGCTTCATGTCTGAACTTGATTTTTTGTGTCAATTATGTATAAAATTCAATAAATCTGCGGCAATTAGGGCGATTATTACCATATATCTATACAAATATACAGTCAGAAAAAATAATCTTTAGATGGAATTTCTTAGACTCAAATGGCGAAGTTCCCTCACAGGTAATCGTAATAACCAAAACTTTGAATTACATTTAATTCTACTTTAATTAAAATATTTATTAACAATATACATATGTTGAACAAATATGTTTTTATAACAACATATGAAGCTTGTAACATCCTGAAAAGTCTGTCTTGTAGCTAGCCGGACATTGTAATCGCTTGTCTAAAGTCTTTAAAGTAAAAAGAGTGGGAGAGATTCTCTTTTTTGTTTTGGCCATTAGGTTTCAGCACACGCCAGACCACCCTGGTTTAACTCTTAAAATACGCTTCAAATTTAATCTGTTTTTTGGTAAAATGTAAACAAAATGTGTTTTTGACTCCAATTTTTGAACTTTACAGTAGTTTTCTCCAAAACTACTTAACTTACAGTTCTGCGACCTGTTTTATTCAATTTCTCAGGTCACAAACAAAAAGAAACAATTGAATTTGCCTTTTAACTTGCCTTCCCAGAATTCCAGGAGGCCCGTTTTAATCCAGGTTAGAAATTCTGGGCGAAATCTTTCGCTAGCCGTAACACTGTTTATATATATAACTTTTTTCTTTACTTTTACATGTAGAATGAGCTCCCAAAGTCTCTGTATATCTTCGTGAATCCCCCTGCATACAGTTTAAAACACACCACTAATTCAAACCTAAACGTCAACTAAACTTTACGTTAATAATTGTGTTTTCATGTTCCATAATCTATCTAAACAGATAACATGGGATAATTGCAATTTAAAACAAATTGTGGATTAAACATTACTTGAATATTTTGCCTCTTTAAAACCCAACAGTCAGCGAAACTTTGCGCTGTTTTTCTGTCAGAGAAACAAACCGTGATGTTCGATTAGAGAAGAAAACCATGATAAATTTTCGATCATAGAAGAATTCAGTCAATAGATTTGGTAAAACTTAGAAGACAATTGTTTAAATCAAACCATTGTATCGGGCAGAGAAGCATCTTCATGGTTATTTATTTTCTATTAAAAGTTCATATGTTTTGTTTATTTCGAAAATATTAAATGAAAACTTAGGAAATCTCTTCAATTATGCATACCACCTAATTGAGAGGTTTCAATTATCACATCGGGAGTTTAAATTTGATGTCACTTCTCTCACTTAAAAATAGAAATTAAATCAAATTAAGGCAGCGTGTAAAGTGGATTTTGAATAGAGATAAATATAGTATAACATTGAAATAAACTTAGAATACAACAATTAGAATAGTGGTATACGAACATACGAACACACAGAGGTCGTGCGGAACGAGAAGAGGCCTGGCCTCAATTTTAGAAAGTGGTTGAAACCGGGTTTTAAGGGGTGTTATCCGTATCTAAGTTCTACGAGCCTCAGTAGTCAGTAGTCACGTATAAATGAGATACGGATACATGACAACTGAGGCTCGTCTACCACCATCCCTTAAAAACCGGTTTCAACCACATTCTCAAATTGAGGCCAGGCTTCTTCTCGTTCCGCAGAACTGTATCAATTCTAAATTCATATTCCCGAATATAGGTCTAACCGGAAAAGTAGGCAGGAATCAATGTTTTCTCCAAAATGGAAATAACCTATTACAAACAGTTTAGAGATATAATGGTTACTCAACAGATATAATAAAATGTTTCATGTAAACTTCTGAGGAAAGCTTTACAGAACAAATTCAAAATAATAAGAATATAATACTAAGTAATGTAATACGTTATTAAGAACTTTTACTTCTTTCAACCGAACATACATAAATCCCCCTCTATATTCTGATTAAATTATCTCATAGTTGCTTTATACTCTCTTTAGTGTGGGTTTTACTGAAGTTTACAAACTTGAACATCCAAGATAACTTAGTTTATGATTTAGAATAAAGTTTTTGTAATTAATGAAATTCATTAGGTGCTTCTCCAAAGTAAAATATGTTTATAAATTAAACGTAGTTATTATATATTAAAAATATTATACAATATGTAATATAATAATAAACTTTTATTTATAAGTATATTAAATTTAACAAATAATTATAATATAATATTTAGAGTTATTTCTTTTTTTAGGAAAGTAAATAAAACTAAATTACCCACATAAATATAATATAACCGAGTTTCCCAGTCATTTTTATATTATTATTTTTTATTTTTGTAAGGTAAGGAGATTTACTAGTAATTTGAAGTACTGTAAAACACAGTATTTCCTCATATTTAAAATGTTAATTTAACCCTAGAACTAACATGTTAAGTTTCTTTGTTTAAAAAATTATAAAAAACATTATTTGTATACAAAACCTAACTTATAGGATATCATTTGTTTTCAGAAATATGCGTAGAAATTATCTATGTAAAAAAAATAAATATTTGAAACGGTTTTGGAGTAGGTATGTTAGGTGTCAAAAAATTAAGTTAACCTGTATCATCGAAAAACAATAGCTTAATAGGCAATAGGTTTTGTGGTTGTTTTTTTTTTTTTGCAAGATTATGCATCTACGAAACATTAGCTTTCCAACACTATTTTTTATTGCGGTAAGACGATTCTAAATGAGCGAAATGTTGAATTGCAAAAAAACTGGATTTCTTGTCACATAATTGCTAAAGCCGAGCGACTTAACACTTGTAGGGTTTTAAATTGCTTTATATTTAAAATATGCTACCTTGTGTCCAATATATTGTTTTCTAACTCGATCAGAATATTTAAGTTCTTACGCCAAGGAAATTATATAAAGTTATATTGTAATATTTTTTTAAAATAATAAATTAATTATAGATATTACCGTTAAAAATACATAGACACAGCTTAGATCTAAGCCTCAGAGGAAGCATAAATTCAGTTTCCGTAATGTAGGAAATAATCGAAGTGAAATTGCTTAAATTGGGAACAACGGTACGTAGACGTGCGTGTATAACGTTGCTTTAGAAGATTGTGTTATCAATTCTCCGCGACAATTTAGCAAATCCCTTTAGGGAAAGAAAGGTAAGATACCCCTGTTATCTTTACCGCACATGTTTGGGGCATGTAGAATAAGCTGTATATTTCAATAATACAGATACCTTACACTATTTAGAAATGGAAGTAATATTAATGGAAATACTCTTTAGTTTACGGTCTACAATAAAATAAACATACATTTTAATATTTATTTCAGGATGTTTAATAATCAATTATTCCGCTTAGTGTCACACTGGTAATTGAATAGATTTGAAAAAAAAATTACGATATTTTTACTTTGAATTTTTAGCCAGACTTGTAATGATAATTTGCCTATGTAAAACTATAAGTAAAAATGATTAATGTTAGAACAAAATCCTGCAATAAATTGTAAACCGGTTCAAAAATTTACATAGATTAGGCAAAATTTTATTAGAGTATATTAAAACACGTAAACATATAAAAAATAGAAATAAATATAAAAATTTTAAAACAAATTACACAAAGAAGAAAATAATAACAACAAATATACGAAATTAATAATATTAGAAAAAAATTTTTTCCATTACAATTTTGAAGAAAAGTAATTATTGTAAATTTGTTATAATTTTAGATGTTTCTGGATGTTTGTAATAAGGAATTTAGGATTTTAGGAGTTCTGTTTGGGACGATTTATATCTAATTTTTCAAAGATTAAGCGTACAGAATTAATAACAGTTTTTTATGAATTATTTAACATATGTGTGGGTAAAATCATTTAAGTAGTTTTAACGTTTTCCAATCAAAGGGTATAAGATTGAGGAACAATTTTCGTTAACAAATATATATTCTTTGGACGTCTTGAATTAACAGAGTGTATAACAGAGGGGAAAACGTGGAGAAGTAGCATCAAATTTTGATATTTATTTGTTAGTATACCGGTAGTAATGAAACTCATCATGTTCATGGAATTTGGAGCTCTGAGTTACAATTTGACATTTGTTTTAATATAGGTTAATGGAAAGTCATGTGCTGAACATATATAAGATTCGATAACCCATGGAAAGCAATTATTCCACTTATGTTAGTTTTAATGTCAGTTTGATAATATTATATAAAATTTAAAAATAATGTTTGGAAACAGAGTCTATTTTAATTACCCTAGTAATAACGTGTAATGTAACTTGAATAATAACTCCGACATAACGAATTAACAATTATTAAAATTCCCATTTTTAAAGGAGGGGAAAATTAAGTTGTATTAAATTGGGAAAATATATATAACTGAGAAAAGATAATATCATATATCTCAAAATTTCAAATAACTATTTGCGGAAAATATTTAGCAAATGATAAGTGTTTATATATTTTATATACTTTCAATATGAAAGAGGTGTTTTAAGTTAAAAAAGTTGTTAAGTTTTAGGTTATAAGAGTTAATTATAATTATTTAGTTTAAAGTATTCCTCAATTATTTTCGTTCAGGTTGTGATGATTAAATATTCACATTTATGTAAACTTGTAGAATTTCAACGAGAATATGTTGAAGAAACACTTTACAGTATCCTTCAACACTTATTCCTCGCCTTTTGTCGTTAAACCTATTCTTATAGTATATTTTGGAATATTTACAGTAGTATAGGTGTATATCTAAACATGTCATGAATAAACTTTCAAAAATAATAACATCTTCATTTTGATATTCTATATTTTTGCTAACACATACATAATAGATGATGAAACTGAAGGTAGGGTAAATGAAATGTTTGCCATTCCTACCATTGGTAACTGTTGCTAACACGTTTCGAATGAACGAATAAATTAAAACGTATCTATTTAGTCAGAGTTCATAGCTATTGACTACATTATTAGCTTTTTTAAATATATTTCATGCAAAACTTATCACCAGTCATTAAGATAGTGTTAAAAGTAGAGGATAGTCTTCTCAAATCTACTACAATTTTTTAAATATTAATATCAGCTTTTATATAAATACGGTAATACATTAATATACAATCAAAAATTATTTAATAAAAAAATATGTTAGAAATAAATACATTTTCAGGAAAATTGGTTGGAATGTGCAGCACTGACTGTTTATAAAGCTGAATATATAATTGTATTTCTAAGACCAAAGAGCTCTAAATATAAAAAAAAATTATTTTAATTTTCTTTCTTACTATTTAATACATATAAAAACATTATGATAGAATGACATCAATATTTATATTTTGTAATACATTTTTGCCCCCCTTCCAAAACTTAAAAATAGGTATGGTAATATGATTCTTCTTAATTAAATACATAATAATACAATGTTATCTTTTGAAATTATCAATTTGTATTTATTTGTGAATTAATAAATCTTATTATACGAAACTGTTCTAAATTAAACAATTTATCAAGATGTTGTAAATATGTATTATTTTAATATATAAACTCTCTTATGTCATATAAATATAAATGAAACCTCTATAGAGTTTTTTTTTCTTTATTTTACGTCCGGATATTGTACACATTAGGCCTAATTCGACTGTGAAAGTAGCCGGTTATTTAAAACTATAACACTGCTAATCAAAATCGAACTCACAAAACAAAAATAAATTTTTATATAAACACATATGATGTACAACCAAGTAGTTTTTAATGCAATTTCTGAGTATGTCAATGAAGTACTTATTAGAGAGCTTTAAGAAGGTAAGTAGCCGAAAATATCATAAATTCTCTTTTGTTATGTAAGAGCAAAATCTATAGATAAAGATTTTCGTCTGTTAAAACGAGACTTATTTTCAGTCAAATATACTTGTTTCGTATAAAATATTCAACTCCTTTGCTTCAGAGCAAAGTATTTCAGTTGAAAGATACACTTTGTACTTTTTGTTTTACACTCTGTTTGTTTTATTTACTGTAGTAATTTATATTTGATTTATTATTGGCAAATATAATACATTTATTATTTACCAACAACCAAGGGACAAACGTAATTCTTGAAGAAGAATATTTGTAATTTTTATTTCCACATCGTCACTTTACATATGTTGAAAAAATGTGTTTCAAGTATTCTGTATAATTTAACCCTCTCTGAGTAAGAAATAAAATTTAAATAGTATCATTGTTTTACTGATAATTTCTTTCAAATTTAACAGTCGAAAATCCAAATAAATTAGGAAGGGGTGACTTTTGTAATAAAATGCAAAAAAAATCACATTTACAACTTCATTTTTCATTTGCTCAATATTTTTAATTTACAGTAAATGAAGAAATATAGATGTTATAATAAAACTGAATTACCTAATCATTTACTGAAAATTACAACTATATTAAAATCTCTACTTCAAAATTAATTGCATTTAAATAACTTTTATTATATGTTGTCTTAACGTTTCTGATATTGCATAAAAAAAAGAATATTATTAACCTTTTTCATCTTTTGGAAACTGTATTTTAAATGATTTTATTTACTGACAAAATACAAAAGTCATATTTATTTATTATACTAGGAATGATTTTATTTTGTATTTATGAATTTTAAAGCTAGTTTTATTAGGTATGATAGTTATTTAAAGTTACGTGTAACGAACGAAAGAAATTAGCTCTAGCAACAAATTATGCAGCCGAAGTTCTGTCTTGCCTCAGCTATAAAAACAAACCACAGCTAAGAAAACAACATAAGAAAATTGAGCAACTAGAATCTCGTGTTTCTAAAAATGTAATTACATGGTTCTAACTTATTATAAATACTTTTTATGTATTTTACAAGAAATATTGATACTTTCGAAATTATTCACTTTATGGCTTTAAATACTTAACAGGTATTTATTACGTCTATATCTATTTTTGATAAGAAGTTTAATTATTTTTGAACTAAATGAATATCCTTAATTATTATTTTTATAACATTATACTTGTTACTATTTGTAATAACTATTTATATCAGTTCATTAATTCACATAGAAACATGAATCAGTTCGTACAAAAGACAGAGTGCGCTAGTATTGCACACACAAATTGCAAAGCAAATGCTTAGAAGTTTTAAATAATTAGGTTATGAGATTTTCACGCGATTTCAGTACAGCATTTAACTTATGATGTAATGAATTTCTGAAGTTGAGTACAGTCTTATTTGTTAGTAACAATCCGCATTACAAAACCCAAATAACAAAATTGTAATTATATTTATATTCACTAAATCAATTTTATTAATATATTGTAAAAATTTCTATCATATCATATTTCTAACGACTTTCTATTTTACGAGTGATGATTTCCATCACCTAATGTTTAGATCTGCTCAAATTTACCATTGAATTAATGTTTTTATTCGTACTATTTATTTATGGTTCGTACATATCTAAGTACGACTGATTAACAACAATTAATTGTTAGAGTTTATATCAGATTATAATTAGATTTATTAGATTTCCAATGGTAAATGGTAAAAACTGTTGAACAAAAGCGTTACTCATACAAGTTTGTTAATGAAGTATGTTAGTAAAAGAAAGTAAGCAACTAATAAGTAAGAGGGTGGTTTTCATTTAAAAAGTATAAATATATATGTTTATATTTTCCATACATGAATCCTTAATTGTGGAAAAAAAATCATTAATAATATTACTTGATTTAAATTCTATTTTCGATATATATATATGTGTGTGTGTGTGTGTATTATATTAATTACTATACACGCATATATATATATATATATATATATATATATATATATATATATATATATATATATATATATGTGTATATATTGTTACTAATTTGTACAAATATGTTTAACACTGTAACTATATAAACTTTTAACAGTACCGGCCAAATATTGTTACGTTACAATTTAATTTTACGAAATGTTTTTTTTTTACAGAAAACCTATACTTTTCTCAGCCGTATACAAACATCAAAGCTCAGACTGCAATGCATCATCCTTCTTTCATAACAATATGGTACGTTAACAAACTTAAAATAATATAACTGTCACAAACATATGTTGGAGTGTGTGTGTTTTACATTTTGTCTAGTTATAATCTAATTTAGAGTGAACATAAATTTTAGTATAATATTTCTTTGTAAAACCGTTTTACCGGTAAATAGTTTCTTTTGACTTGTTCATAAATAATTTCGTATGAACAAAACACAAATTATTTTCAAATCTTCTCACGAGGATAGACGATAAACAAAATAAAGGCTATTAAAAATATATAATAATTCTTCTACTATATTTTCTGACACTTTATTATCTTAGAAAAACTGAGAAAGAATCAAATATAATTACATGATTCCCAGTTATAACTAATATGATTTAAACGATTCGAATCTGTGACTACTTTAGAATCGAAATATTTTTCGTTAAAATCTGTGCAGCTACCACAGTTTGAATTTCTATTTCCGCAAGAAAATATTTTCTGACATGTTAACTTGCGATAAATTTGGCAAAATTCGTTTTAGAAAATCATTAACAATATCCGCAACTCCCTTTTCCCCTTCTATCCCAAAAAACTTATTTTCTAAATAGTAATATTAACTGGAATAAAAAATGTCATTCTTGTCTAACAACTAACGACAAACTGATATTTATTAAAATCCCTATATTGTCAAAAGTATAACTATTGTTTCAGCAAGTTTGATATATAAGAATAGTAGTGTATATTTAGTACTGTTATTATTTTTCTCATCTCTACATTCGCATTACACTGTCTGTAAGAATAACGTGTACAAGCAATTTATAAGAATAAAATTGTTTACCAAAACTGAGTATTTGCTAATATGTATATTATTAAGAATATTTAAAAAAAAACACAACACAAAAACTAACAGAACTAAACTATTACAAGTTAAGAAATTAGTATAAACACACATAACGACGTTTCGCTAAGATAAACTATTTCATTTTACTTGAAGTTTTTGTATGGTATATCTAAATGTAAACTATTGCACTCGCACGCAAGCTTCATATTGTCAATTGCTGCGTCAACATACCCCAGTCACCGACTTTAGTTACGCATCACTTTGCAGCTGAACAGAATTTTCTCACAGCTAACATCGTAATACCTCGTCGATATAATTCACAAACTAATTTCCCCAATTAATTATTTCTTTTAAATGTAGATTTTGTAGATTTATTTCAATATTTATAAATTTTCTTTATTGTTTCCTATTTAACAAGAAATCAATTCTTACAGCGTTTCCAAAAAATATCCACGTAACAATATCCACATTCTCTATATACAGAATGACCCGGAACGTAACAATTAGTCTTTTTCCGTTGATTAAACTCATTTGATCCAATTTTGTTATATAATCTGGTTATATACTCATCAGACTATGTTTATTTATTTATGAAACTTATACTTTTTTTATATTTATAAAATTTGAACAAACTTTAATTCCTAACAGAAAGTTTGATATTTTTCTATGTTTAAGTTAAATCATAATCTTGTAATCTAGAAGGTTTTTTCCCTTATTCTGTTACGTCTTGATCCTGGAACAGTATTAAAGATTAGGTCAAAACTCGTACTAGTTTTAATAATATAGGATACATGTACTTGGTCCGAAATTGTTACAACTGGGCTTTTTGGTCTCCTGCAAACTTTAACCTTTCCCATTGTGGGCCTCAATTTCCCATTAGTTACCTCTAAACATGGTTTAACTCTGTGTACATGGACCATTACTTCCCTATTTCTAACTTTTATCACGATATTAAGTTTTGGTATGAATCAAATTATTAATTAGTTAACATACCTTAATGTCAAAAGTAGTTCATTATTCTTAATAGTAGCTACAGCTGTTTCGCCTCAACATAAGGTATCGTCAGGCTTAGCACACGTAAACAAACTAAAAACACGTTCACAACACAAAACTTCTAATTATTCTATAAGGACCTCTCCACAACTTTGAGAGTTTCAGTGGTATGTCGTTTCATTGCTGTGTATATAAATTTTAAAAAATATTTACTTTATAAGAGTTATTTTCGTGTTTTTATTATAATTTTTGCTCTGTTTATCAAACTGACTGATAAATTTTCATTTTTTCAATGCCTCATTCAACTTAACCCAAATATCCTCTAAATAATTATCATAAATTATTGTACTTTCTGTAATTTTCAACAATGATTCCAATGGATCCAATTTTCTTATTTCATTCTCATGAACTTCAGGATCTTCTTTGAAAATCGTCTCCGTTAAATAAGTTAAACAAAAAAGCAAATTTTTGATATGATTTATATGGAATAAATCCTATTTAAATATTCAAAATTAATATATTTTAAAATGTAACTATTTCAAACGTGAACTTTACCAGATTCAATTGGAATTTAGAATTACTATAACTATAATTTACATGTAGAGGTAAAATAAAAACAATAATAATATGAAAAGTAGTAGACGACATTTATTAAATGATTGAACGTGCCAACTTTATCGAAATATGATACTCCGTTTTGGAAAAAGTTTATATGAGTTCTACACATCTATAGACATGGTAAAAACGATAAAAATAAAAATCTCTTTTTTTTGAGAAGATAAACAATTACGTACAAAAATTACAACATATTTCCCCCTTAAACTTTTTATAATGCATTCTCTCTATAAAGAGAGTGAGAAAGAAAAAAACAAATATTAGTTACTAAAGATTAGTTAAGTTTAAGATTTTTGTTTTCATATATCAGAGCCAAATACTTTCAATTCGTTTTATTAATTTCCCAAATGACAAATAAATTACAAGGTTCACTTCGTGAAACTGCCCAAGGGAGATATATGGTATTGGGCAGGCTTTTTATTTTCGTGAAGTTGCCGGTTGACCAAGTTAATACGTGTTTTGTGTTTTATTATCCACTGTGGGGTTATATGTAGTAAATATTTCTTTTTATATTTTAAGATTGTCAATCACTAACATCTATTATGTGAGTATTCATAAGCCTTTGGATTAAAATTAGGCCCAAAAAAAGGTATTTAAAAAACATCTGTTTCTTGGTAACAGGATATTTACAAAAGTAAAAAAGTTATATAATATACTTCCATTTGTGGTTGTTCTCTTCATTATCACAATGGGCTTTCAATATTAAATCATATATCTAAGTAAATGTTTCTAACGTAAAAATATTACAGTCGAGTCTATTTAAATAGTGAGGTATTTTGTACAAATGAATAAAAGCATATCAAAAGCCCAAAGCTTATATTATTCAGGAATGAACGTAGTTAGTAATAGTGTTTATAATGATACAACATTCTGTGTCTGTTGTTTGTAAATCTCAACCCTCAAAATATGCACAAACTTTATATTAGAAGAAAAGTAAACTAGATTATACACTTTATACGTTTTCATGTACAACTAATCTCAAAAGTAAATACGAACATTACTTTTTTAAATACGAATACATACTACAGACATCAAACTAAGACGTTAAATTGTTTTAAAATTGTGCAATCTATTTGAAGTTCCGTAATTGATAATTACGAAGGCAAGACCCATGCAGTAGGCCTTTTAAAACGATATGAATCCTGATATTACCAAAGAATGTTTATTTTTGAAAGTATTTTACGTAGTGTGGTAAGTAGAAGAGACTACCAGAATTTTGATAATTGTCATTCATATCACTCACATATGAAAAATTATTTTTATTTAGAATGACACAAACATAAATTATTTGAAAAGAAACCCAAATTATTTTATATTTTCTCTGAAACAAATAATATTTAAAAATCCAATACATTTCAAACCGACATAATACTATTTTCAATTAGAGGGGTTTATTATATCTGTCAGGAATATATTTCAGAGATGACGGGAATGCAAAAGGTGGAATGAATAATTCTTATTGATTTTCCCTATGTAATTTTTAATTGTTATTTAACATAATATGTTATATTTTTATATCTTGTTGGTATTGTCAGTGATTTTGTATATTTATTAGTCTTATTATTAATAATTATGTTATTTTGTGTGTTTTTATATTCCTCTGCACGTGTTGTATATCAGACAGTTTAGTATAACTCACTATAAACAAGTTATATATGAAACATTTAATTAAATACAATTTTGGTTTTTTTCCGGTCTAATATAACAAACGAAATGTGAAAAAAACCAAAAATAGACTGTTTTGAGTAATTCATTTAAAATAACACGTGAATCCGAAGTTATCAGGGTTCATTTTTGAATTTTCTAATTTACCTTTGAATTGTGATATTTAAAAAAAATACAAATTTTATTTATCAATACACGATCACTATTGTCAAACACTAATGGTAATCTCTATGACCGAATAATAAAATATCCGAAAATTTATAAGAACATCATTAGTTGATTTAACATAACACTCCGAATTTTTAAACCAAACGCGGAAACAGTATTTAGTGTTAGTTGATTTTCTTTAATTTACATATATTTTTTAAATTTCCTTTGATATACTTTTGTGGTCTTTGATTGACCAAAATGTAAGATTTGTAATATGAGTTTTAATAGTTTGAATATATTTAACAGTATATTATATAAGAAGGTATTATTATAATATTTATTAGTCTTGTAAGAGCCTCGTCAATGCCGTAACTGGCGAAACCATGGTCGGCTAGACCATAAAAAATTATAGAATTTTACAAAAGAAAAATTGTGTTTTATTTATTATAATATTTAATCAAAAGTTTCGTAATAAATATAGCTCTGTTTCGAAATAAAAAAATTCAATAGTTTTTCCCGATTTTTAAGATGTGTTATAAATATATGCAATTCTTTAACCGTCGGATATCCAGTAAAGTAAAGTTATGGTTTTTTTTGTATACCAGCCTACTTATCGATTTTCTTCTTAGGGGTAGTATCTTTTGTCCCTTTTTTAGCTAAATTAGTTCTTACTGATGTGTTTACTTTAGATTGTTTGTATTAACCAAAATGAGAAGAAAATCAGAAATGAATTTATTAGACCATTTCAGAAATCAACTAATATTTTATTATTAGGTTAAAGTTTTGAAATTTATTTTGTTACAATAAAAATCTTACAAAACCCGATTGCAATTACTGTATAATAAATTATAAAAGCAAGTAAATCAATTTATTCTCCTTAACAAAATAATATAATTGTCAGTAGTTTTTCATTGCAACAACTCTATTTTATACATCCTTATTTGAATCGTGCTTAACATACCAACAACATAATACAAATTCTGACAACGGATTAAAACCCTTAAATGTGTGTATATCCGTGTAGAGTTGAAGCTGGGAAATATGCGTCGGTATCATGTAAATTTATTTCCTAGATATATTATGGACGTAAATACGTGGAAAAGGAGAGGACGTAGCAAAAATTGTGTCATTATAAACTAATAAAAACAAATTACAATATAATTTCAGTTACATGCAATTTAATGACACAAGAAGTTAATATAAAACACTCTAAATCCGAGCATTTTATTTGAAAAAGTCACAAATTAACCCCTCAAAAATATTTAGATAATATGTAATGAAATAAAGACAAATTCTAAGATAAATTTTATTACACAACAGTAATAACTTTCGTGCGTACCTTCTGAATCAAAACGTACGCTTGTTTTAACACGTAGAATCAAGTGGGCGTGGTGCGTTAATGTACTACAGATAAATCATGACGCACATTAGTAAAGGGTCAAAGATAAATGGAATTACAAGGTGGCATCCTAGGGTGTAATGGTATTTTAATGCTTTTGATGTTGTGGACTATGTGATGTTTATTAGGATATTATAAGGTCCTCTTTTGAACTATTTCTGTCTAATATGTATTTTATTACTTCATCATTTTTGTCACCAGATGACTATAAATTTATATTGCGTGTTATGACTTAAATATTAACATCCGTCGACGACCCGGTGGGTAAATGTGTTTACTTCAGTCACTTTCTTTTGCAGTTAAAGGTGAGAAAGTTCAAAACGTAGATAATAACAAACTAACAATAACTATGATCATGTAAATATTGAATAATATTAGGTAATTTTTTATATGTACTCACTTTTTTTAAATTGTTACCATAGTTAATCACTACAAATCAAATTAATTTAAATATCATATTGTAATTTCTAATCGTACATGTATCAACATGTTATTTTTAACATAAACAATTACAAAAATTACAATGTAGTTTTATTTAAATATAATTAATTTATTGTAATATAGGTTTCTGAAAAGTCGAGTAAAATCATGGCTACATCAGAAAGGCACAATAATTCATAAATATATTTTTGTTTTTTATGACTTTGGGCTAAATAAAAATTCGGTTGTTATTATTTAATTAAATACATATTTTACTGTATAAATGTGTTTACATATTATGTAAATAATACATTATTTATTGCACACAGTAAAACACGACATTTTAAACATGCTTTTGATGACTTGTTTTGGCGTACATGACAAATACGGGGAGATTTTTTCATTACAATGAGATGTTCGGCCTCATTTGGTTTGACTGGGTATTGATGATATGTTTTGAAAATTAAGTTAGAGACTGGTACATATTAATGTTTCATGTGTACATAATAAATCATAAATAATGCTTTACATATTTCTTGACAAAATTTGAGACCATCCATACAACCCAGAGAAATTGAAAATAGGAATGGGATATGTATTATTTACAGCTACAGCTAATATCCAACAACTATATGATATACTCTTTAACTTTATGAAGATGAAGCGATATTTCAAGATACTTACATAATTACACTCGATAATTGCTTCTCATCAACTTGAAACTTTATTTTGTCTTGAAGTGAACTGTCATCTATGAATGCTTTGACACCTCGTCAAAACAATCCGCTCGACATATCCTTAGGCACGAGCTAAAGGAAAGCGTGGACGACTCCTGTTTATGAGGTTCATATGGTGTCTCGTAAGTGAATTCTTGGCTCGAGTGTATCCATACTACACTTATTATTACCTCCACTGCCGTTTGACTTACTTACCTAATCCACTATCTTTTTAACGGTTCCCGAAAGGATATTGTATAGTATGTGCGAGTCGTGTATAATGAGACAATAGGCTGTACTATTTAACATATTTATCTTGAACTTTAGTTCATTGTATGTCGGTGTTAAAGTCAAAATGGTAAAAAAGTAGGTTCTCAAAGCGGAAGAAATATTTCTATCAATCATGACAGCATAAAATATATATCAAAGGTATATTAAAATATTCCAAAGTTTTATTTACATTAGGCAAATAGTTAGCATACTTTTTCTTTAATTAAATGTTTCTAATTATAAACACATACACGGTTTAATTGATAACGTAAAACATAGATTTGGTTTCATACAATTATCAAAGGAGAGTTATGACATGGTTGAATTGCCACTTTTTGTCAATTTCTAAGTACAACTTCTAAGGGACACACAGTTGACCTGATATGCTTCTACCACACAATAAACTTCATCAATATTAACTTAATTCAGCGAGAATTCAACATGCTCAATTTAGAAGTGTTTTTGTTTTTTCTCCATCTAAACTAACTCTATTTCAACTGTATCTAACTAATGTGGTTTAATTATAAAAGTTATAAAATGTATGTAGCAATGCCACTGTATTTTGTGGTTTCAATTGTCTGCTGCTCTGAAACAAATTATAGCAGCTGCAGAAAAACAAATACAGCAAAACCTGCAATCGGTTATATTTATAATTTAAAACAACTAACTGCACTCTTTATTAACAAGGCATTGTTGAAGATCAATAACTTTATAATAACAATAATTTGAAAATAAAAAGTTTAGATTTATTTGCTCGTCGTTTCAAAATATTCAATCTGGGTAAAGTTTTACAATACATAGAAAAATATTTTTTTCGATATTACAAATATAATTTTATTAATGGAAGTAAGTTAATATGATAAATAATAAAATAAG
This sequence comes from Aphrophora alni, assembly GCA_963513935.1. NCBI lineage: Eukaryota > Metazoa > Arthropoda > Insecta > Hemiptera > Aphrophoridae > Aphrophora > Aphrophora alni. Next base: position 107,896,642 of record OY740768.1, on the reverse strand, counting down.
TGTTTGCATCTTTGTAATAATACATATTGAAGAGTTCATGTTATTACATTTTAAAACTTTTATTAAAAAAAAATATTATTTTTATTCGCAAATTCGAGATTATTATTTATGGATTCAGTGCAAAACAACCGAATATTTAGAAGAGAATGAAAATCCGAACTAGTATCGGTTAATTTTTAAGAGTTTACTATATTGTATTCACTATGCAGTTTAATGCACATATTTTAAATATGAAGGCAAACTATTGAAATTTTGTAATTCAATGGTATGCAAAATATGTGGTAATGTAAACGGTTACTATAAGTGTAATAATATTTTTATGGCATTGCTTCTTTGACGTGGAACGATACACTTACTTTTGTTATTTTCGTGTAGGCTATATGCTCATTTACTAACCTGTGCTTATCTAAAAGTAGAAGCATATCAGGTCAACTGTGTGGCCCTTAGAAAAGATAAAAGATATTGATCTACTTTATCTGACGAGCTACGTCAAAAATCAGATGTTTGGTAAAATGGTAACGTATTGTTCTGTTAATGTTAAAGGATCCATTAAGATTTTTTTTTGTGAATTTATGTCTATCCATAATACAAGGCATTATGCAGCGCAAAAACAATCTATACTCAATTCAGATCTTGAACACAATTACTTTAGACGTAGCTTTTACGGGCATATAATATATGAACAGAAAATAAGTTGGTACCAGATATGTCAAGTGTAAGTTATACAAATGGATGGAAAGTATTACCGTTCAAGTAATGAATTTTAATGCTTTATTTATCTAATACCGACCACAGTATAACAAACACAGAGAACACAATTCCCACAAAAAAAATACGCCTAAGTATCAAACGCGTTTCAAAGACAAGGTCGTCCTCAGTTATAGTTTGATTGGTGTAGCTCGTGTATCACTTAAGAGGATGACCTTGTCGTTGAAACGCGTCTGATACTTAGGCGTATTTTTTGTGAGAATTGTGTTCTGTGTGTTTGTTATACTGTATAATTTTTCTCATAAGGCAAGCTCAACATTTAATATAATACCGACCATACAACTGTAATGTTGATACAAGGGAACGGCATATTGGTTTTATATTTCTTTTCTCAAGCCAAGTTTTCAGAAATTAACAAATTACAAAGTATGTAAATATTGTATGAAACTAAATATAGTATACCTATATAAACATATATACATATACCTGGATTTCCGTCAAGCAACTTGTGTTGTAGTTTACACATTCGTTTCGAGAACAGGTTCTCATCTTCAGGTGTAATATGAGCACGTCAAACAAAAATATAATATTCACTATACAATTTATTTGAAACAAATTGTCAGATAGCAATTACATTCCAATTGAACCAAACCCAATATTAGTTTCTGATTAATGCTAATAATGCTGATTTTTGTCTTAAGAGTAAAAAAAAAAATATAGTACTTATTTGTTAGTAACAAAATCTGTTTATTAATTATATTTTAATACTTACATAACTTGGTAATAAACAAGTAGGGTACCACTACTAATCGCCTCGTTATTACGTTAATAAAATATCTACTATAATACCGTAAATATTTGAATAGTATACGTCATTCAATTTCAAAATTTAAATTGATTCAAACTTGAAAATATTTTATATATTTCAGAAATAATATCACCAAATTTGTCTCAGGTATTGGTCTGCGACAATGAAAGTTATATCAATAAACTTTATTAGAAGCTAATAGATTAAATATAAGTTTTAAATTGGAAAACTTAAGCTTCCTTTTGTGGTAGTAAGGAACTTTCCGTTTAATTGGAGTCCTAATTGTTTTAAACTTGCAAAACTTATTTCAATTCTAGTTCTATTACATACTATCATTTAATTTATTTGGGTAATTTTAAAATACACAATTATCAAATAACGGAACAAAATATCTTTCACGTTAGTTTGAAATATGGTAACTAAATGATTTATATAATTATTGCCGTTACTAATTTGCATAAAACTAATCAAGGATGTTTAAAGCATTGATTTATAGTGATTACTGTAATTCATTGAGGTCAATTTAATAGCACCTACGAAAGGTATAAATAGAGATAGTTTTTACCTTTATTTTCACATCAAATAAAACAACTGTTTCACTAAATTCATTGTACTTGTGAACATTTAACACAAATGAAGGTTTTGAACTATAATCATACTTTATTCAATAAAAGACTTCCTTGATCCGAAAATAAGCGTTCACGTCGTTCTTTTATAGAGGTAAATAAGTTGTTATGACCTAAAAATATACGGTTTTAATCGATATTTCTTAGGCATTTGTATAGTTGATCGTTAAAACTATTTATATTACATTTTCCACTCGCTTTAGAACTTGTAGTTGATTTGTAATTGATATAACTCCACTATTTTTTGTTTGGCACGTACTCTAATATTTTTATTTTTTTCAATACAAACTTTAATTCAAACTGTAATTTTTATTTTCCCCATAAGTTCACTTTTGATATTGTCACTAACTTTATATTTTACTTAATTTGTATCTTAATTGATAAATCAGATTTCGTAAATAATTTCATGATCTTTGTATACGTACTACACAGTTTTCACAAATATCTTATCAACATCAGTGTTCCTCTTTTTTTTTTTTTTATTTGAACCAATTATCCTATAACTAATTTATAGTTTAGTAGTTTATGTAATAGCAAAACTTTCCTGCATGTGAACCTGAGGTTGTTTTGTTGTTTACCTGAAGAAATCCGCTTATATATATACACATAATGTTACTCTGTTTCGAAAAAGGGTATATAATTACAGCTTAGTATACAAAAAACAAAAATATATAAACTTTAATATAATCCTTTTATAAAGTTACAATTTTGAAAATATGCAAATTAAAGTTTTCATTTTAAGTAAACTTGTATAACATACTGTACAATAAACAGTGCTTATAGCAAATTATAAATTAATATTTTATCTATTTCCAAAGTTACGGTTTTCCAACAAAATGGTGAATAGAAATAACGAAAGGAAATCTGAAAATATTTGTGAAACTGTATATTGTTTTCCCGAAAATGCATAGCTCTATGGTTTTTTGTGACACTGTATATACAAAGGGGCTAAATAAAATAACAAGTATGATACTAATATGAATAGACAATGACATGCATTAATATTATATATTCTAAAAAAAAAACAATATCTATACCTTAATAACAATTTACAAATAAAAACTAAAATGCTGATTATGTTTTACAGCTGAGTTAGTCAAGAGTATATTATTCACATATATTGTTTTCGTTGTGAACGTGTTTATAATTAAGATTTGTTAACATACGGTTTCATACGTTTAGATTAGGATCGTTAATATATTCATTCAGAATTTTATATTCCAAAACAAACTTTTTTTATCTTAGTTGAACACTGGCATGTACGAGTAATTAATCTACTCTAATGCCTGGAGTAATCAAATTGACTGTCATTTCTCATTTATGAATTATTCAAATTAAAATAAAAAAAAGCTTTTATGTGCTTCTACTTTAAATAGATGGGTATTCGGTAATTTTTCAACAGAAAATTTACTACAGCAATCTTATCCATGTTAAGACACTTACCACTGAATACATAGTTATTCATCCTTTTCTTATCTCCTAGGCCTATACATTATCCTATTTTATGCAAATTTAAAACAAATAAAATCTTGAATAAATTCGTATATGAACGTTGAATCACATCGCAAATAAAGATTAAAAGTGTATAGTTTAGCCCTTTTAACATCCTCTAAATATTTTATTTGATATCATTATAAATTTTTTACGGAATTAGAAAAATGTAAAAAATAATCTTATTTTGTAATAATTTGTAGTGTCGTTATTATTTAAGAATTCGAAATAAACAATAAATGTCTTCGAAATGTAAAATGTATTTCTTATTTGATGTGTTTTCTCCTACTCCAAGTTACAAAGTATAAGACTAATGTTGTGCATAATTTGAGCAACTGTTCACCGTTTTAAAATTTGTTCTATAATATAACTATCTAAACATACATTATAATTTAAAGTAGATACAATGGGTAAATATTCAACATAATTACTTATGTAATTTCAATTTTAAATCAAATTAATACTTCTTCTTCGTAAATATATGGTAGTACAAATGTTTTATTTTTAAACGAACGCTACCTAATATACCGCAAAGCACTACTTCGTGGTAGAATAATATAAGGCATAAAATTGTTTTCTTCTTTATTAACAAAAATCGTAATTTTATTGCTTCTGTTTTAATATTCAATTATATACCTTCAATCTAACTCTATTTTTTTAAGAGTAACGTTAAAGTCACTAGATTTTTTCTACGAAAGTTCGTTTCCTAAAAACTTATTTACATCTATATGTTGCTCTCAAAATCGGGGAAATCAATTAATTAATGTTTGTTATCATCGTCATCTGAACTTAATCGTACATAATGTTCTGAAGTAATCACCATATGCAAAATACTGTTGGTACGCCATTAGTCCTTGGCGTCTTTAATTTAAAATACCCTACCCAAGTTATTGTCCTGTCTTTGAAGTAGTATTCAATAATTGTTTATATATACAGCAGGATGTTCTTTTTTTCCAAGCTATTTGTAATTACTCTTCATCGTGCATAGTATGTTAGTAAATCATAAAAACCTTTCCTCAATACTTTTCCATCGTAAGCTAAATTTAAAATAGAATCAACACCCTTATTTGAATCATAATTGTTATGATATATATTAATCCTTATACTGCATGAACTTTTCAAATATTACCATGTTGAGAACTTATTGTTTTGTGATCACAGATTCCTTGTCGCATCCAGCAAACAAAACGGTATATAATAAGATGTGTTTTCTAATGGTTTATCACCTTTCCCGATAAAACATGATTCCTGATTTTCCACTCATCAAAGAAAACTTCGATTTTAAGAGTGTAATTGAAAATATTTCATAATAATTCCAGAAACCATTTCGTGACCTTTAATAATATATTATTTGAATATTGTCAAATCCTGGTGCTTTGTGTGATTTTAATTGCTTCCAACTTTTTTAAACTTCTTTTATTGTAACTTTTCTTCATAAACCCCCTTTTGCGCTGTTGATTTTTTATATGAATATCTAATTGGAAAAGAGGATCTCATAATTTCCCTCACCCAAACTGGGTTTTGTAACACCTGGGATTTAATTCTCCCTTCTTAGCTTCGAATATACATTTTCATGTGACAGTCTCCATGGGCTTATTTTATATCGTTAAAAGGAGTGGAGCTAGTACTTTTTTTAAAGTAGTTGTGACAGTAATTTTGAAAGTTAATTTTTGTTTTTGATGCTGGTGACGGTTGTAGTCATCTACTAGTTTTGCAGTTTTGAATAAAACAGGCTTGTTTTGTGGTAAAATATCATTAACACAGTGATGATATCATTTAGTTGTATAAATTAGCAATTGCCTTAATAAATTAGTAAATATTTATGTACGATTTTATAAAAACCAACTAGCTACACTTGTTGGAGTAAAACAATCGTGTAACAACTATTATTAACTCTGCCTTTTGTATTAATAAGAGACGCTCTGCTTTTATTAAGGTTATCAATGTAAAATCAATATATTTCCTTAATGTATTCATGTAATAAGGGAACCTGAACTGGTAATTTGGGTTGGCAAGATATATTACAGACGCCATTTAATTGATTAAAGTTAAATGTCGTTAATAACGATATTAAAATAACAAAATAATCCTCTCAAATTCACACATAATATGTAGACTAACAATTATTTTATCGCCATTGCCTTGTTTTATTAATCTTTACACTTAATTTACGAAATATTTTATAAACTTTACATAAATGAAAACTATTAATAGAAATAATATGTAAATAATCAGGACAGAGCGCCAGCCAAGCGTGGCTTCAGTATGCCCCTGAAAAAATTTACGCGACCCTTTAACTTTTCGACAATATCGCAAAGAGCGCAGCACCTGAGGAAGGCTTACAAACGTAAAGTATCGAGATTTCTCATCTTCGTTACATATTTAAGATATCGATTCTAGGGCTTTGTCAAAAATTACTAATTTCAAACGGCATAAGACACAACAGTTCAACAATTCATTCGGGATACCCAATTAATCCATTGATTGAGAAGACAATAATTTCAATATGTTTATATATTATCGGAGTGTGGGTCAACTGGTATGCCACATTTATAGGTGAAAAACTAATTTCAGTATTTCTAGAACAAGATAACCCATGATTTTATTGAATTTTTATATCATCACCATGAAAGATGATGCTGATCATTGACAAATTAATTTTTAAAAAGTATTCTAATTTGTATGATTAGAGTTTCTAGCTTTCAAATCAGCCATCAAATTGTTTTCGATGAGCAGATAGGGATCCTTTAAATGTTATTAAACCCCGTATAAAAATATTGAATTGATAAGTTACTCCATCTAATTTAAATATATAGTTTTCCCAAATAATAATAATAATACTCTAAAGACACTCAAGACATCTCTATTACATATCTTTTAGCCTACATAAAATCTCAAAATATTTAAGATAACATTTAATTTATTAAATTTATTATCAGTACAGACTTATGAATCGTATTGTAAAATATAAAAGGAATTTTGTTTCATTGAGCTAAAGAGAACCATAACAAATTGTGTAAGTTCTGTGGTATGTTTCTCAAATACCTGCATAGAATATGTAATTGTATATATGAATGTATTAACTTGAATCTCAACTCAAAAGTTATCTATTTACATGGTAAGAATTTCTGATTTTCTTATTGGTTTGTTTGTTCTGGAGTTAGACTAACTAAGTTTCCAACTAAAACCAAGTTTGTAAACTTGAAAACAACTATGAGCTAAGACTTTGTGTACATTAATTTGGAAAGAAAGCATGGTTTACCTTTGCATGGGTTAGCAATTTAAACAGATACAGTCATAGTTTTATGTACCGATAAATCAAAGTTAAACCATAATGAAGGTTGAATGAGTGATTCCTGGATTGTAGAATAATAAAGAATATTTGAAATTAGAGATAGTTATATTAGTAACTAGCATTATTATTTTAAATATATTAAGGAGGAGAATAATAAAGTCATAAAGTGTTTAGTTACATATTATCTAATACATATTTACAATAGTATACAGAGAAAATATCGTTAATTTAGATAATAAGTACAAAGTTATGGTACAGTTTTGAATAAATATATTTAGAAATATACTTTTTTTAAAACATGAATTATGAATAAAATGAAAGGTATATCAAAAATCATCTTAGTTTCGTATTTGTTTTGAGGGTATATTTATAAATATCCAAATTATATTCCATCTTTATCACAAATGTCCTGGAATATTTGGAATAATTCACGCATTCTGATTCTTATATTCATTTCCTCAGATGTCCAATGGAATGAATCTTTTACTGTAAAAATATTGTTTAATATATTACTATAATTAAAACTCAACCGGTGTAAGATATGGTTACCATAGTGGCTAATCATTTCATCCACCTTTTCCAATCGAATTATGAGGAATTTTCACTTCAAGTAAATCATGAATGATATTGGTATAATGAGACTGTAACCCATTTCTGTGAAAACATTTTATCCCTTAACTTGGAAAAGATAATATAATTACAAATATAAAGTAACATAATTTTACTTACAGTGCCTTTACTAAAAACAAGAGATCATTCATATGATTCATAATGAGATGTAAATTTCCAAGTGGGAAGTGACGACATTGGTATACATAACTCGGTTCAGTAATATCTCATCCCCCTTCAATTACCTTAAATATGGAAACAACAATGTCATACATTTTAAACATATCACCTGGGTCAAAAATAAGCACTAAAAGAAGTTTATGACCTGTAAATCCGAAAAGGTTTTTAAAACTTGTAAACTTTTGTTTTTAAACCACTCGTTATGAACGACATATTCTTACATATATTGCTTATGATTTCATAAAGATGTTATTCATAGCATTTCAACAATTTTGTTGCTATCACTGGACCTTCCAGAACACTTTAGGAAAGGTACCAGATTGTCTCAACAGTAGATCCCATCTAATAATGTTAGTTTTTGGATGATCTTCATGAAACATAAGCCGACACTTACTTTGTACTAGAGTTATAGATTTTAATTTTCGACGCCACAAAACAAATAATTTTTATTTACAGGGTTGTCTTGTTTATTTATTTGATTCAATTTGACCATATAAAAAATTTGTTATTTATAAGGCAGAAGAAGTATGTCAGTTAGCCTTTGACATTATGGATAATGTGCCAGAAAATGTGTGGAGTTACTGTGTCAAACATGTTAAGAAAATAGAATATCAATATGTTCACAGTGCGAATTTAGTTGACATATGGTTGAAGCCATGATAGAAAATGTAAATGAATCCGACTCGAGTGAGGATAGTACGAGAGGATCTCGAGTGAAAGTGATTTAGATTCATTACTGAAATTTAAATTTTAAAAGACTTAGTTTTATATTTTAGGATTCCTACTCTAAACATGGCATAGAGGAGAGACAGTTACGCCTAAATATTTTTAACTAATAATAAAATAAATAATTTATCCGTTTATTTATAACTATCGCTTTCCTTCCAAATGTCACTGCTATATTGTAAAGTCACGAGTACAATAAGAAAATACAATATATATATATACATATATGAACAGATTCTTTTATACTCTGACACACGCTGGTTTTGACTTCTACCCGCCCTAGAACGGGTGGTTCAAATGATGAAACCGCAGGTCTTAATTTGCATCAGTGGAAAATCCACATATAGTACTTTAAAACTTTTTTAGTGACGCAAAAGATGAACCGTTGTTTGGTTTTTACATAAAGTTGCATAAAAATGTCTTAAAAAATGAAGGAAAGTGTCAGCGAGTAAAGCTGCAAACTAGTATTTTCACTTCTACAAAAACTTGGAGGAGAGAAAAATAATCATCGTTTTCTTCAACTGAAAGTTTCAGAACTCCAAAATAGATCTTGATAATAAAACTCAGAGTTATTGAAACAGTCAGCAACCATATTTCACGAAAACTTCTTTTCTAACTTATATCGGTCGAAAGGTAGCATAGAGAGCTGTCGTGGGCTAATTGAAGAGAGTAATTGGGAGGACTTTGTTTCGTCAGTCTCTTATAAACCAATTATGTCGAGTATTTTATATCTATTATTGAATCTTGCTTTTAAAAATTTTATGTGACAAAAATCAAATTTCATTTTAAAAAACACATTTCCATAGCAACAAATTTAGATAACAATTAAAGAAAAGTAAATGGAATCCTTTGTAAACTTTTGAAAATTGAGAGGGATTATATGGTACTTACAATGTACCATATACACAATGCAATACTATACAATGTAATATTAGCAAATCCTCTAAATTATAAATCTAATGTCCAAAAGTTGGTTTCTAGGACCTTGTTTAAATGTTCTCTTGATAATGAAAATTTGGCAGAGTTAAGTATCGAAATTTATTTAAAAAATACAGAACAAATCACTGGTACACAAGTTACTGGAGCAAACTATATAGATAGTATATTTTCTATCTATTAATTGAATCGTGCATTATCAAAATGATATGTGACAAAAACGAAATTTTATATAAGTAAAAACACATTTCCATGGCAACAAAGTTTAATAACAATTATGGAAAAGTAAATGGAATACTTTTTAAACTTTAATATGACTTAAAAATATTTATGCATTACAATAAACTATTCGGAAAACTTCTATATTTACGAAAATGTATAAAACTTATTATTAGAAATATGTGATACTAACTGATGGCCTAAGTTTACAACAAACCATGTTATCAAATTCATTGCTCTAGGCTTCTCGGATCCGGAGATTTCGTGATCCGTCAGTGGGGTTTGACTTATATATAATCCATTATTAAGATATAAAAGATTCTACAGCTGCTGTAAGTTAAATCCATATTATATATAACACTTGAATCGGTTAACAATGCTCTGAAAAAATATACCCTCGCTGGATTAACCGTAGCCGGATGATAAAAAACATGCTTTGTTTATAATTGTACAATAAATATTTGTAATTCAAATTACAATGTCAACTTCTTCATTGGCGTTCATTAACATATTTTAAAAATGACAGTGAAAGTTGCAATTATCTATAACAACCCATTATTGGAGATATTTCACAAAAAAACTTTAATAACAATTGTTGTATTGATTATTTTATTCCGGAACTTGAGTTTGTTGTTAAAAACTATAGTGTTAACAAACCCCTAACAGGAAAATGTTTTAGCCCCCTTAATTTTTCCGCAAATTCAAAGCCTCGTGTTTATGAAAAACGGCAGCAAAACCATGTTTTTTATCTTCAATCGTTATTTTTGTATTTAACAAAATGTTTTAAAACTATACATTATACATGGTTTTACAGGGAATTTAATAAGTAACACGGCGATATTCTCATTTAAGTTTTAGCAATACTTTTGTCAGTACAGCTACGCCGCAAAGGGAGGGGCCTATAATAAAAAATCCTGTAGTAGGTGAAAATTCTTCTTGTCAAAGAATAGGACAGACGATACCGTCCAATAAAGTCCTTCTGTACGAATGGAATGGACTGAATGGAGTGTGTAGTGTAGATGTGTAGGCGAGGTGATAGTCTAAAGAAAAAGTGGGGAGTTTTAAACAAAGGCAAGTGATCGCGCGGGAGAGATATAGGCGGGAAATGAACATTACTGATTCATCACTGTCTGGAAACTCAGTCTGGTAAAAAAAAATTGAACCAAACAAAACTCGTCACTTACTTTGACAAAAAAAAAACAATAATTTTTCGTAGAAATGTAAACTACCGAGTGAGAATTGTAGTACATATATTATTTAATACGAAATATATTTACAAAACAAATAATTAAAATATCACATAAGTGTAAAATTATTTATTGAGAATATTGGGACGTTTGTTACGTGAACAAAACTATCCTAAAAATAGTGAGGTTTAAAGATTCACTACTAAACCTCATTTAGTATTGGTTTTGGTTGTGAAAAAGTGTCTATTGTCTCGCTTGTTAATTCACAACAACAAAAATTGTAGGGATATGCTCTCGTACAATCTTACAAATTTATTTTCTATTTTAATATAGCTTCTATTACATAATCCGATAAGAGATTAAAGAAAAGCAAATTTGGGTGTACGTGTGTGTGAACGCGCGCGAGTTCTATATATGGTCATGTGTAAAACGCGTTTCTTGGTTGGCGTGTGCATACACACACAAAAGTATTTAAAGTACCTAATATCGATGTAAATTTTCATAACGAACAACTTTTTCATATAAATATTTTGATAACATTCATATTTTCCGAGAAAAAAGTAAAAACTGCATTCGAGGGCGTAAAACGCACTCATGTATTGTATGAAGCACCTATATTTATGTAAGGTAACATTTCACGGAGAACATTTTTACCCTTTATAATTTGTTCGTTCAAATACGTATTTTCTGAGATAAACGCAAAAACCTTTCTCTAGAATATTTTTAAAGTTAATATACACGGGCATACAGACATATTTGTGTACATACAATGTTATATTAAATGCTACAACTCTGCTGTAGAAAAAAAAACCAAATAAAATTTCCTTTGAAGTATCTTATATTGACTTATTAGAATATGTAGAATTATAATAGCATTACATTTCAAAATGTTTAGAAATTCACATGAATTTTCATGTAACAATATTTATATTATAATAAACGTTTGTATCCCCTGTATAAATGGGAGGTTAAGATCTTTAAAATAAAAGGAGGAACATCTTTCCATCAAAAACAGTTTTCTCTAATTGCCTAACACTCTCTATAAAACCTTTTTAGTATAAGTAGGGTTAAATAATACTCATATTCCATCAATTAGAGCTCAAGTACAATGAGTATCATTTAAATATCACTTAATAGCTAGTCGGTAACAAAATACCTTCTAAACTAATATCAAAGTAACACAAATAATATCAGCAATGAGCAGAAATAAAACCTATTTACAGGAAAAGTTAAATTCTGTAGTAATGAACTGGAGGATATTTAAATTTCCCTGCAGAAGGCTTGCATCACTGAACATCATTTTATTGTTATATTATATAATCCACATTATGAGTACTCACTATTATATAAAACCACTAATAAATGTACTGTTCACTTATTGATACGAGAACAGCATTGTCTTCTTATTAGTTGCGTCGAATATCTATATCTATAATATAGTATATACAATAGCTTTTCAGTAATTATAGCTCAAATTTTTTCAAATAAATATAACGATATATATTGCCGACAGTTTTTTTTCTTTTCTTTTTTTTTCTTTTTTCGAGTACAATTTATTACCTATATTTCCTACATTAACCTATCTACAATAGAATATTTTGTTAATTACAAAAGAGCAGTTATATATATATATATATATATATATATATATATATATATATATATATATAGCACCACAATGTCACATTAATAAAATAGTACATCATTGAGCACAAGAAAGAATAAATTAAAAACACTTGTAAGTTTGATCACTCACAAATATATGTATTTTGCGTTGAGCGTGCGTTTGTTCATAACGAGACAAAGAGCGGCATGAAGCGGGAAAGCGAACGAAAGTTAAGTATTGTGCGTTGTTGCACAGCGAGCGACAAAGACAAAGGAATAGTGCATGGTTGCACTGCGAACGACAAGCATAACTTGTGAAGCGTGATTAAACATAAAGATGAAATAATCGAGAATCGTTCTCCATAAGAAGATAAAACTAACGAATGCAATGAAAGTACAGTATATACGTGGAATCGCTGTTTTAGTTGACAACCTGAGACTGACTCGCTCAGTTGAAAGCGTCCCAGGGTGGGTGTTGGTCAGCGGTAATTATGATGTTTACCGATCAAATGTAGCGTCTGTGGAAGTTGTCGGACGTTTATTGGTGGAATAATTAGTGATGTGTGTGCTGATAGGAAGTCGAAGGCCGGTGCAGTGTTCAACGGAAACTTTAAACATACAATGGAAAAGTCCCGTTGTAACTGTAGCCTAGATTCCGTTTTTAAAGCAGATGACAAGTTGTACCTCTGAGAGCGTTTAATTTGAGTTGACGCATCGGTCGGAAATTGAATTGGTTTACATTTACAAACAGAAATCATTTTAATTTCCATTTTAGGTAGACTGAGAGAGTATTATAGTAATAAGATTTTAATTTAATAATTCTATAGATATATCAATTTGAAACCAAATGTGTGTTCTTTAGATCTAGACCATGATTGTAACTTTTATAAGAAATTAAGACACAAATGGGGATGAATAAAATAAATAGTAATATTATGTATAGTTTTGAATCGCTAGTAATAGTAAATTTCACTTTAGAAGTAAATGGCAAAAGAAACTAGTTAATCTATATCAATAAATATGCGTAAGTTTAATTGTATGCATCAGCGAAACAAGTGGAAGTCCTATGTAAGTTTGAAAACTAAAGAACGTCATGAGAGAAGAGTTGACTAGGCCATAGAGAGATTAGAATTATATTTATAGCTTCCGGCAGCGTTCCGCCTTGACAAGAACTAAATACATTTTTATTGAAATTAGAACAACTAACAGTAAAGTATCCATAACAAGTAGAGATTTCATTTTTACATCAAAGTATTTAAAATATATGTTCGTGTTTTATAGTGTACGAAAGAGAAACTTTGAGCAGAATTGATGTATCATTCTTTATTCAGTGATTTAATTAAAGCTTTTACTACCCAGACTACTTAGGTAAAGATTTATAGTATGCTTGACCTAGATCTACTCGTAGTTTTAACTTGGGATTTAATTAAAACTAAAATGTACTCAACTTTCCGCCCTACGCTCTCTTTCCCTTATCATTAGGTTATTATAAAGTAATCATTTCCAATATAAAACGATTTAATGAAACTTAGTTTTAGGAGTAGACTTTTATCAAACAATGCTAAGCACATTGTTGTTGTCATAAACTAACAAATAAACCAATTTTTTTTTGCAAATCATTAGACCAAAATTGAATTCGTTTACTAAAACGGTGTCCAAGGTTTCTCATAACATTTAGACTTATGTTTAAACTAATCTTTTTGGAATGTTGGCACCAATAACTTTGTTAAAGAATATCGTATGACTACAATTTTATTAAAATATTTTAGAAAAAAATTTGACATATTCAAAATTGTGTATTTTGCTTTCTAATACGTATCTCCAAATTATTCCGAAGACATAACCTGTACAAATGTGTTTTTTTTTTATAAAATGTTCTGAAATTTCTCTATGAAAATATGTCCAAATATTTAATCGGTCATCTTGTTTAGGTTAACGCACTACATAGATATAGAAGTATTATTTCGAACTACAAGAGAACTGTATATAGACGGACAAAAAGAATAACCAATGTTTTATTAAAAAGAACTAAAATCGATATCTTAATATAACTACTCTATTTCCTACTCATAATAAAATATTCTTGTTAACACGTACATTTAACACACACATGGTTTTCTTATAACTAATTGTCTTACTGGTCCATTATTACAGATTTTCAGGGGAGTGTAAATTCAATTAAATTAGCAGTACTGTAATCTGTGAGATGTAACAGATATCTCAAAATTAGCTTTACAAAAACCTGAAAAACAACTAAAATACGTACTAAAAACAAAATGGGTGTTCAAAATAATCATTTTAGTGCATATGATACAAATCTATGCTTGCGCTTAACCAAAAAATCGATATTGAATTATTTCATATAATGTAAGAAACATTGTTTAGTAAAATATCTGAATATTATGATAACCTACATTTATTTCTCCTAGTAGAATATTAATTTCAACACATTCTTCTTCCACTTCTACCATTGTCGTCACTTCAGCTGACATGTTTTCAAAATTATTAACTTAATAACAATGTGTGTAAATAGCTTTCGAAAAAAAGGAGTTCATCTTAAACGTGTCAACATTAGTTAGAACAATGAAAACGGAAAAACAAGAATGTACTAAAATTATAGATAATTTTCTTAAATTTACGTTTAAAAAATTGTAAATTGACAATTTTACATAAAATGGCATTGGCTTAAATTGGAATTATGTGTATTTCATCTTTTAGTATGCAAGTTTAAATTGCATAACAATAATTGGAATTACAGTCTCTATTATTATGCCTTGTGTAGTTAATTTGTACAAATCAAATGTACTGTTCTGCTTCCCTAATTAGTTCATTATAAGCGAAATAACTGTTGTACAGTGTTCGCTTGTTACCACCTGGATATGTCCTATTATTAGACCGTTATTGTAGTAATGCAATTATTTACTCAGAACGTATGTCTATTTAACTTCTTGTAATATTGGATTTGAACATTAAATTATAATTCAAAATCTTCCAGTATGTAATAAATGATACTTTTCCTCATTGCTCAACGTTTCACTCTGCTTTGGAAAAATAAATATATTATTAACATCACAACACAACATAAAAATAAAATATTAATTATGTGCTCTATTATTTTATTTACAGTTGTTTTACCATTTGACTTTAAATTTTTTTTTCTCTACGGAATTGCAACAATACTTTTGACAATGAGATACAACGATTATGTCCTAATATAGCAAATCAACGGTAACCAGTGTTGTATGTATTTCATAATTCTTTGTATGTACCTATTTTGATTAATTGTGGCATTTAAGAACCCAAAGAAAAATAATGATCGTAATATCACACGTCATATAAATATTATGAATGAGTAACTATTATATAAAACAATGAAATTAAACATAAACACCATTGTCAAAAAATGAATATCTCAAAATGGTTGCAAGCGATGTCAACCATATTTTGGTAAAATACAAAGATTTCTAACTCACGCCCATGTGCCAAATAGTAGTTAAAAGAAATTTAAGATTGGTGAGTAACTGGAATAAAATGAATAATATCGGCTTATCAAATTTTAGATAATATAATGAGGCAGTTGAAATTTTAATTTTTGGCTTTTGGATACTTGGGATAGGTAATTGGTTAAAATAATAAGTTCGTAAATAATGTGTTTCATCGAAATGAAGTAAATTTTTATGTATTGTACTCTTGCTATCGCAATGGATCTCACTGACTATATTTGACCAAGATAATATATTTTAAAAAGGGCGTAGACAATTTTTCAGTGTTGCCAAACAATGACGACATTTTATAACTTTTACACTCGGTATATCAGATATATTTAACTTTGTATAATATTATTTTCAAGCTTTAAGTAAAAGGAGATTCTAACATGAGAACTTTGTTGAATTATCTCAATATTTTTATTATTAATAATATTTTAAATATAATATTATAATTTTAAAAGTATATATTTATTTACTCAAATAATAATATTCGGAACGATTAGTACATATGGGTTGTGGGTATTAAATATTTACTTATTTTAAATTAATAATTACGAGAAATGAGAAGGGTGAAACCGCCAAGAAAGAAGTTTATTTAAATACGCACTTTGGGTAAAAATTTAAGTAAATCGGGTTAAGTTAAAGAAAATTTACAGTTATCAAGATAAAGTTGTTAGATTCCCCACATAATAATAGAATTTAGGATACAATCAACCTTTCTATGTCTACCTGGAAGCAGAAATAATTGCAAAAAGCGAGTATAAAATTGCAACGTAAGTAAGGTGTAAATATAGTATGTAAGCAATATTAGGCAACATACTTTTATTAACCAACCATTCTATGTCGAAATGGTAGCTGAATTAATAAAAGTAAGAATGAAATTACAACGTAAATAAGAAGTAAATTGGTTATGTAAACGACATTGGGTAATATAACATACCTAGATACCATTTTTACAGGTCTGACTGGGAGCAGAATTATCCCAATATTAAGAATTGTTTGTGAACTCAATAAAGTTGCCCAATAAATAAACTACAACATTAGTAACACGTAAAACTTTATTTACACTGTATGAAGTAATATAACTTTATCAATTACGTAATAAATTTCATGTTAAGAATTAATACTAAACAAATAAGTTTGTTTTACCCACCTTCACAAATGGGCTTTACTCAACCTTTATAACTTACCGGTATATATGGTAACAGGTATATCTGGAAATTCATTTTGGAAATAGGAAATTTTATATTATTTATTATAAACGAAACGATAGCAGTTATATACAATATATTTCATGCTAAGCCAAAACGTGATCTGAAAGGAAATTTACAAAGGACGCCTAACTAATCCTAATATCATCAGAATTATGCGAATAATAATAAAGTAATTACAAGCAATGATAAAGTATATATCATTAGACGATTAACATTCTAAATTTCTAAACAAATATATATATATATATATATATTTGTTATATATAAACCGTATATACACGGTATATATATATATCCCGTAGTAAATTTGATAACTACATTGTTTAACTACTAGTAGTTTGAAACTTTGATTTTTATATACTTTTTAGTTTATTTAATTAACAAAATTTAACTACTGCAATTATACTCACAGCGCAATTAATCAAAGGAAAATTAATTTCATTTTAAACCCTTTTTTACCAGCTTTTAAATATAAGGGCGGGAATATTTTCATTAAATATATTAATAACAATGGGAGACAAGAAAGTTGAAAATTGAAAAGTGGAATACTTTTTTTTTTTTTTTTTTTCTATTTTGACCAATTTTGCTTATTTTACATTATCTTAATTTCGATATTTTCGGCTTCAAGGGTTCTAAGAAAGATTTGAGTGTTTTTAAAATTTTGGATCTTCTTAACTCTGGAAATAAAATTGAATATGTCTTTCTTTAAGAGTTACTGGGGTGATTTTTAAGTTTGAAAATATTTAAAAAAAATTAATTGTATGATAAATATAATGACGAACACACTAATATAACACTTGCAATTTATTTGTTCTATAAGGGGGTGACATATTAGATATCTATCTATATGTGTGCTTTTTCGATACTCTAATAGACAGCGTTTTAACATGAATTAAAAAATTAAAAAATATGCATTGCTCTAGCTCAGTTAGAAACCGAGATAATTAAAAAAAAACATAATTATTTTATTTATAAATATTAAGAGTTATATTCGTCATCACTGATCGTTCAAAACTAGATATTTATTTTTCAATTGAGTTTGATAATAAAATCAGTGTTTTTTAAGTGTCAAAAATGGTGTCAAATATATTGCAGCTGCTGATCGACGAAGATATATGGGGGGGGGGGGGGTATCAGTCATCACTGCTACGCGTCCAGAAAATTGAACTTGGCATGTTCAAATTCAATCTCGTATTATATGTTATTTCTCTTTTATTTATGGACAAATTTCAGATTTTATTGTTTAAATTTGGGTTAGCGTGATGATATATTATCAATTGTCATACTATTTTTGTCAAAATTTACATTGATTAGTTATAACAATTATTATTCCAAAAAATGTTTAATTTTGACTTTATTTCCAAAAAATATGAAAATTTTATTTTTTCTAATCATTTACATAAAATATAAGACTCTACCAAAAAAATTGTCTCAGATGAGCTTTCCACGACAACAACCAGTGGATCAAATTTAATAAATCTTACACCCTATTTCATACATTCAAACTAAACCAAATTTCTAATTAGATTTAAAAATATTCCAAACGTGATAGAACTTATAATGGATTCTTACGAACAATAGAAGACAATTTAATCAGTAAGTGTGACACGGTATATATTTTAACAATTATTCGCCGTGTTGGTATATGATATGTGATATTTTATTATGTTGTTACATGAACATAAAGTAAGTAATGCATTTATTTATTCAAAGTTATATCTGTCTTGTTGTTTTATGGCGACAAACTATGAGGTGTGAAGTTGTTTGTCTTGCCTAAGTGCAACGGTATACAACCAGATGGATGTACCAATATAAAAAATAAGGTTTTTGAAAATATTTTATTACAATGAGATATTTAATTTTTAGATAACCAAATGTAATATTAAGTGGAGGTATTACCCAACGTGTTTTCCTTTATACGAAAATTTAGTTTACCTATTAAAATAAATTTTTGTTAAAATGTATCTTGTACGTATCCCCTCCCCTCTTCAATTTTTGCAAAATATTCAGGTTTGAATTTATTTACCAAACTTAACGTTCAAGAGAAACATACAAGGTACTATATAGCAAAGTCGATCAGAGCGATATTTATCGTATTTTCAACTTTGTGAATAAAAGATGAGTGCCAAGCCAAATAGGCAATATTATTGTACATTTATTGGCGGGGTAAAATCTAACATTCAATGTGTCTTATCTCTGATAATGTCTATATATAAAGTTATTTTTTTAAATGGCGTCTTATTTGCCATAACGATGATGTAAAAGTCTAAACAGCTTATCGTAATTTTTGTGAAAAACTGAAATAATCTATAAATACATAAAACGTTAATTATAGCAGTAACAATATTTCCTCACAATTTATTAATTATAAATTAATAGAGATATTTGACTAAACACACTAAATTACTAGTATACATAATTACTTATATCTTCGAGGATAAATATTTAATAAGAAGAATTACTTTATATAAAGTTTCCCTTTACATAAGATTTATTATAGCTTATCTGTAGCTGAACTACTGTTACACTTAGGTTATATATTGTGCCTGGAAATAAATGTTTAAAAGGAATAATAAAATTACTTTTATGGCACAGAATTAAGCAAAACAAAAATATAAATCTCATTACAGTGCAACCACATAAGTGGAAGTTGTAAAATATAACGTGCTCTTTTCTGAAGTGTTGTTTACCCATACCACTGCTAATGGCGAGTGTAGAATAATGTGTTATCTAAATATATATGTAATACATTTATATCGTATAATATGTTTTAGAGAAAAGTTAATATATATTTGTAATTCAAACACTTTAAATAAAACATGTTACATATTACATATTTTATAAACTTATCAAACTATTTAGGAATTCTATTTCTATGAAATAATGGATACAAGTATACATGTGAATATATTAACTGATGTAAAATATAGGTTGCAAAATTTAACGTCAAATACATTGTTTTAAAGTTTATTGTTGAACATAATTTAATAGATTACTTATCCTTATTTGTACTTAGGAGAGCCCTTCTCAATCAATTATATTCCTGGGTGATTCACTGAAACTCAAACAAGGAATTAACAGGTTTTCATTGCTAATATAACTAACTATTTGGTTACCGTTGGTAAAAATGTCTTTGATTGTGTTACGTTAAAAATAGATACACTAAGAAAGAATTCAACAAGGACGACTGCTGATATGTCTGTCTGTTGATCATGCGTTGAACGAAATGGGATCCTTAATTAGATACCGTTCGAAGCATAACGTATGTCCTGCCGAGTAATTCGGATTTACAGCGAGTAATCAGTGTTTAGCTGATTTGGTGACCAATGAGATACCTTCAAAAAATAAAGTGAAGTTGGTAGGACACAGCATCTATCGATCTCCTTATAAAGAATGAAGTCAGCGAAATACGTGAATGCAAAATCTTCGTTCGACAAATGTTTACCAGATTTATTAGAGGCTAATAAAATTTTTACTTCTGTAAAGTTTCTTATCTCAAGAAAGTCGTCTGTTGCAGATAGGATATTTACAAGTAAAAATTACATGTCAAAATAAATATATTGTTCACCTAGTACAAATAAATACAAGTTTTCGACATGTCTGTAAAAATGTACTTAACAACCGATGTTCAAATGGGTCGTTATTTGGGTTAATTCATATTGAACCTATTTAAATAACGTTTTTATTATAGTTATAATGTTTTTGATTACTTTATTTATCTGTCGCTTTCAAGATTCCTGTAATAATATTTGTATTTTTTTTATTTTTTATTTATTTATTTTTTTTAGTTATTGATTATGTTGATTATTATTATAAAACATTTTCTACTTCAAATAAACTTTAATTAGGAACGTAATGGATAAATATCAGTAAAACGAACTGAAAATAATCGGCTTTCGCCGACAACATCTTTAATTTAAAACTGCCTTTATTGATTTCTTTGCATGACACACTACGTAGTATTTTTGAAGTTAACAATACCTCTCACTTACTGAAGTCATAGTACGATATTTTGGTAGAGCATTGAGTTTTGAGTGTTTGAAAAAAATGGAACCTACATTGCTGTTGCAAGAGAGCGGTTGTTAAAAGCCGATTTTTACTATCTAAAGGAGGTTGATGGATTAAATGACAGCGTTCAGTGTTACAATGACATCTATCGTTGACGTTTCAAGTGAAACGTTGCTTATTCTCCAGTGAATCTTAGAAGTTATTGGCAGTACCGCAGTCGATGAACGTCATCATCCTGGTTAATTTGATATGACTTAAGGATGTTGTAAAACTTTAAACCATGTATCTTAAAGGCTCTGAAAGCACGGAAGAGACTTTTTTCAATTTTTATTGTGAATTATTTACGGTTTCATAGTAAACATATCCTTACAATTTTAACCATTATTCATTAAAGACACTCCAAATTTTGGAATGATTTCTGTTTATCGCAAAACTTGTGTTCTCAAATTTTTATTTCACTCCACAGAAAAAAAAAGTTTTAAAGTAAATTACGTTTTACAGGAGGTACGTAATATCCATTCGATTTTTTTCTGCGACATTATTGTTCCGTTTATTTTGATGTATGGCTCCAATATATTTTAACTAATTACAATATGAAAATTTAGCAGATACAGTATTTTATAAGGACGGTTTTTCAAATCATGTACAAATAAATAGAAGTTGTCTTTAATGGCAATTATTTCTCCGCAATTTAAACTGTATTATTTCACCTCAATGTGCCTGTGAATATTGTAAGAAGGTTATCACCAAATTATTCCGTTTCAAAAACAAAAGAATATATCAATATATAATTTTAACAACGATCTTTAGAATTGTTGTATCTTTTCAATTTTTTTTTTCACCAATAAATCTCAATCAATTGAGTAATTTGGTTTACTTATTTCCTAAGTTTATAAATAATTAAACCTAATAGGAAAGTAAAAATTTATGGAACATTTTGTCAGCACAAAATATATTTTCCATTATTCAAATCATAATAGGACAAAAAAGTGTCAATAATATATAAAACAGATTATTTTTAAACAACATTACCTTATTCAATACAATATGGCTCCCATATGAACCAAGGTACATTATAGGTTTTTTAACCAACGACAATAGATGTCTGTATGTGTTAATTTTATTTCTACATTATTTGTATTGAACTGATTTACTGCAATTAATTTATTTACAATATATTGTATTTATATAAATAAGTAGGTATATAGTATATTGATTTAAATGCTTGTTAATTACAAATTTAGTTTATTTACATTATTTGGTTAATGTGTGTTATTTAATATTGCATTGTAACTTTTCATATTTATATCATGAATAAATTCAAAACATATGTGATACATGTTTAATGTTTTTTATCTTTTCAGTGCTTAATTTAAAGATTTAGCATGACATAATTAAATATATTTTGTAATACAAGCACAAAAACTCGAACACAAGATCTCACAAAAACTACGTTTATTCAATCAAACGCGTTGATTTAAAGTCTGTTATTGTAGCTCATGTACACTGAGGATGGCGACTTTGTCGTTGAAACGCGTTTGATTACATAAACGTAATTTTTGTGAGATCTTGTCTTCGAGTTTTTGTTCTACGTAATATTATCTCACACGTCAAGGTCAATATATTTTGCAATATAAGCACATTAGGAAAGGAACAATAATGGGTCTAAACTCAAAATAATGCAGCCGGAAGCTAAATACGGAGCAGTTTACTTGACCGACGTCATGATTAATGAATGGTGTTGTTTATCACCCACACAGTTCCTCACTTGTTGAATGCTACGTTTAATCACGTCCTCCCTCTTATGGCTTTAGGATTTTACCACAATAGATGGTGTAATACTATTTGAGATATGTTTTTCGCTAGTGTATTCACCATTCTTCACTGATTCATCAAAATATTTGGCTGTTTTACAAAATATATTTGGGATTGAGGTAAACGACGAAATTGGAGGAAACCGTACAAGAAATACCTAATAATAGTAGACTCAGATTCAAACCACAAATTATCCTAATTTTGTAAATATCATCAATTTGAAAGCAAATAAATTACTTAACATTATTTACGTAAACATGATATGAAAATTGTAGGATTTTATAGATTACGCTTATAAATGATATATTCATGGCAGGTTAATTACATGAATTTACTTATTCCTTTCACAAATACATAAAATTTTTACAAAGTTTTAAAATGCATTTAACGTCCTGAATTATATATATTTTTCCTATTTATTTTTCAAAATCACATAACATCACAATTAAAAATTGGTTTAATAAATCCATTAGGAAGTTGTGCCACAAGTAAGTAACAACGTGTAAATAAAAACTCGCTAGGATGTGTCGTGAAGACCATAATAAATTGAATGCAATATTAAAAATGGATATTCTGTCTGTGTAGCAAAATTAGTGGAATTAATTTGTGGTTTTATGATCTTCATTACTTCGAACCACAGTGTGGCAGAGATGTATATCATTTGAAGGAAGTACAGCTAAAAACATAAATTATAAATTACTGTCAAAAAATATTTCTACTGACCGACTGGATGGCGACATTGATAGCGGAAATTCCCTTCAACCATATCTTTTATTCTTAACAAAATGCTGAAAAACTTTGGCACCAGTGTCATTGGGCATTATTAACCAGCTTCATCGCGACTTTTGGACGATAGACGATATTCCACAGTTTTTGAAAGCAACTCTGACTATACTTATTTTTACCCATCGAAACATCTCTTAACATCCAACAGCTCTTACGTTTCTCTTATTAAAAATAATGGAACGTCTGAAAACAGGAGATTGACTTCGAGGTTAGAAACTGAAGCCTTTGGAGGATTCTCAGTTTGAATTTCGAAAACACATATTAACGAATGGCGCTTGCTGCTCTTGATGAACATGATCTATGATGGTTCACAGAAACAACTGCCTGTAGTATCAGTACACTATAATTTTGATGGAGGATTGGAATGCAACACACAACAAGTTTATTGCAGTGTACAATACTGGGAATGAAAAGGAAAATGTTGATTTTCTTATAAAAATTTCTAGAAAACCGAAAAATATTAAACCATTGTAACAAGTAGGAGTAAAGCTGTGCAAAGATTGAAAATGGAATTGTCCATGGCTTTGTTATTAGTCCGACGCTGTTTAACATCACAATTCATGATATAATTGATGTCCTCACATAAAACGTATATAGTGATATTTTTGTCTACAACGTTACTGTTTTTTTTTTACATATGACAGTGATCCAGAAAAAGTCTACACTATTAAGTAGCATGCTCTGGACTAATTTTTTCCTGGTGTAAAAAGTGGTCTCCTAATATATCCCAAACGAAGACCGGGCTTTCCAATATATGCGAAACTTCTTCTCTTTTTTGATATTCGACTAAGACACTAAATTTCTAGCTTTGTATATATATATATATATATATATATATATATATATATATATATATATATATATATATCCTATATGACAATCTAAGGTTGTCGCAGCTACATCCAATAAAAACTTTCAAGGTATACCGGAGGAGGCTCAAGACCACCCCCCGAGCTTCGATTCTGAGTTGATTGAAAGAGAAATCTCCTTTCTCACGGATATGAGATGTGACTTGAAAGCCATAAGGGACACATATGGAACAAATACTAACAAATTTGACACTCTCTGTAAATCAGTTCCAAATGTGTCCACGGTCCGCTATGATCAAGCTCAGTCCTTCGCCAATAGGAAGCATAAAATTTCTTAGATAATATCACGTGAATTACCAGATCCTATTCCTACTAATTGCTGTCTAGAGCAACCATGTAAATGGATTAAAGTGAAGTTCGAGCTTGACTTACCGACAACAAAGTTAACAAAAGACATACCGTCTGAGACCAAATAGAGTATGCGGTAACCATCGTTCCACCGGGACTTGATTGGCAAACAGACTCAGGAATTAATAACTAATTATATTGTATTTTCTATACTTATTGTAATAAAAAACAGAACATTTTGTTAAAGTTTGAAATTTATGCTTTTAACTTTAAATTGTATATAGCAATAAAAAACTCAAAAATAACTCTTATATTTAGAAACATTGAATGTTAAAACTTAACTCTCTACGCCACAAGGATTAAAATTATAATTAATAACAATAATCCTACGTCTACAATTGTACAGCATATCCGTTGGTCCTCAATATACACATGGAAAAATATTACTACATTTATGTTCAAATGTGTACCTGTGTAAGCTTGTTCCTGGTTTTTAAACAAATTTTGAAACATATTTTACAAAACTAATATGTAGAACATCCGTTCAGTGTCAACTAGTTATAAAGTAAAGCAATATTTGAAATATTAAAGTTATTAAAATATTTGAAACTTTAAGCTTTTGATTTATTGTATCCTTGAATATGGAGTTTCAACTAGAAATATCTGCTATCACATTAAAGTTAGTTATAAAGTGTTATATACCATACACACAAATAGATATATAAAAGAATAATTGTATTTTTTGAAAGTATAATAATATGTAAAAGTTAAGTATGTAAACAAAATATTGTTTGGAAGTAAACCTGTTTATTGGACTATCGTAAAAGTAGTTCCACTTCAATTATTTCCACTTATTTTACATACACTAACCTTAATGGCTACCAGAAACTAGGTCAAATAAGGACAGCAGTTTAAAGTTGTACTACAACTATATTTTCTACGTTTATTTAATTTATTTTTACAGAATAAATTCATTTATAATACACTATGTCTTGTCTCTGTAAGTAAAATAATCTTTCCTTCTATAAACTTAATCTCCAGAAAATAGAACAAAACACTTTCCATTTAAACTTTATTATTTATTACAACTCCATCCATAAAGTTGTGTTTTAAAGCAGTAAGTGATCCAAGAAAAATATAAATTTTCTTAACTGTCTGAAGCCTACAAAATCTGAAAAAAATCATGCATAAAACCTATTTTTCGCTATTAATAGTTTTTGTTTAAAATTCCTCCAATTAAGAATGACAATGCAGCCTGGGCAAGAAGTCCTAAGGAAAAGGCAGATCTCTTTGCAACATTCTTAGAAAAGACTTTCCAGCCTCTCCCTAAGCAAAGTGCTGAAGAAAGTGTTCCCGATATAAAAAAACATGAAGAAATGGAAATTTTACCAGTAACACTGAGGGAACTGAAAAATGAAATCAAAAACCATTTGAATGCGAATAAAGCACCAGGGTATGACTTGATTACTGGGCATATAATTAAAAATCTACCAGAGAAAGGACTTAGAAAGCTACTGCACATAATAAATGCAAGCTTAAGGATTAGGTATGTTCCCCTACAGTGGAAGGTAGCGGAAGTCATCATGATATTAAAACCGGATAAATCACCAAATGATAGGAAGTCATATAGACAAATATCATTGCTCCCAATAATTTCAAAATTATTCGAGAAGATGCTTCTAAGAAGACTCAGGCAAATTATTGAGGAACGAAGTCTCATCCCTGACCATCAATTTGGCTTTAGACAAAGATTTTCTACAATAGATCAAGTTCATAGAATTACAAGTATCATAGAAAACACATTGGAGAAAAAAGAAATTTGTGCAAGTGTCTTTTTGGATGTAGCACAGGCCTTTGACAAGGTATGGCATAGGGGTCTGTTGTGGAAACTAGAAAAAGAACTACCTAAACAATATTTCGAAATACTCAAGTCATACATGACTAAGAGGCATTTCCGAGTGATATTTGAGGGAGAATACTCCATATTAAAGAAGATATCAGCGGGTGTTCCACAAGGTAGCGTGCTGGGACCGGTCTTGTATTTACTTTACACGAGAGATCTTCCAAATGACAAAGATGTAACAATAATTACTTTTGCAGACGACACTGCAATACTAGCAACTGGGAAGAAAATTGAGGAAGCTGCAGGGAAGCTCCAGAGGGCCTCCAATGCGTTGAGCAGATGGACCAAGAAGTGGCGTATTGGTTTAAATGAATCAAAATCAGCCAATGTTAACTTTACTAACTTAAAGATTGATTATCACCCACCAATTTTAATCAATTCTGTACAAGTTCCTCATGTTAATACCGCGAAATACCTGGGAATGACTTTGGACGTGAAATTGAAATGGAAGGAACACGTTAAAAAGAAAGTTCAAGAGTTAAAATTTAAATTCAGAAATATGTATTGGCTTCTGGGAAGGAATTCCCAACTATCAATCCATAACAAAATGCTCATATACAAGCAAGTCTTAAAGCCGGTGTGGACCTATGGATTACAGCTATGGGGTTGTACAAAGAAGTCTAACATAAAAAACATACAAAACTCTCAAAATAAGGTGCTCCGATGTATTGTTGATGCACCATGGTATATAAGAAATGACAACTTGCATAGGGATTTGAAAATGGATACGGTTAAAGAAGAAATAAAAAAGCAAGCAAGCAAGCACAGACATCGCATTGAGCATCATGAGCATCCGGAGATACGCAGATTGATAGATACAACAGGTTTAGTTAGAAGACTGAAACGAATGAAACCATTGGACTTAATGGACTTTGGACATTAAGGGAGTAATGACCAATGGGTTATTTTCCCTCAAAGTGTATATATTGTTAAATGTAAATTACTAGATGGGTTTGTACTCAGTTGTAATAATAATAATAATAAAAAAATAAATTAAAAAAAAATAAAAAAAAAATAGTTTTTGTTTATTAAATACGACATTTACCTTTAGACATAAATTTTACAAAAAATTCATAATATAAAAATTTTCATTTTAATATCTATTTATTACAAATAGGATTTTTGCCAGATGAATCAATTATTATAACCAATGCAAACAACTGAAAGTTGACCTTAATTATCCATCAATCACAGCAAAATATTAGAATTAGGTCGTAAAAATATAGTATGATAATAATATAAAACAATTAAAAAAAGGTATTAATTTCTACCAGCTCAAAAATACCATATCAGGAAATATCAATTAAAGTAACAAGATGGACATTTATACAGCTTCGAATTTCGAATAGCACATAACCTCTGTTTTTATTATATATTGAAAATTATTGGTACATCGTTTCACATTTCAAAAGATGTAAATTAAAGTACATAAATTGTCACTATTTTCTAATTTCTTTTGTGTGTTGCAACTCTTATGGTGTATAAATGTTACACCAAGAATAATTTTTAATTCAATGTTAATTTATTTGTCGAAATGCAAATATTTGTTAATTATATGTATTGTTTACTAGTAGAATAAGGCAAATCATATTTTATTATTATATTTATTTGGATGGGATAGCTAGCATTTTTTTTAACCCTACGACCCCAAATGGGTTATTTTAAAATTCATTAATTTCGTTTTGAGACGACTCAAATAATTAAAATTTCTGTCATTACTAATTTAAAAAAAAAATTAAATTCAAAAATTATTATCAAAGTTGGCCAACAACAAAGTATATATATATATATATATATATATATATATATATATATATATACCCACCTTTGATATAGTTATCCATAGCCATACAATTATAGATTCATCCATAATTCAAATTCAAATAAACCAATGCCGAATAGATAATATTTGAAATCATGACTAATTACACATTGACAGTTGAATAATTGGGTTTTATAAATGATATTTGAATGTAAATTAAATTGACTTAATGTACCACTGTTACATTATAGACTGGGTTGATTTATATAGCTGAGACAAGTGTGACTAGGGTTGTTATGAGAAGAAATTTAAAACTATATTTCTTTTGCCTGATGTTGACAAATCAGCTTCTTGTGGTTTCAAAGAGAAATAGGGCATTTTTAATTATATCATTTATAATAAACTGTATGAGGCATAATTATAATATACTTGCGATGAATATTTCCAGTCAAGAAATTGTAATGTTTAGCATAATAATCGTATAATAATAAATTTTTGTGTTGAAGATTGAATTGTACACATTTTAAATAACTGATGAATTTTAACGCACAAATTTCCTTATCTTGTGTGTTATTTTTATTTCAAATATCGTCGAGAATTTTATGAAAAACTAAATTTGTGTTATTTTTAGTACCAATATTTTTTGTTTAACCGATTCAATCATTAAATTGAGCAGTAACTTTAAAAAATAATGTTTAACAACAATTTAATACACGATATTTTATTTATAGAAATAACATAATATTCTATATTAGGTATGGTTTTATTTGATTTTGTAATATAAAAAAAAAATCCAAATCAATAACACAATTATATCAATAAATTTTGAAGTAATATGCAGATGGATCACATTAAACTGTTTAAATTATTAAGAGGGAAAACTATACGAAACCTTAACACGTTATAATTTATTTGATTTAGAAGTGAGAATTTAATGTTCTGTATAAGAAGATATTAGGGAGGACTCAATAGATTTAGGCTGCTGATTTTAAATATAAGATAACTTTATTCGCGATTTTGTTTATTTTTTAGAAAACATGAACAAACTGATTTTTTTTTCTTTCAAATTTTGGACCTAACATTTTCCTCTTTCTGTAAATAAAGTATCGTATTTTGTTGATGTAATTTTCTTTACAAAGGATATATTGTAATTGTCCGCTCTATGATATATAGGATGATACTCAACGCAACACTCGTTTCTCTCATCATCAAATACACTGATTCGCATTAGAGGAATGAGAAAGTGTGATTAATATTTTTGAGGAATAAGGTTTATAATGCAATATCTATAGTATTAGTAGCTATGGTTACAATACAGTTTTTGGTTGACTACTTGGAAGCGTTATTTTGTTAAGAGTGACTTTTTCTTTATATAAATAAGTGAATTAGAGTGACGTCAGTGAGTCAACCAGCGAGGCAGTTCTGCTGAGAAGATTACATATTTTCTAAACAGAGAAAAGATTTGAGTAATAGTTGAAGAAACACAATTAACTGTGTTTTTCCGTTTCCAATTTAATACAAACGTCAAATATTATTCCCCTTAGGAAAGAATATAAATTATTATATCTGATATTCAAGAACAATCGAAAAGTTACTTTCAAACTTAACGTGGATAAAATTAACAACTAATTAACATTCACACTCTGGGTTAAATATAATTTTATGGATTAAAATTTAACATATAAGTTCTTAATTTAGTTGTATGATTTTGCTTTAAAGTACCACGTACTTGTTAATCCGTACATTGCAGCTTAGTTTATAAAGGAAGCAGAACTGCCAGATAATGTAGTAACTTCTACCAGGATTTGTCATTATAATTGAATATAGCAAGTGGGTTTCGAAAGCATCAAGTTGGAATGATTTGGCATGTCATTAATATATTTCTTTTTCAATTAGGAATTTAGAATTTCAATATTGGTATTATATATTTACAAATGGTTTCGAATATTAATAGAATTATTTAGAGTTTACAAAATATGATGTTTCTTGTATGAAAAATTTACAAATATTTTTGCATAAATAAAACTTATAGATCACGTGTAGGCCTAATATTATTGAAATAGATATTGATATTATCACGCGAAACATGGGTTTATTTACTACGTAAAAAACTTCGTTCGTTATAATTTATAAAAACGTTTTTAACATTCAGTATCGAAGAAAAATAAGTTTTATAAGAAGGTTCTAAGTAGTTATTGCTATTTGAAAACTACTTTCACGCAAGATTTTCTTGATTGTTTAAATTATGCAAATAAAATTTCTGTTCTAAAACGTTATGACACTAACAAATATTGTGAAATTAAGATATTTGTAAATATTGACAACGATCGACGTAAAATAAATGGCGGTCAGTAATTTAAATTAATATTAATTTTTTTTTATTTATAGTAAACTTTATTTTTCAGAAGAATAGTTATATATTACGCATTACTCACAAAATTTAAAGTGCGTTGTGTGTAATGGCTAACAATATGATAAAAATGAAATATTTTATCAAAGTTCAAATTAAAAATTAAATACTTGAAAACTGCCTATTTAAAAGTCAATACTTAATCACCAACAGAGTAGCTGTAAATATGTTTCCATTTTCAAGGTGTCTCTTAAAAATATACGATACATGTATGTATCATTGATAATGACCATATGCACAGATAATTTTATTTAAGAAATCAAAAAGTTTTTTTCTAATCACGTTTGTATTTAGACTTACCTTTTATTACTCGCTACCTAGTTTAAACATGAATCACATTCTTAAGATAGATTTAGTTATACTTACCAACATCATTCTTGGATACTTAACTCTCTTGGTGTTATTCTCTTTAAAATCTAGTTTTATCGCTTGAAAACGACAGTTGATTTATAATCTCGAAACTTCGGAGACACAAAAATTGTCAAATGTACTCATAAAATATATTAATATCATAAGTTACATTATTTTAGCTATGCTGTAAGTGTATAATTCCCTTTAAAGATGAATTGAAACTAATGTTTTATGATATATGTTGCACACACAACCAGCAATAAATTTCAGTTTTAATCTAAAATGAGGTCCATGGTTGCTATTTAATTGAGATATCCTTTAAAGGGCTTCTCCAGAGACACAAAAGGCTACGTGTGGATAAGTAGATAAGGGCATTAGCAGTATTTAGTGTAGATTAGAACTAAAATGTTTTGAATGTTATAATATATTCTAAATAAATTATATTATTTATGATTCCTTTATTATTCCTTTATGTATAATTCCTTTATGTTTTTGATGACATTTGTTAAATATCTATGAAAACTGAACTATGACAGAAGTGACAAAAAAATTGTAATTGTATTTACAAAATAATGTGAAAACTGTTTTTTTAAAGTTTTAATAACAATAGCTTCTACCCACGATAATCAATACAGTTTCTTTTCAACTGATTTTGATCAGATTTACACTTTACGATACTTTATTTTTAATAATGCTTTATTTACATGAATAAGATAGAAAATACGTTTAAATTATAAAGGCAATAATGACGGTGTAAATGAAAATGCAAGATCTCCATCTCATCCTATCGAAATTTTTTGTTTATTAAAATCAAAAACAATTTTCAAATGTTGTATTTTTAAATATTACAGGTCTAAAAATAATGTGTTTAAAAATATGGATATTTATTTTATTTATTTATTTATTATTTTTATTTTCCACAGAATACAAACCACAAATATTTATTATAATCCATACAACATAGGAACTTAAAAATAAACTTAAAACTACTGTACTAATCTATATGTTATATATATATATATATATATATATATATATATATATATATATATATATATATATATATATATATATATATATATATATATATATATATATTATATATATATATCTATATGTTATAGAACCTTTCACTATATCGTCTTTTTCGCCTTCAATAACTTTAAAATCAAATATTTAAAAAAGAGGACGACTATATAAATTTATGGAGTCTTCTTATTCCTCTATAAAAAAGGACAAATCTTTACAGTTTTGGTATCTTCTTGTCTCTTTCAATAATAGCACAACAATATATAAGACTTCTGAAAATTTAAAATGGAAGGTTACTTTTATTATTTACTTTTTGTACAATTAATAGTCATTCACAATTTGATTATTAATATTACAATATGAGAAACTGGTAATAAAATTAATTCGTGCTTAAAAATATCAATACCTTTCTACCGTCTCTGAATAATTGGATTGTTCTCATTTTATTGATTAGTTGAGATCATATGACCTACGCAAAACGCAGAGACTGGTGATTTGGAACAGATTTTACCCACCCTGGTGGGAGTATATTTTGTTACAAAAACCATTCTATAGTCAGACTAAACATTCGACCTCCTTAACATAACCCCACCCCTCCCTCCCTGCTTCTGCCATTGTGAAAGCGCAGTGTTTTATTGTTATGATAAAGACAGTTAATTCTAGGAATTGAAGATTTTTAGACCACTTTGGATTCATACAACATTTCATTTTTTTAACAGAGCAAGTACGTTCAGTTACAGTTAGAACGGTACAATAAATTTTGAATAAACAAAATCAATGTTACTAACGGTTTGTTATATGAATTGTTATACGATGTTTTCTTTGAATATGGTAACTTGAATGTGGAGGGAGGTATAAATTTAGGGATATCAATTAGATAAATTACATGGGCTATTTTGATTGTTGAGCACTCTATAGGCTATCTATAATATATATTGGCGGATCAAATCACTATATTCAGATTCAAACACCACAAATTTGTATACTTTTATGAAACCTGTCAATAGATTTTCAATAACACATATATATATATATATATATATATATATATATTATACATGTAAAATGCAATTAAAAACATTCTAATTATAGTTAAAAAAATTACTTAAACAAGCAAAAAAACTTATGTTGATGGAAAGTAGATACAAAACTTGATTGTAATTGAACTGAATTTTAATAGTATAATGACTTACAAAAGTGTAGTAATCAACGACTAAATCCATATTTGGAAATGTTTATTAAATGAAAATATTCACGAAAACAGAAGAACGCAAATTTATAATTGAATGACAATACCTTAGTATTACAAGTAAACTACGTTCCACAGATGTATGTCAAAATAACTTCATTTGGGGGAATGGCGAGTAAACAGTAGACCGCGGCTGGCAAGTCTCCCCTCTCTCACCACTCCCACAGGATTGGGCCTTCTCACTCCATAACACAACAAAACCACACAATTCATAAAAATATAAACTACAGACTTATATTTTCTCCTGAAGATCCATATTAAAACATGTTAATTACATGTTTTAATTAATTATCTGAATTTTTTAATTTTTTATTATTATTAAAAGCTTCTATATGGTTAAAATTAGGTTTTTATGTTTTCGAAGTCATTTATGAATATGATTATCACCCGCTAATGCTTAAAAATCTGTGTGTAAATAATATATTTAATAAGGGTATTTAACCATATTATATGATAACTTTATTCTTAAAACATCGGAATGAAAAATCTTTACTTTTAAGGAATACCTGTGAAAGCCCTCTAATCTTCTGGGAATTGTGGGAATTAATTATAAGTGAGTCAGTCAGTCAGTCAAACATTCAATCAGGGTTTTCTTTATAATTTATAAAGATATTAATCTATAAAGATAGTAATTTGTTTCATTTCAGAAATGGCTACACAATTCCGTCCGTGTAGTTTCAACTATTGCATGATAAACACTACAATCCCCATGTACAGCAACATGTTCCATCAAGTAATCAGTAAATGTAGTATGGACTGTTTTACAATAATGTAAAATAATATTTAAAATTAAATTTAATGATATACAACATTTCATATGAAATAATTTACTCAAATTTACAAAAATCGTTATTAAATTAATTAATTATAATTTCCGCTCACAAATACTACCAATATATTAAGTTAATATATACTATGTATTCCACACTGTTTTATATTAAATACTAAATAAAATATAAACATTTTCTGAATTATTATTTACAATCAACAAAGTAAATATGAAATTATAGTCTGCAATTATTTGTATTTTTCAATTTATAAATCAAAATTTAAATAATTTTTAATGTTTATACTCTACTACTTTAACTAATTTGTAGAACATTGCTGTATAATAAAATCATACAGTTTCAATTACAGTGATTGACTAACATTGCTTAGAATATCTTTTTTTGTATTCGTTACGACAATTAAACAAATCAAACCTTTTGAGGGAAATTAAATCTAATAATATATAGGATTCACTGCTCAAACGCGTCCCTTTGTTTAAAAGTTGAATTATTTTATATAAATGATATAAATATATTTAATACGATTAAATAATTTAACGACATATATTTAATTGATTATTAAATATTTAACTGTAAAGTAGTAGCATGTTTTTAATCGTATTTCTTGTTTGTTTCTGTTACAATATGTTGCTTTAAAAAGTGTTTGTATTTCACATTTTATTTAATTTTCTAATTCTTTTTGCAAAATTGAATTTGTATAGAACTTAATTGCAACTGAAAAGTCTAGGGTAAGCGATATTGAATGCGTACATTATGAAACCACATTCTCAAGTATTTAAAAGAATAACTTAATACTGTAGCACAAATCCAAAAGTGGTGAGTTACGACTAGCACAGAGTTTTTACAAGAAAAAATTACTAACATTTAGCAACAATAGCTTTTACGTTTTATTCGTAATAAGTTGAATTTTATTAAACACTATTTAAGACAACACTATTACGGGCTCAAGCGGACTAATACGGTTTTATCCGTAAATCTTCAACATCTATAATTTTACCTTATCAGTAGTTTTCGTCTCTTAATTGTTATTGAGCAAAATACAAATTTAAACAAAATAAAAATACTTCGTACATTTGTAAACACAGATTGTGTGATATAAATTGGGTGTTCTTAGAGGTTTATTATTTTTTAATACTGTCAGTGTTTATAATGTAATATTTAAACGACTAGAGTTTATATATTTATATATATATATATATATATATATATATATATATGTATGTATATTGAAATTTTTTTAAATTATTTGCACCTAAATAAGCCTTACCAAAAACTTTACATTATTTTTATTTGCAGTTCAGGCCTACACTACGTTTCAAAAACATTTGAAGGTGTAAATGACATATGAAATAATTTGAAATAAAAATAGTTTTAAACTCTATTTTCCTTTGGATCCTTTAGAATTTTTACACAATTTCGTTAAATATAATTAACTTGTGGACCAAATTTCTTTCAGTCTGAGTATACAGAGAGCTAAACATATATAAATATTTGTAAAGAAAATAAGTACGAAATGAACGATCATATTTATGTTTTTTCCCTGCAATCTATATAACAAATCTATATCACAAAAGTAAATAATTCGCACAAATATTTAAAACCAATTTAATTATTAAAGTTGCTCAATAATCTTTTATCAATAATAAATATGATACTTTATTGTATATAATTGAAAATAAATGTTATTTTAGTTTAATTATTAGTACAAAACAATATTGAATACTGCATTGTAGTTGATTATTCTTATTATTGGCCTAAAACACACAAATATATGTTAATATAACTACAAATTCCAATCTCTTCCATTTTACGATAACAATTTAAAAACAATACAACGATAATATAACAGAGCTAAATGAAAAAAAAAATTACAATGGGGGAAAACCAGTGCTCATAAAAGTCGTATTCAAGATTTTCGTTTAAAGTTCAGTGGTTACAGTCAATATCCTGCAGTCAGGCAAGCAATGCAAATAGTCAATAAGACCTTTGATTTTATCCTAAAGGTATATTCCACAATGTCTTGAATCTCCTGTCTACGTATTGTTTCATTATAATATGGCAATATACTACTTGTTCAGGCAATACTTTGATGTGTAATGTTGTTATATATGTATTTACAATATAGCAATACAAATTTTACTGCTAAGAGCTTATTATTTTGTAAATAATGGTTTCAATATATATATATATATATATATATATAACTTTGATGTTTAATAAATTATATCTGTTCTTACACACAAAAATTATTGTTAATATTACATTCAGCAAAATGTAGGGTACTAACATTCCTTAAAGTTAATAGGGAGCAAAATATTTGATTCTTAAATGGCATTTTCATAATTTTAAAATCATGCCATAAATGTAATTTGAGCAATTTAAAACTGTTTAAGTAAATTTTATTGTTTTATAAAAAACTCTACATTTTTTTTCCGACTACAAATTTCTTGTTTTCCTTAATTGATTTAACCATATTTAGGAGAAATAGATCTTTAATGTTAACTATATTTGCAGTATGAGTTAGCAGTATTAAATTAGCAGACATACGCTAAAGATAAAGGACTTTGTATAATTGATAAATACCATATAATTAATGCAAGTGAAAATAACTACAGTTCTGGAGAGTAATATAGAGATAACACATTTTTTTTATTTTTGTATAATATATTATCAGCGTAAAACTAAAATTTTAGAGTAAGTTTAGATTTAAGTTTTTTTGTTAGTTGGTTTTTATTTTATTCTATTAATAATTCAATTAATAAAGGTAAATTTACCAAAAGTACATCCCATATTTATATACGCCAAATGGTTAACTAAAATCATCTTAATGTTGATTTTAATAAAAAGTTCAAACGATTTTTTTTTTTTTTTTTATTCAAAACTTCTATGCTTACTTTCTTTAAAAAAAAAAAAACAATGAAAGTAGAGTGTGCTACACTTGAGATCAACATGGCGGCTGTTGATAGTGGGGGTACCCCCACCCCTCCCCTCCCCCTTGGCCCCTCCCCCCCTCCCCTCCCCCTCCCCTCCCCCACCCCTCCCCTCCCCTTGGCCCCCCTCCCCTCCCCCTTCCCTCCCCCTCCCCTTTGCCCCTCCCCCTTTGCCCCTCCCCCTTTGCCCCTCCCAATTTGCCCCTCCCCCTTTGCCACTCCCCCTTTGCCCCTCCCCTTGCCCCTCCCCCTTGCCCCTCCCCCTTTGCCCCTCCCCCTTTGCCCCTCCCCCTTTGCCCCTCCCCTTTAGGCCCTTTCCCTTCCCCCATTGGTCCCCCCACCCCTCCCCTTGTCCCTCCCCTTTAGGCCCCTTCCCTTCCCCCATTGGTCCCCCACCCCTCCCCTTGCCCCTCCCCTTTAGGCCCCTTCCCCCATTGGTCCCCCCACCCCTCCCCCTGCCCCTCCCCTGTAGGCCCCTCCCCTTTAGGCCCCTTCCCTTCCCCCATTGGTCCCCACCTCCTCCCACCCTTCCCCTTGCCCCTCCCCTTTAGGCCCCTTCCCTTCCCCCATTGGTCCCCCCACCAGTGACGTATTGTTGTCGAGACACACACACACACACACATGACGTCATACACACATGACGTCATACACTTAACTTTTTTAATACCGGTGGGATTCGAACCTGTGAAGTTAGGATTTGAAGGCGGACACGCTACCGACTGAGCTATCGTGCATAGTATTACAAGTCGGATATTTAACGCGGTATATAAGCCGCCATGTTGTAACCGCAATAATGTGTTATATATATATATATAATGTGTTAAGATAGTTAACCTAACCTATAAGTTTCCTACTTTTGCCCATCCACAGCCTATCAGCTGTTACAATAATGTGTTATATAAGTATATAATGTGTTAAGATAGTTAACCTAAAGTTTCCCACCTTTGCCCATCCACAGCCAATCAGCTGTTACAATAATGTGTTATATATTTATATAATGTGTTAAGATAGTTAACCTAACCCCATAGTATTACAAGTCGGATAATTAACGCAGTATATAAGCCGCCATGTTGTAACCGAACGCCAGAACATTTCGTAGAAGTTCGGACACGAACCCCTTACCGTAAGACTTACCGAGTTTTTCGCGACCGCGAAAAACTCGCGTACGTCTTACGGTATGGGTTCTGAGTCGTACCTCTAGGTTACTCTGACAACAAATAGTAGTGTCCAAATTGTAATGTGCTTGTGTTAACCTAACCTATAAGTTTCTGCCTACCACAGCCTATCAGCTGTTACAATAATGTGTTATATATATAATGTGTTATATATAATGTGTTAAGATAGTTAACCTAAAGTTTCCTACTTTTACCCATCCACAGCCAATCAGCTGTTACAATAATGTGTTATATATTTATATAATGTGTTATATATGTATATAATGTGTTAAGATAGTTAATCCAACCTATGTATGAAAAGTTTTTACCTATGTTCACCACAGCCTACTTGTAACAGTTGGTACAATCAATGTGTATTTATATAATGTGTTATATATTTATATAATGTGTTGAGATAGTTAACCTAACCTATAAGTTTCCTACTTTTGCCTATGTTCACCACAGCCTACTTGAATCAGCTGGTACAATTAATGTGTTATATATTTATATAATGTGTTAAATATGTATATAATGTGTTAAGATAGTTAACCTAACCTATAAGTTTCCCACTTTTGCCTATGTTCACCACAGCCTACTTGTAACAGCTGGTACAATAATGTGTTATATATATATATATGTAATGTGTTATATATTTATATAATGTGTTATATATGTATATAATGTGTTAAGATAGTTAATCTAACCTATGTATGAAAAGTTTTTACCTATGTTCACCACAGCCTACTTGTAACAGTTGGTACAATTAATGTGTTATATATTTATATAATGTGTTATATATGTATATAATGTGTTAAGATAGTTAACCTAACCTATAAGTTTCCTACTATTGCCTATGTTCACCACAGCCTACTTGTAACAGCTGGTACAATAATGTGTTATATATTTATATAATGTGTTATATATGTATATAATGTGTTAAGATAGTTAATCCAACCTATGTATGAAAAGTTTTTACCTATGTTCACCACAGCCTACTTGTAACAGTTGGTACAATCAATGTGTATTTATATAATGTGTTATATATTTATATAATGTGTTGAGATAGTTAACCTAACCTATAAGTTTCCTACTTTTGCCTATGTTCACCACAGCCTACTTGAATCAGCTGGTACAATTAATGTGTTATATATTTATATAATGTGTTAAATATGTATATAATGTGTTAAGATAGTTAACCTAACCTATAAGTTTCCCACTTTTGCCTATGTTCACCACAGCCTACTTGTAACAGCTGGTACAATAATGTGTTATATATATATATGTAATGTGTTATATATTTATATAATGTGTTATATATGTATATAATGTGTTAAGATAGTTAATCTAACCTATGTATGAAAAGTTTTTACCTATGTTCACCACAGCCTACTTGTAACAGTTGGTACAATTAATGTGTTATATATTTATATAATGTGTTATATATGTATATAATGTGTTAAGATAGTTAACCTAACCTATAAGTTTCCTACTATTGCCTATGTTCACCACAGCCTACTTGTAACAGCTGGTACAATAATGTGTTATATATTTATATAATGTGTTATATATGTATATAATGTGTTAAGATAGTTAATCCAACCTATGTATGAAAAGTTTTTACCTATGTTCACCACAGCCTACTTGTAACAGTTGGTACAATCAATGTGTATTTATATAATGTGTTATATATTTATATAATGTGTTGAGATAGTTAACCTAACCTATAAGTTTCCTACTTTTGCCTATGTTCACCACAGCCTACTTGAATCAGCTGGTACAATTAATGTGTTATATATTTATATAATGTGTTATATATGTATATAATGTGTTAAGATAGTTAACCTAACCTATAAGTTTCCCACTTTTGCCTATGTTCACCACAGCCTACTTGTAACAGCTGGTACAATAATGTGTTATATATATGTAATGTGTTATATATTTATATAATGTGTTATATAGTTATATAATGTGTTAAGATAGTTAACCTAACCTAAAGTTTCCTACTTTTGCCTATGTT
This sequence comes from Aphrophora alni, assembly GCA_963513935.1. NCBI lineage: Eukaryota > Metazoa > Arthropoda > Insecta > Hemiptera > Aphrophoridae > Aphrophora > Aphrophora alni. Next base: position 107,856,191 of record OY740768.1, on the reverse strand, counting down.
TACCACAAGTGTCCTACTTTTGAACATCCACAGCCAATCAGCTGTTACAATAATGTGTTATATATAATGTGTTATATATTTATATAATGTGTTATATAATGTGTTAAGATAGTTAACCTATTAGAGTTTCCTACTTTTTCCCACCACGGCCTAGGTACATTTAATGTGTATAATGTGTTAAACGTAGTTTCCTCCGTTGTCTACCAGGGTGTAGCACATGTGTTTAAGTATCGTGTTAAAATATTGTTAACCTAGACTTAATTCCTACTTTTGCCTATTAACCTAACCTATAAGTGGCCTACTTTTACCCATCCACAGCCAATCAGCTGTTACAATAATGTGTTATATAATTATATAATGTGTTAAGATAGTTAACCTAAAGTTTCCTACCTTTGCTCATCCACAGCCAATCAGCGGTTCAATTAATGTGTTATATATATATATATATAATGTGTTATATATTTATATAATGTGTTAAGATAGTTAACCTAAAGTGTCCTACTTTTACCCATCCACAGCCAATCAGCTGTTACAATAATGTGTTATATATATAATGTGTTATATATTTATATAATGTGTTAAGATAGTTAACCTATAAGTGTCCTACTTTTACCCATCCACAGCCTATAAGCTGTTACAATAATGTGTTATATAATTATATAATGTGTTAAGATAGTTAACCTAACCTATAAGTGTCCTACTTTTACCCATCCACAGCCAATCAGCTGGTACAATTAATGTGTTATATATATATAATGTGTTATATATTTATATAATGTGTTATATAATGTGTTAAGATAGTTAACCTAACCTATAAGTTTCCTACTTTTACCCATCCACAGCCAATCAGCTGTTACAATAATGTGTTATATATATATATATATAATGTGTTATATATTTATATAATGTGTTAAGATAGTTAACCTAACCTATAAGTGTCCTACTTTTACCCATCCACAGCCAATCAGCTGTTACAATAATGTGTTAAGATAGTTAACCTATAAGTGTCCTACTTTTATCCATCCACAGCCTATCAGCTGTTACAATAATGTGTTATATAATTATATAATGTGTTAAGATAGTTAACCTAACCTATAAGTTTCCTACCTTTGCCTATCCACAGCCAATCAGCTGGTACAATTAATGTGTTATATATATATATATATGTGTTATATATTTATATAATGTGTTATATAATGTGTTAAGATAGTTAACCTAACCTATAAGTTTCCTACTTTTACCCATCCACAGCCAATCAGCTGTTACAATAATGTGTTATATATATATATATAATGTGTTATATATTTATATAATGTGTTACGATAGTTAACCTAACCTATAAGTGTCCTACTTTTACTCATCCACAGCCAATCAGCTGTTACAATAATGTGTTATACTGTATGTGTCCTACTTTTACCCATCCACAGCCTATCAGCTGTTACAATAATGTGTTATATAATTATATAATGTGTTAAGATAGTTAACCTAACCTATAAGTTTCCTACTTTTGCCCATCCACAGCCAATCAGCTGGTACAATTATTGTGTTATATATTTTATATAATGTGTTAAGATATAATGTGTTAAGATAGTTAACCTAACCTATAAGTTTCCTACATTTGCCCATCCACAGCCTATCAGCTGGTACAATTAATGTGTTATATATAATGTGTTAAGATATAATGTGTTAAGATAGTTAACCTAACCTATAAGTTTCCTACTTTTGCCCATCCACAGCCAATCAGCTGTTACAATAATGTGTTATATACATATATAATGTGTTATATATTTATATAATGTGTTATATAATGTGTTAAGATAGTTAACCTAACCTATTAGAGTTTCCTACTTTTGCCCACCACGGCCTAGGTACATTTAATGTGTATAATCTGTTAAACGTAGTTTCCTCCGTTGTCTACCAGGGTGTAGCACATGTTTTTATGTATCGTGTTAAAATATTGTTAACCTAGACTTAATTCCTACTTTTGCCTAAACCTATGCTTACCACAGTCCAAACGGGTGTTAGTCCGGCCACTATTTAACCGAACCGAAATTACCAACCGATTTACCAACCAAATCCAACCGATTTACCAACCGAAATATACTTTTACCAACCGATTTACCAACCACAATATACTTTTACCAACCGATTTACCAACCAAAACCAACCGACATTGCAAAGAAATTTAAAAATCCCATTGCAATCCCCTACAAGGTAGAGTTAGCGGATGTTGAGTTGGCTACTCTACAGGAAAAAATGCCCGAAATACTATTGGAGCTGCAAACCCACGACTTCTTCTACCTTATGGATTTGGACATTACACAAGATTTTGTGGGGATCTTTAACAAGCGAGAGATGTGTGAGCATTTACTACGTCATTAAAAATAAATAAATAAATGTTTTAAAATAATATTCTTTGTAATTTGTTACCTCCATTCCACCAAAACTCTTTTTAGTAGAGAGATAGATATTTGATGTGACCTTGGAATTGCAGCCGAAAACGACACGACCCCCCAACCCCCATTTTTCCTTTTTAAATATATAACGTCGTAACATTTGTTAGGAACCGATTTACCAAACCGTAGATAAAATTACCAAGATTTGGTTGGTAAATTGGTTGCAAAAAGTATATTTTGGTTGGTAAATCGGATGGTATTGGTTAGGTTAGGTTAGGTTAGGTCTGGTTAGGATAGGTTAGGTTAGGTTAAGTCTGGTTAGGATAGGTTAGGATAGGTTAGGTTATGTTAGGTTAGGTTAGGATAGGATAGGTTAGGTTAGGTTAGGATAGGTTAGGTTAGGTTAGGATAGGTTGTGTTAGGTGAGGTTAGGTTAGGTTAGGATAGGTTAGGTTAGGTTAGGTTAGGTTAGGATAGATTAGGTTATGTTAGGTTAGGTTAGGATAGGTTAGGTTAGGTTAGGTTAGGATAGGTTAGGTTAGGTTAGGATAGGTTATGTTAGGTGAGGTTAGGTTAGATTAGGATAGGTTAGGTTAGGTTAGGTTAGGTTTTTAGGAGAATGGTTGTTAGGTTAGGTTAGGATAGGATAGGTTAGGTTAGGTTAGGTTAGGTTAGGTTAGGTTAGGATAGGTTAGGATAGGTTATGTTAGGTTAGGTTAGGTTAGGTTAGGATAGGTTAGGTTAGGTTAGGTTAGGTTTTTAGGAGAATGGTTGCCACACGCCCGGGAGATAGTAGGGGTGGGACGGAGGTTGGTAGGCGTGTGGCAACCATTCTCCTAAAAACCTAACCTAACCTAACCTAACCTATCCTAACCTAACTTAACCTAACCTAACATAACCTATCCTAACCTAACCTAACCTAACCTAACCTAACCTAACCTATCCTATCCTAACCTAACCTAACAAACATTCTCCTAAAAACCTAACCTAACCTAACCTAACCTATCCTAATCTAACCTAACCTCACCTAACATAACCTATCCTAACCTAACCTAACCTATCCTAACCTAACCTAACCTAACCTATCCTAACCTAACCTAACATAACCTAATCTATCCTAACCTAACCTAACCTAACCTAACCTATCCTAACCTAACCTAACCTCACCTAACACAACCTATCCTAACCTAACCTAACCTATCCTAACCTAACCTAACCTATCCTATCCTAACCTAACCTAACATAACCTAACCTATCCTAACCTATCCTAACCAGACTTAACCTAACCTAACCTATCCTAACCAGACCTAACCTAACCTAACCTAACCAATACCATCCGATTTACCAACCAAAATATACTTTTTGCAACCAATTTACCAACCAAATCTTGGTAATTTTATCTACGGTTTGGTAAATCGGTTCCTAACAAATGTTACGACGTTATATATTTAAAAAGGAAAAATGGGGGTTGGGGGGTCGTGTCGTTTTCGGCTGCAATTCCAAGGTCACATCAAATATCTATCTCTCTACTAAAAAGAGTTTTGGTGGAATGGAGGTAACAAATTACAAAGAATATTATTTTAAAACATTTATTTATTTATTTTTAATGACGTAGTAAATGCTCACACATCTCTCGCTTGTTAAAGATCCCCACAAAATCTTGTGTAATGTCCAAATCCATAAGGTAGAAGAAGTCGTGGGTTTGCAGCTCCAATAGTATTTCGGGCATTTTTTCCTGTAGAGTAGCCAACTCAACATCCGCTAACTCTACCTTGTAGGGGATTGCAATGGGATTTTTAAATTTCTTTGCAATGTCGGTTGGTTTTGGTTGGTAAATCGGTTGGTAAAAGTATATTGTGGTTGGTAAATCGGTTGGTAAAAGTATATTTCGGTTGGTAAATCGGTTGGATTTGGTTGGTAAATCGGTTGGTAATTTCGGTTCGGTTAAATAGTGGCCGGACTAACACCCGTTTGGACTGTGGTAAGCATAGGTTTAGGCAAAAGTAGGAATTAAGTCTAGGTTAACAATATTTTAACACGATACATAAAAACATGTGCTACACCCTGGTAGACAACGGAGGAAACTACGTTTAACAGATTATACACATTAAATGTACCTAGGCCGTGGTGGGCAAAAGTAGGAAACTCTAATAGGTTAGGTTAACTATCTTAACACATTATATAACACATTATATAACACATTATATAAATATATAACACATTATATATGTATATAACACATTATTGTAACAGCTGATTGGCTGTGGATGGGCAAAAGTAGGAAACTTATAGGTTAGGTTAACTATCTTAACACATTATATCTTAACACATTATATATAACACATTAATTGTACCAGCTGATAGGCTGTGGATGGGCAAATGTAGGAAACTTATAGGTTAGGTTAACTATCTTAACACATTATATCTTAACACATTATATAAAATATATAACACAATAATTGTACCAGCTGATTGGCTGTGGATGGGCAAAAGTAGGAAACTTATAGGTTAGGTTAACTATCTTAACACATTATATAATTATATAACACATTATTGTAACAGCTGATAGGCTGTGGATGGGTAAAAGTAGGACACATACAGTATAACACATTATTGTAACAGCTGATTGGCTGTGGATGAGTAAAAGTAGGACACTTATAGGTTAGGTTAACTATCGTAACACATTATATAAATATATAACACATTATATATATATATAACACATTATTGTAACAGCTGATTGGCTGTGGATGGGTAAAAGTAGGAAACTTATAGGTTAGGTTAACTATCTTAACACATTATATAACACATTATATAAATATATAACACATATATATATATATAACACATTAATTGTACCAGCTGATTGGCTGTGGATAGGCAAAGGTAGGAAACTTATAGGTTAGGTTAACTATCTTAACACATTATATAATTATATAACACATTATTGTAACAGCTGATAGGCTGTGGATGGATAAAAGTAGGACACTTATAGGTTAACTATCTTAACACATTATTGTAACAGCTGATTGGCTGTGGATGGGTAAAAGTAGGACACTTATAGGTTAGGTTAACTATCTTAACACATTATATAAATATATAACACATTATATATATATATATATAACACATTATTGTAACAGCTGATTGGCTGTGGATGGGTAAAAGTAGGAAACTTATAGGTTAGGTTAACTATCTTAACACATTATATAACACATTATATAAATATATAACACATTATATATATATATAACACATTAATTGTACCAGCTGATTGGCTGTGGATGGGTAAAAGTAGGACACTTATAGGTTAGGTTAACTATCTTAACACATTATATAATTATATAACACATTATTGTAACAGCTTATAGGCTGTGGATGGGTAAAAGTAGGACACTTATAGGTTAACTATCTTAACACATTATATAAATATATAACACATTATATATATAACACATTATTGTAACAGCTGATTGGCTGTGGATGGGTAAAAGTAGGACACTTTAGGTTAACTATCTTAACACATTATATAAATATATAACACATTATATATATATATATATAACACATTAATTGAACCGCTGATTGGCTGTGGATGAGCAAAGGTAGGAAACTTTAGGTTAACTATCTTAACACATTATATAATTATATAACACATTATTGTAACAGCTGATTGGCTGTGGATGGGTAAAAGTAGGCCACTTATAGGTTAGGTTAATAGGCAAAAGTAGGAATTAAGTCTAGGTTAACAATATTTTAACACGATACTTAAACACATGTGCTACACCCTGGTAGACAACGGAGGAAACTACGTTTAACACATTATACACATTAAATGTACCTAGGCCGTGGTGGGAAAAAGTAGGAAACTCTAATAGGTTAACTATCTTAACACATTATATAACACATTATATAAATATATAACACATTATATATAACACATTATTGTAACAGCTGATTGGCTGTGGATGTTCAAAAGTAGGACACTTGTGGTAAACATAGGCAAAAGTAGGAAACTTTAGGTTAGGTTAACTATCTTAACACATTATATAACTATATAACACATTATATAAATATATAACACATTACATATATATAACACATTATTGTACCAGCTGTTACAAGTAGGCTGTGGTGAACATAGGCAAAAGTGGGAAACTTATAGGTTAGGTTAACTATCTTAACACATTATATACATATATAACACATTATATAAATATATAACACATTGATTGTACCAGCTGATTCAAGTAGGCTGTGGTGAACATAGGCAAAAGTAGGAAACTTATAGGTTAGGTTAACTATCTCAACACATTATATAAATATATAACACATTATATAAATACACATTGATTGTACCAACTGTTACAAGTAGGCTGTGGTGAACATAGGTAAAAACTTTTCATACATAGGTTGGATTAACTATCTTAACACATTATATACATATATAACACATTATATAAATATATAACACATTATTGTACCAGCTGTTACAAGTAGGCTGTGGTGAACATAGGCAATAGTAGGAAACTTATAGGTTAGGTTAACTATCTTAACACATTATATACATATATAACACATTATATAAATATATAACACATTAATTGTACCAACTGTTACAAGTAGGCTGTGGTGAACATAGGTAAAAACTTTTCATACATAGGTTAGATTAACTATCTTAACACATTATATACATATATAACACATTATATAAATATATAACACATTACATATATATATATAACACATTATTGTACCAGCTGTTACAAGTAGGCTGTGGTGAACATAGGCAAAAGTGGGAAACTTATAGGTTAGGTTAACTATCTTAACACATTATATACATATTTAACACATTATATAAATATATAACACATTAATTGTACCAGCTGATTCAAGTAGGCTGTGGTGAACATAGGCAAAAGTAGGAAACTTATAGGTTAGGTTAACTATCTCAACACATTATATAAATATATAACACATTATATAAATACACATTGATTGTACCAACTGTTACAAGTAGGCTGTGGTGAACATAGGTAAAAACTTTTCATACATAGGTTGGATTAACTATCTTAACACATTATATACATATATAACACATTATATAAATATATAACACATTATTGTACCAGCTGTTACAAGTAGGCTGTGGTGAACATAGGCAATAGTAGGAAACTTATAGGTTAGGTTAACTATCTTAACACATTATATACATATATAACACATTATATAAATATATAACACATTAATTGTACCAACTGTTACAAGTAGGCTGTGGTGAACATAGGTAAAAACTTTTCATACATAGGTTAGATTAACTATCTTAACACATTATATACATATATAACACATTATATAAATATATAACACATTACATATATATATATATAACACATTATTGTACCAGCTGTTACAAGTAGGCTGTGGTGAACATAGGCAAAAGTGGGAAACTTATAGGTTAGGTTAACTATCTTAACACATTATATACATATTTAACACATTATATAAATATATAACACATTAATTGTACCAGCTGATTCAAGTAGGCTGTGGTGAACATAGGCAAAAGTAGGAAACTTATAGGTTAGGTTAACTATCTCAACACATTATATAAATATATAACACATTATATAAATACACATTGATTGTACCAACTGTTACAAGTAGGCTGTGGTGAACATAGGTAAAAACTTTTCATACATAGGTTGGATTAACTATCTTAACACATTATATACATATATAACACATTATATACATATATAACACATTATATAAATATATAACACATTATTGTAACAGCTGATTGGCTGTGGATGGGTAAAAGTAGGAAACTTTAGGTTAACTATCTTAACACATTATATATAACACATTATATATATAACACATTATTGTAACAGCTGATAGGCTGTGGTAGGCAGAAACTTATAGGTTAGGTTAACACAAGCACATTACAATTTGGACACTACTATTTGTTGTCAGAGTAACCTAGAGGTACGACTCAGAACCCATACCGTAAGACGTACGCGAGTTTTTCGCGGTCGCGAAAAACTCGGTAAGTCTTACGGTAAGGGGTTCGTGTCCGAACTTCTACGAAATGTTCTGGCGTTCGGTTACAACATGGCGGCTTATATACTGCGTTAATTATCCGACTTGTAATACTATGGGGTTAGGTTAACTATCTTAACACATTATATAAATATATAACACATTATTGTAACAGCTGATTGGCTGTGGATGGGCAAAGGTGGGAAACTTTAGGTTAACTATCTTAACACATTATATACTTATATAACACATTATTGTAACAGCTGATAGGCTGTGGATGGGCAAAAGTAGGAAACTTATAGTTTAGGTTAACTATCTTAACACATTATATATATATATAACACATTATTGCGGTTACAACATGGCGGCTTATATACCGCGTTAAATATCCGACTTGTAATACTATGCACGATAGCTCAGTCGGTAGCGTGTCCGCCTTCAAATCCTAACTTCACAGGTTCGAATCCCACCGGTATTAAAAAAGTTAAGTGTATGACGTCATGTGTGTATGACGTCATGTGTGTGTGTGTGTGTGTCTCGACAACAATACGTCACTGGTGGGGGGACCAATGGGGGAAGGGAAGGGGCCTAAAGGGGAGGGGCAAGGGGAAGGGTGGGAGGAGGTGGGGACCAATGGGGGAAGGGAAGGGGCCTAAAGGGGAGGGGCCTACAGGGGAGGGGCAGGGGGAGGGGTGGGGGGACCAATGGGGGAAGGGGCCTAAAGGGGAGGGGCAAGGGGAGGGGTGGGGGACCAATGGGGGAAGGGAAGGGGCCTAAAGGGGAGGGACAAGGGGAGGGGTGGGGGGACCAATGGGGGAAGGGAAAGGGCCTAAAGGGGAGGGGCAAAGGGGGAGGGGCAAAGGGGGAGGGGCAAGGGGGAGGGGCAAGGGGGAGGGGCAAAGGGGGAGGGGCAAAGGGGGAGGGGCAAATGGGGAGGGGCAAAGGGGGAGGGGCAAAGGGGGAGGGGCAAAGGGGAGGGGGAGGGAAGGGGGAGGTGAGGGGGGCCAAGGGGGAGGGGAGGGGTGGGGGAGGGGAGGGGAGGGGGGGAGGGGCCAAGGGGGAGGGGAGGGGTGGGGGTACCCCCACTATCAACAGCCGCCATGTTGATCTCAAGTGTAGCACACTCTACTAATGAAAAATATAAATTAAATAAATATATAGACTATATATATGAAAAAGTTTGAACTCGTATCATAAGTTAAAATAATTAAATCCTTAAATACATATATACAGTTATTACGTTTACGAAGAAAAAATTAACCTACCTGACTTTATTTACTCTTTAAAAACAAGAGCGTTCATTAAATACTATAATTTAATATTTCCCAGCGAAAGCGATTACATAAATTTTACTTGACAATTTCGACTGTGATTGTTACTGCTAGGGTTTTAGAACTTATTTTTTGTCAATTTTTTATATATATATATATATATATATATATATATATATATATATATATAACGTAATATACCGGGTGTACAAAACATCCCACACCGGTTTAATACAATATTTTGTTTAATATGACACTGGAAAGGTGAAAACCTCGACTTACACTATGAAAATAAAGAACTATTCAGCACACTATAATGACCGTTACCGGGGGGACGGACGTCCCATCAGGAGTACAAAAAAAATCTTAAATGAAAGCAGAGGCCGAGTTGTACAACATTTTAAAGGTCTTTACTGACTGAGTTTAATGCCGTAAACCGCACTTCAAAAGATTGATCGAGAACAACATTGCAGATGTTCAAAAGTTTTATAAAAAAAAATATAGATGTTTACTTACTAAATGTTTTCAGAGTAAATGATGTAATTTTTCTCCTCCGGTTGTTCGACAGTTAGAAAGCGCACAAAAACTATTTACAGAATTTGGCAGGGCAACTGGAGGAACCATTTAAGTATTACTTGTCTTGTAGACTGATCTGGTGAACGCACTGGCCGCTCTACAGTCCACCACCTACCGATCCACCGTTGTGGATAAACAGCAAATAAATATTCTCTTTTTGTATGCCATGTGTGGTGGCGTTCTGTTCTGTTGAAACTAGATATTCTGAAGATTTTCTCAAAACAGGTTTTGAAGTACTGGCATAATATCATTTTGGAGCAAATGTATTTACAACACCATTCTTGTTTTGATTTATTAATTCGCTATGATTGTAATTTAAATTTCTTACATTACATTAAAATTAGGTTTCAGTTAGTAAACTTTTTCCGTTGAAGTATTTTAAACTCCTCTAAATCAATTCTATTTGCGACTTAATTTGTAAAGTTGGTTAAGTAATAATGATGTAGTGTTCTCTTCATAATCGAGTAGTTTAACTGAATAGAAGTAATAGTCTACATTGTGCAATGAGATCAAGAGAACACAGGCAGGTCTTCATTTATTACAGCTGACTACACTTATAAATCTCCACTCAAACCAGTCTCCATATCATTATTCTTTATAATCAAACGCTTAGGCATTTTAAATTCGTGCCGGACAGTTAGGAGTGATGTAAATATTTTAAGTTAAAAACAATTTTACAAAATATTGAAAGAACACTTACTTCACACAAAACTCTATATGGTCATCTTAAAGTGTTAAAATGAAAGAAAATTAACACACTCAATGCATTTCAATTTAAATAAACTCCACATATTGCTTGGTGTTCCAAAACAAATTTTACAGAGAGTACGAAAAGGCACCAGGAAAATACTTCTACCATGAGTGCAATATTTGAACGTCAATTTTCACAAAGAGAAAATTAAAACCTATGACCAGCCCTTGGAGCGGAGATTGCTCTGATATGAAATTTATTGAAATTTGCAGAGATATTTTCTCTTTAATAACTAGTAACAATCGGTTTTTATACTTACAAGTGTTTAATGAAAGATGGAACAAATAATAGTAAGAATCGGGGAAAAGTTGGCAGAAAATAGGAACCTCCCATTGTGCATTAAGTAAATAAATACTTATAAAACAAGATTCATAAATTCTGCTTAACACAACAAATCATCTACAATAATTAAATTTCGGAAAACATAGCATAATTAGGATTAGTTCAATCAATAATCATTCCTGACATTGATTAACCTTTTCAATATCCTCAAACATTTGCAGTGTTATGAATATTTTGTTGTGTTTAGATCGTGCATTTTTTTCGATTCATAGAGTTATTTATTTTGTTGAACTTCGTAATAATAAATCATAGTAATATAATGAATTCATAATTTCGTTTACTAAATTTGTTTATATCATTCTACAATTAACATATATTACAACAATACATGTATACCTACACTAAACTAGTTTTTAATAATGTTATTGCAAATAAATATAATTGTAGAACATAAGAAACTATAACAGAGTGGTGTAACCACTGAACCAACCCCGATCTAGACTCACGGGTTCTTACAGTGGTATTTGTGAGGTGTCCTAATGCACATGTCTGAGTTTATCTGGATATTGTAAAGTCACTATTGCATTTATATATGAACTGGTAAAGTTTAAACCTCTTGTTTATTTATCAAACCACATTCCAATAATTTCATATCACGACTAGCCAATAACACATTTGATTTTAGAGTAAAATCTTTTATAAGATTGTCTGATTATTAGTTGTATTTCCACAAGTATTCGTGATATAGACACATTTTTTGTTCTAGTAAGATAATCGTAATCTGTTTTTCATGTCACTTAAAAATAATTCTGATTGTCTATTCACCATGAAAAAACCAAAATAGAATATTAAATCAGGTATGTGCGTCTTACCTTATAATGATTCAAAATATTTAGAATGATCCTTAATTAAACATATCTGGTTTAAGAAAAAAAAATTCTGCAAATTCTAAAGTAGTTAAAGTTTACCAAATTTAATTAATTTAAGGATAAAAGCAGAACATAATAATCGGAATATCAAACGCCATATCAATATTCTACATTAGTAACTATTGTATAACACATAAAAATTAAGCTCTAGCAACTTTATAAAAATTGTAATACATCACAAAATTGGTGCAAGGTTAACCCATTTTGTTTACTGATAACATTTTGGTAAATTGTGAAGATTTCTAACTCACACTCATGTGCCAAGTAGTAGGTAACAGTAAACTTGACTCGTAAACAACAGGGGAATAGCAAACTGAACAATAACGACTTAGCAAATACATTGCATAAAATTTTGATGCATTTGGAATTAAAATTTTTGGTTTAGGTAACTTGGGAAAGTTAATTGGCTAAAAGAATAAAATCGTAAATCTTAAATGTAGTAAATTTCTATGTATTGAACTCTCGCTACCACAATATATATATATCACTTTATGACTATATTTGATAAAAAATATTAATTTACAAAGGGGTAAGTATTTTTTGAAAAACCATTCCGAAATATTAAGTGGATTTTACACTAGTTTAAAAAAAATCAGGTAAATTTAATTGTGTAGTGTTTAAAATATAATTTTCAAACTTTCCGTAAAATGAGTTCCTAATATGAGGAACTTGTTTAATATTCTCAATATAAAAAGTGTTTATTTAGTCAAATAATCATATTAAGAAAAGTCTGTACACATGGGCTGTTTTATTATAAATTGTACGTATTATAAAATGCCGTATAAATTATGACTTATTTTCAATAAAATTACATGAAGTGAAAAAGATAAAAACGCGAAAGAAGGAGATTATTTATATACATCAATTTTTCTACATTTTATTTTCTATTTTCAATATCGGCATCCAGTCAAACACTAGAACTATTTTTGATGGGGTTAATATTTTTCTCTATATTTCCTTCAAATAATATATTTTTCTTCAACACACATTGTGCTGTTCGGAGTATTCAAGTTCAAAAGGTGTACAAAATCATTTTACGAATTTTGCCACATAGATATAATATACTTTTTTTTTTAGGATTAAAATCTACTTATAACAATCTTCACGGTACACACGAGTTAATTTGTTTCCACACTATGTTCGTGTTTTATTGCCCAACTTCCTAACAGATTCTTGTATACTTATTTTTAAGTTGTAATATTATTTTACTTTAAAAGAGAAATCGTTAAGTACTATTTTATTACGTTAAATTCATTTAAAAGTATGTAAAATGTATACTTGTATATTTGTAAATAATTATTACATGTAATAAACCTGTTATTAAAATGTAAAAGTAAAATTATATGGTTTATTTTGCATTAGTTTAATTTGTTTAACCTGCATCAATCGCCATAATGTAACAATACATAGCGGTTACAGTCTCCCTAAGTGCAACAGAAGAGGTGGTGAAACCCGTGAGAGCCAAAATAAAAATAGAGACGAAAACGAGAATAAAAGTAATGTTTATAATTTCTGTTTCCAATATTGAATATTATTTTGTATTAAGAAACGATCTTCATAGTTGTTTACCCAAAATACGTATAAAAGAAAAAGTCAATGTAATGACATTTATGAATTATAAAATATTTACAAAAGTAAATATTGAATAAAATTGTAGACTAACTGAAGAGAAGTATAAATACACTTAAAGTTTATACGATTTTGTAATCTGTTTAATTGAGTTTAAAGTTTGCCTATGAAGTAAGTTTGTTAGTTTATTCCAATTGAGTGTAATATATTTAACATGTCATTTTGGAATAAAAGGTGTGTTTATTCATAATAAACGCCTGGTTCAGTATACGCTGGTTCTATAGCTATGCAAGTAAAATAAAAGTGTGACAATCCTAATTTATTTTTAATAAATATTGATTACGTCGTTAGATATCTTCATTTTGGGCAATGTTAGTTAATGTTATATGGTAGTCGTAAGATTTTCTCGCCTTAACATTGGTCAAGAAAATAAAGAAATGCATTATAAACCCTAATTATATTGGGCTCAAACTTTTCAGAGTTCGTCTAAATGAAAGAATCTTTATTTATTATTTTTTTTTTTTAATACTAAACTTTTATTGGAGTCGTAAGTGTTGTATTACACAAAACCTTAAAGAATGTGTTACATGATAAAAGAGATATATATTTCAATTTAAATAATTTACTTCGTTGTGGTATATAACGTATTATGAAACACTATTTGTTTCAATAACTTAAGAATGAAAACCCCAGGAGCCATATTATAAAGTCATTAGACCCATCTTCGCTCCTCGTAATTCCATTAACCTCTTGATAATACAGAGAAAGCTGACAGAAAATAGGGGAACATTTATCTCTAGTGCAATAAATGTCTGGTATTTATTATTATATATTAAAACTAGATTTCTTTATTTGCATTAACAAACGATTCTATAACATTTCGAAATCATTTCAATTGCATAGAAGGATACAAATTCTCATTTTATTTCATATATTTGAATAGTAACAAATAAACATCTTACTCTTGGATTTTTTCATAGAAGGGATGTAAATTAGCTTTTAAAAATATTTGTTATATGCCACCTTATACATTATCTTCAATAGTGAAACCGATGTGAGGGGAAAAAATGTTTGTGTGAAACATATAAAAAATGAGGTTTTATTGTACCAATTACACCTTATCATCATTTACTTTTCGGGAGTTACTGTGAGAGTTTTACAACAATTCTCAGTTTCGTACTATATACAGAATTCTGTTACTTCTTTCCTAACTGGAAGTGGCTTTTTCGAAGCTCTCCATATTATACTAGATAATCAATTGATCCGTATATTTCAGTTCAGAAACTACAAACACCTTCCATCGCGTGATCTCATAATCGGAATAAACCTTCAATAAATGACTTGGCTAAATTATTATCTTTTCATTACTGTACAGGGTGTGACGAAATACTTTTTTTTTTTTAGTTTTTAGCGGGAAATGTGACTTCCAGCTCCCTAACAAAGATAGGGCAACCAATTTTTTTTCATAGTTTTACAAGAACGGAACCTTTCAGGAGATATGGGGTGGTATGAACTTCTATGTAGTTTTCAAATTTTTAATAAATTTGAAACTTAATAACTTTTATAGAGCAAAAAGTAAAAACAATTCAAATAGCAACCCAGATTGAAAGTTGTACCATTTGAGAGACCTTTTGAAAACAAACATTTTTGTATTGAAAGTTTGGTTCTTACTTGCACCATTGAATAATTGTAAAAAAACTGGTGCAAGATAAAAAATATATTTCGTCACACCCTGTACAGTATTGAAAAGATAACAATTTTTTATGCTCCTTATTGTTCAGAAAGAGAGACCTTTAAAATAAGGCATCACACGACCTATGTTTCTATTTGAAAATTTTCCAAAAACACCACCCTGCCCCCCAAAAGTGCTCTTTTGGGCCATTGAGGAGCGTCGAAAATAATTTTCCTGAATTCTTTGGGGTCGAAGGGGGGGGTTCTAATTAAAAGGAGATTTTTATCTGGTTTCGTTTAGGCCCTATAGATAGTGTCAATGTGGTTTGAAACACCCGGTAAATATTTAAAGAACATGTTTTTTCCAAGATTACGCAGTAGGCCTTACTTTTTGTATTTATTAATTTTCTCTCTT
This sequence comes from Aphrophora alni, assembly GCA_963513935.1. Classification (NCBI taxonomy): domain Eukaryota; kingdom Metazoa; phylum Arthropoda; class Insecta; order Hemiptera; family Aphrophoridae; genus Aphrophora; species Aphrophora alni. Next base: position 107,840,286 of record OY740768.1, on the reverse strand, counting down.
CCTATGTACAAATTTCTGTCTGCCTATTTATAAATCTTATACTTCAACGTCATACACTACAACAGGTAAATGTTATGTTTTTGTATTTATCAATAAATTTATGTACACTGATTTTTCAATATTTGTACATATATGTAATTATCTATGTTATACTCAAAACCCTAGTCTATACTCCACAAGTACTTCTGGAACTCGCGAAGAAAGATATGTTAAATGTGGTTCTCCAAGTTTAAAAAGTTTTAAATCTGTAGATAATATCAATCACTCAATATTTGTTACAAACATTTGAAGCCAATAATTTGAAAAATATGAATACTTAGATGATTCAAAATCAACTGAAATCGTCAAAATATAAAAAATAAATAAATAACCAATGAACCGTCCGATTGTTTTTCTAACGTTTCATGTGTCATTTTTATTAATATATTGAATGAAAATATGATTGCCTGTAATTGATAAACTGGCATTAACTAACTTAAATTTCATTTAGGTCAGTTGCGCTGTGAGTGTGACTCTAATTGTTAAATTTTGTGAATTATAATACATAAAATTAAATACATGAATTTTAAACAAATAATACTTTTACAATTTATTTATCGATTTTATATATATATATATATATATATATATATATATATATATATACACACAGTTACTATAGTTATAAATAACTATGAAATTGTAGTTTCAACCATAATTCAAATTTAAATAAGCCATTTCCGAATAGATAATAATTCTTGAAAGCATTAGTTGACGGTTTAATAATTGGGTTTTGATAAATGATTTTTGAATGTAAATTAATGTGACTTAATACCACTGTTTACATAATAGACTGTGTTGATTTATATGGATGTGATATAGTGGCTAGTGTTATTATGAGTGTAAATTTACTACTCTACTTATTCTGCTTGGTGTTAACAAAACTGTTGTCAAAGGGAAACTATTATTGTATTTCTATTATTTTTTTATTGTTTTATTGTAGATTTTTATAATATTTTTGTAACGAATTATTATTTGTCAAAAAAAAATTAAATGTTTTGTTTCAATACATATATTTTGTAATATTAAAAATGTTTGTTGAAAATATGACTTATATATTATAAATAAATAATAAATACACTTCCTTTTCTTCTTTTTATTTTTCATTTCGAATTTTGTTGAGAGTTGTATTATAAACCAAGATCTGTCTTATTTTTAGTACCGAGTTTAAAATAAATTGTTTGAAACATGCAGTTGAGTATCAACAAAATGAGTTTAAAAAATTTAAAAAAGCAATATTTTCCTTATGTAAATATACAGAGCTGTTTATTGTAATCTCCAGTATGCGCAGCTTCCACGGTTTTATTTGGTTTTGTAATATTTAACAAATATCCAAACCAATAACACAATTAATTAGATCCACACTTATAGTTTGTTTTTCAGTCGATATTTGTAGTAAAAAAGTTTAAGCCACACCCAAGTCACAAAGTTTAAACTTTTTTCTAACTTGAGTAAAACCAAAGATATTTTTCTATCGTCCAGTGTATTACGAACAAAGTTTTCCGTCTATAAAACATAAACAAATTAGATATTGAAATCAATTAAGGATATTAGACTTGTCTGTAATACAAATAATATTACAACATGAAGTCACTCGTGTTCACCATTAATTATGTTAACCTCAATTATAAATCTCAATAATGTTTTAAATTTCCAAACAACTAATTATTGAAACATCTACTTTTGAGTGCGTAAGTAGGATTCTCATTATTGGTCGTTGTTTCCCACTTTATCTCTTTAGATGTATAATTAAATGCATGTCTATAATAAACACTTCGTAGGAATTTAAAAAAATAATAATTTAAAAGCAGTATAAACAATAGTACTACTATCAGTTGTAAGAATATAATGAATTTAACAATATCCCTGCGATTTACAGTAACATTTTTCCATATGTAAAAATTCTAATTTTATTGGTACACTTTGTATTGCATACATTCTCTTAATCCCTCACGCAAAACTAAGGATTATTAAAGTAGAATTATTCGTATTTTTTTTGCCCAAAATATCCGATATACTGGTTATCCAAAACATTTATTCACCACCTTGATATTTTAAAAACTATCAATATCCTTGTCTTTTACATGTACATTGGCATGTTTATTTCCTTCATATGCTATAAATACTAATAAATTGATAAATATTGCTTTACCTTCAATATATTAGGATCAGAGGTGTCGTTTATAATCACATTTCGTAAACTAAATCAAGATTTTGTATTTTGTGGTGGTGTTAGCAAAAATAATTTTACTTATCTTCTGAAAGCCGAAAGTTTAAAACAATAATTTTATACAGTATATTCTTTAAGATGTGTAGTTTAAATAACGTAGAACAATTAAGAGAAGTGTCAAATTAAAACACATTAAATACTATTAATATTGAAATATGTTGCAAAGAGACGGTGATAAGAACAAAACAGTAGAATTGTTAATATTTTCCGTGTATTTGCCATTTGTACATGGATAACGGGGAATGTCCCTGTGAATGTTTTGTTGCAGCAGAAAACATGAATACAGTGTTTGCGTTCTAGTTGCATTGAGCTGCAATTGTTGATATTGCCTGTCTACTCTTTGAACTGATATTACGATATAATGTCTGTTTATTTTAAAACAATAAGGTAACATTACTTTGTTTATATTTTACTAGTTTTGTTTGTTAATTGAACTCTATAAACTCAGTCCTCTGACTGGTATTAATTAAAATTTTACTGCCGTTGAAAAGTATTCATATTGCTCAACTAGTTAAGTATACAGTATTTTTAATAATAGATAGTAAATTTAATATTTATACATGGTTGTAATAAAATGATAAAGTCTGTTTCATAGATAAAAAATAAATTGACAAATTCGTACAATATCCATAAAAAAAAACCAAATAACACTAACAATCCAAATGTAATTGATAAACTGCCTTGAGATCAAAACTGAACAGTCAAATAACCTTTAACATCACAAACAGTTTTGAAAAAGAAAAAAAAAAGTTTGCCGCAATACAGGTTCCAAGGTCTAAAATAAATCTTATTAGACGCCATTATTCCAAAACAATATTGTAATTAAATTATTGTTTAAAAAAGAAAGCTGTATGTTGGAGTACTATTGTAAAAGTGAGAATATCTTGAACTAGTGTGATAATATTTTGGACAGATATTTAACGTTTTACACTAGAATAAAATAAAATATAAGGGTCAATAATAATTTGGTTATTATTATTTTTTAACATAAATAACATTTTAAAAAATAAATAATTATGTATTAATTAAGTTTTTGTGTTTTAATATTTGGTAAGTTATTAATATTTTATATTTATCATTAATAATATTTTAATATTTGGTTTTATAGTTAATAATGATTGATATTTATTTAATGGAAAGTCATAAATATTAAGTCATGGATATGTATCTAATATTTCTTAGTTGTGATAAATTTGTCATAAAATTTGTCACTGCTAAATCTTGGAACAATAAACGCTCTCATGAAAGTGTCACATTTCATGCTACATTAACTTTAATAATTGATGCTAGGCAAACAATATGTGCCAAGAATAAGAAACGTTCCTACTAATATTTTACGTGTCTGTTTTTACTGTTAATCCATGTCACTTTAAGATAGTGTCTGTTTTAAAAAATATTCTTAAATTGTAAAAATTAAAGATTTTTTTTAAACAACAACAATTACACTTATTTGATAATAAAATTTATTTGTAAAAATTAAAAAAAAAAACTATTAGAAAATGAAAGATTGAATAAATGAGTGTTCAAGATTATTAAAGCCTTAAAAGTTACGTTTTATTATTATTACACTATCAATAAAAAATATAAAAAAAACTAAAGGGAATAAAATAAAATAATTTCTTACAGGTCGACAAAAAATAAAACAAATCTAAAAATCTAATTTCAATAATGAATGTTATTATTTTATAAAGGTTTCACATCTGCACAACATGAGCAATTATTTGATATAGTAAAATTTACAAATGAAGGTCATTTCTGAAAATCATCTTTTAAATAGAAATAATTTTAGAATTTTATAAATCTATTTATATAGTTATGGTATTTTCTAACTATTCGTAAATCTAAGTCAATATACGAAATTTTAAAAAAAAGTGTGGACAGTGTTTGTTACTTCTGTCAATGTTCTTGAATGGAATTTACTTATTACGAATCATATTAATAATTACAAATCTGGGTCAACCCCCATACACAACCCATTTGAAATCTACTTTGTAATTCTGTAAAATCATGTGTTACAGTACACAATGTTTTTCAAGTTTTTACTACCCTCCTGTAAATTTCACTACATTTTTAAATAGTGAATGAAAATTTGATACAAAATTTTATTTAAACAAAAATTTAATTGATTCAAATATTAAATTAAATTTGTTATTCCTATTTAATTTTTAATTTTGAAATCGTTTATGAATTATAAAATTACTATCAAATATAATATAAGAAGTAGAATATAATCTATTAAAAATAGTTATATATTTTTTATTAAAATGTTAATCAACAGTACAAAATATATAGATCGTGATTTATAATTTTGAGATGACTCAACTTAAAGGTGAACTTCTAAAGCCAACCTTTCAGAAAATAAATGCGATATTACTGGTTGCGGCGATATTACCAGAGATATATTGGTGTGATTTATAATAATAAATTGTATACCAAACGTCTAGAAGAAATGGAAGTAATTAAAATGTTATTCAATGAAAAAACGATAAAATGAAACACGTGGATTGAAAATAAATCACTAACATAATTTATGTTATACGCTAACTCCATAAAATATATAAATATATGTAGTAAAGGATTGTACGTAATTAAATATCTTGCATCCAATTCTTTGACATCAACAGATAGATAAAAAAATTAAAAAGTTTCGTGTTACTAGTTACTTCTCAGAAGTCAAGTGAGTAAGCTCCATTCTGAACCAATTTATTAAATATTAATAATTTACATTTTTACACTTTTAACCAAGGTAGTATCAGAATTACAATTTTCAAGAACAAGTATTGTACAATTTTTTTAAATTACACATTTAACAAAACGATATCATAAATGATATCCATATTATGTACAAATAGTATATTTTTATAATGGTAGTTTTGTGTCATATTTTACCTCCATGATTGTTCAAGTTTTATAAGCTATTTTATGATAGTCACAAATTAATAACATTTACCAAAAATGTATTTAAATAATCAACATATTGTATTACATCATGGAAATAAGTTCAACAAATTTGTATTTAAAAATTATCGTTGTTATCTTTTCTGTGTTAATATTTTTCAGTAATGTTATTTTTAAGAGCCTCCTAAAATATCAATACTTGAGTTCAAAATGTGTTTTATCACCGAAATACCAATTTACTCAGCAATATAATAAAAATATTAGAAAAATAACAAATTATTAAAAGGGACAGATGTATATTTTATAATAGACATATTTTCTTTTTTTATTAAAGCACATAAACATAAATTTTTAACATTAGAGTTATTTTCTCAAAATTATACAAAAATTAAACAGTAGTCTTAAAATTGGTAAAACAGTCTGGAGTGTGTAAAAAAAAAAAAAAAATTAAAAGTAATATATGTGTAAAAATAGTTACGGGAGAATAGTTGTTTTAAAACGATATTAGCATAAAATAATTATAGACGTTTTAATGAGTGTATAGGGGCACAAAGTATATTAAAAAAAGTTTAGTACATTACATTAATTTAAAACAAATGAGCATAATTGTTGATATTAAAAAAGCAAGTGACCAAGGAATGAAAAACCCATTGAAGGGTGAATGACGTTCGCAGATAATATTGCAATTGCGACATATTGTGAATACTTTCTTAGAAAATATGGAACAGCAATGGTGGGTGTATTGTAACATAGATTCTATAACCTATTTAAGTGAAACTAATTTATATTGTAATGACTTGATATTTTCTAATAATCAATCACAAAATGGGAGTCCTAAATCATATGTAACACGACTCCTTTGGTATTTCATATGTTAAAGATAGCCTTTCAAATTACACAGTGTGAACAAAAAAAAATGTATATTTTAAAGATTGTTTTTTCATCAAATTTGAATATATAAACGTAAAAATTTATAATAAAATACTCCTGTAGACACACTACTTAGAATAGACGCATCTTTTTACTTTAAAACAGATGCGAAGAAGGAACTAATATTAAATAATGGAAATACCTGTAAATAATATGGGAAAAACTCTCTTCCTAAAAACATAAATTTTATTCGACCTCAATCTTTAAATATGCGTTGACGTAAGATTATATCAAAGTGAAGAGGAACATATATACTAAATTATCCTATCTTAATATTTCACAAAGGCTGTCATCATAATGTCTTGGTACAGTAAATGGTGTGAAGACAGTTTGTCAAATTGCATGCAACATTAACTTTAAATAATGATACAACAAACAATATATTATGCTCAGTGAGACGTTCCACTGTTAACAATCAAGATAACCTAACTTCGTTAAACTAAATAAATTATTGGATAAACAGTTGAATATAGTTGTGATTAGTATAATATGATACTAATCACATTTTGTAAAATTTGGAAATTCAACTAATTTAATTTCTAAACTTTTTTGTTATTTTGCTTTGGTAGGGAGTCATTTGATTATTTAAGTTCCAATTGATTAATTAAACCAATTACAATAAACCTTCACAAATATTGCAGAAATTTTTTCCTACATTCATACACAAATTTAAGCAACATACTTAAGTATTTCTCAAATTTTAATAATATCATTGCTCATTTATTTTTATTATATTACCTAGACTATACAAAATTATGTAACTTTTTGCACAATTTAAAAATAATGTTAACAACGCCAAATAAAAAAGAGCAATGAAAGAATGTGTAATTTATAGCCACGAAAAGTTTAAGAAACTTATGTTTTAATAGTTTTCATCTTACCAATGTCGATACCTCAGTAAAGCGAGTAAAGTCAAATTCCTAAACTGAACTTCATGCTCGTAAAAATATTGATGACTTAAATCAATAATCATTGAAAAATTGTTTGGTGGATATATATTGGATGTCGACTACCGTCTTGTTTGTATTTATATCGTAACTTTTAATTTGTTATCTTCATTTTTCATCCAGATGTTTGTTTTTACATGACCGTGGCCAAACAAAGCTTTCAGCTTATTCATTGAATTTACAAACTAGGGTCTCTGTGTGAAAATTTTTTTACTAAAGTTTAATATTTTATTTCAGCGAATTTATTGTTCGGAATATATTAGAATATTCGCAGCTCAGCCTTTCAATATAATATTGAATATTTCAAATGAAAATGAACAGCTATTGTTGGTTTTGGTTTTTGAACTATGGAATGAAAATTGGAATACTTCCATGCCGTTGTGTACTGTGTATTATATTATATTAATCGAGTTTACTAAGAGTTGAAACTCTGCATATGTTTAACATTGCAATTAAAAACGTTAGTGAGTTACTTTTAATAAAATTCCAAAAATAATCAATATTTTTAGGACAATGGATAGTAAACACAGGAAATGGGTTTATTTATTAAAAAACTGATTATAATCTGTTTTATATTATTTATTTTTATTTTTATCAAACATTAAATATATTATTTTTATTGTACGTAATCTTCTTTTTAAATTTTATCTGAAGAAAATAAACTAAGTTATTTTTCATGCATTTACGTTAGTAAATCTACATAATCAAAAGTTATAAAAAAATACATTAAGCGTTATAACATGAGTAATATATTAAAATTATTTTTACGTACAATTTCAAAACGGAACCCTAGCAGTTAGTTCCAAGTAAATTGTGTTGATCGCCAAGATAATATCAGCTTTTATAAGTCCGGCTAATAATTATAATAATATAGGGGTCCAATCGCAATAAAAATGTTTACAATTAACATTCTAATAACCTCTGCGCATAGCTGAAGTTAGTTAAAAGAATGTTCTTTTTTGTAAGCAACTGTTGGGTAATGTACTAATAAATGTTTGGAAGTTTACAGCACGCGTGTGGTTTTGCCTAACGTTACTACTTTTGCCTTCTTTAATAATAAACAATAAATTTACTTCCTTATAATAACACTTTAAATACATAATTATAACGATACAATTAAGGAAATCTTTTTTCAGACGGGCATAAGACTGTGGTTATGCTTGAATGGTTCCGCTTGAATGTATTCAGGAAAGCATGTATAATCACCATAAATATCCCAATATAACTAAATTTAACATTTCACTAGTATTATTAAGTACTATAATTTCACGAGAACCTAATAGAAAAATATGGATATACCGAGTTTGATTAGCATAGGTGTTCAAAGATCATTAGAATAAATTCAAATCGCTACAAAAACCACTTCGTTTAGGTAAAATAGCTACCTAATAATTTCTTATTGAAAACAAATATATATATATATCACTATTTATATAAACGGCTTTGTCCTGACTGACTGACTGAATGAATGACTGACAGAGAATCAACGTAGAGCAAAAACCAACAAAGATATTGATACCAAAATTTAAAGGCATATTTGTATGAGGTCATAGACGCTCACTAAGAAAGGATTTTGCGAAATTTTAATTTTAAAGGGTATTACATACAAAAAGAAAAACAAGTCAATTTCATTCATTTAATTTTAAACGTCAACATACACGCGCCTAGCGGCAAAAAGATAAGACTCGAATCAAAACAAATTCTAAATCTAATATTTTCCGACCCAATTATAAATCATCCAGAAAATTGTCAATCTAAAACAAATCAAAACCTATATTAAAATTGCGCCTAAGAATTTGATTAATCCATAAAAAATAACAACACACAGTTAAAGACAAGAAAACTTAAATAATTTGTTTTTATCTAGACGTGAAAGGTCAACTTGGAAAATAACCGAATTGAAAATATAACTCCGATCTTTCGCCAAATATAAAAAATACAGAAGACCTAGAGACAAAATGAGATATACAGAAATACGAAGTAGATATTTCTAAATATAAAACATCACCTGAGTTCATATAAATATTTAATAACAAAGACATAATCTGTGGAAATATGAACGAAAATCTGGAATTAAGATGGCGCCATTAGAAGCAAGACGTTAGTTATAAAATACACGGCCACAGAAATTTGTGATTGGAGAAGAATATCGCAGGACTTTCTTCGCCGATATGAATAGAAATTGTATATATATATATATAAATAATAACTTTTTTTAAAACAGGTTATTGTACACAATGTTATTTTCTCGGGAATATTAATTAGGACAGAGATTTTGTATTGTTATAAATAAAAGAGGCAATTTTCAATTTATAAAATATATCATTTACCATATATAAACTGGCCTACTATTAAATTCTAATATGTCTTTTTTTTAAATTAGATTGTAACATATTGTTTTCTTAATTTTAAAATATCTTAACGCAAGCTTTTATTGGTTTGTGTGTGTTGAAACATGTGTTGGTTCAATCTAGGCCTAACTTTAAAATATTATTTGTACTAGCTGGACATCCGAATCAACTGTTTCATCAGTTATTTTATTAAATTGGCTGCTATGGTAATGAATGCAAATAGGTACATTCAAGAAATATGATTGTATTGGTTCATCTTTCTAGGCCTAACCTAAAATTATATTTAATTTATTTTACCTACCTTAATGGCAACATACACATATAATTTATGTTGTTGTGCACATCTTTGGCATAGTACGTTTCTATTGATATTTATAAATTTCATCTTTCAATAGTAATTTTTTAGTTTTTCATAATGTTGTTTATTTATTGATACTACAGCTGCTAGACGCTGGGTTTAATGCCCAACGATTCTTTACGATTTTCAATAGTTATTTGTGTAACTAGTGCGCAAAGTGACACTTTGCTGCACTTGAGAGAAATCTTTACGCACGAGTCGCAGGCGAGTGCGGAAAGTTTCTCGAGTGCAGCAAAGACACTTTGCGCCCGTGTTACACATTATATTTTTCCTAGAGTTACTATAAACCATATAAATAACAGGTAATTGTATATAAAGGTGAACTTTTATTATGCATTTCCACAAATTAACAAATCAAAACTTAAACGAAATTTTTAATAAAGGTTTCAACCTCATCTTTGGACAAAGTCATCGACTTTTTAGGCTCATAGCCTACGGACAGTTTTTTCAAGTAAGCTATAAGTTTTTTGTAACTGCTAATGTTTACGTCATGTTTCACTTGTATTGTTTTTTTGAGCATTGAATAACAGCTCCAAATAGTTGAAGACTTCATCACTTTTGATTGTTCTGCGAAATATGCCAATAAAACATTTTCTGATAATTTTGTCACTTTCTTACTTACACACCAAGAAGAAAACAGTTCATAACTGCGTTCATATTTCTTTTTAGATTTGTCAGGTAACAGGTTTAATGATACCTGTTTTGCTGTTTCCGCTATCTCTTCTGGTGTATTATTATAATCATAATCACTTTCACTCTGTTCATTATTTGCAAACATTTTACTTAGGCCTATAAACAAACACTCATATCTATCAAATACTCAACAACAGGATATAGGTTAAGTTATAAGTCCAAAGCGTTGAATGACAACAATGCACCATTTGATCGATTTAGTCACACAGCTGATCGAGTTAGTAGTGTTGCCAACTTGTTTTCAAGAGAAACGTATTACGTGACTTATACATGCACACTATTTTGTGTTGTTTGGTTGAAATTCTGGAGTGCGGAAAAGTAAAATGAGTGCGGGAAAGTGAAATGAGTGCGGGAAAGTAAGTAAATGCAGGAATCAGCTACTTTGCGTACTATAATCAGTGCAAGAAGACCCGCTTTGTCAGGTAACTGTAGGAAAAATAAATTTACAAATAGCCTATGGAATATAAAAAATGTTTTTATCAAAATGAATCCTACTCTATGTTACTCTGGGATTGTGTAGTTTTTTTATTTAAAAAAATGTTTCAATTGGTTCAGTAGTTCCAGAGATTAACCCCCTACATACAACAAAGAAATAAATTTTAAGTCTTTATAATATTAGTATGGATATAAATACAAAACCAATTGATATATTATAATATATATTTTTATTATTATTATTATGACATAAAAATAAGTAATAGATACAATTTTTAATTTTTTTTGGAAATAAAATTTTCTTTAATATAGTTAGTTATTTACTTTTTTATGTCTTTTATTTATTTTCCATTTAACCAGATGAGCCACAGCAACGCGTGGCCGGGTACGGCTAGTGTTAATATAACATCATATCTTATTATTTATTAATGTTTGAACCTAGAAAGTAAGAAACTGAATTTAGTCTTTATTTATTTATTTATTTTTTAATAACCATCCATATTCCAAATTAACCAATTAGCTTGAATTGAGTAGAGCCAAGAGGTAATTCTGTTTCATTTAGAAAGTTAATCAAAATTTAAGAAGTTTTTCAAAAAAAAAAAAAATTGAAAAAATATATTATTTTATAATATATTATATTACATTATAATAAAGAAATATTTATCATTTATTATAACTATACTAAAAAATCTATTACTTAACAACCCAAAAGGTTTATCTTGGTTTTAACAAAGAGAACAAGCATGAATTAGGAATATGGTCTTTGTCAGATTTTAGTAATTTTGAATTTTCTGTCTTAGCAATTAATATGCTTTTAATAATTTATTAGAAGCCACTTTTTTTAACAATTTAAAATTTTTGAGTTCTGTGTTATGGTTAGTTTTTAATAGATGTTCCGCTATTGTAGATTTTTCTGGTCTGTCGTATTTTAATGGGTCATGTGTTCTTTAAACGTAATGGTGATTCTTCTCTTTGTTTAACCTTGTCACAATCGTTACATTTGATTTCATAATTTCCTGAACTCTTTAGGTCCGGAATTCTGTCTATTGAATTGCCAATTTCTTATACTATTTTGGCTTTTGTAGGCTATTTTGAAATTGAATTTCTTAAGGATGTCGTGGTAAGGTTACGGATCTATTTCATGGTTGAAGGTAATTGAACCATGTATGTTATTGAGTTCACAGATAAATTCTTCTACATTACATACATTAAGGTCAAACACTGCAAACACATCGTCAACATATCTAAGCCATACGCTTGGATAATACACTAAATTGTTTTTAACTTATCTTCAAATTTATGCATAAAACGTTCAGCAATAAAGGGGGATGGGCTATTACCTATTGCTGTACCTTCTAATTGGTTGTTAAATTTGAAAAAAAATTCTAATTCATACAAATACCTGTTAGTCTGACATATTCGTTAATTTTTTTTTGGTTCTAAGTTATTAAATTCTAAAAAAAACCTTTTAAGATAATCTAAAGTTTCTTTAATTGGAATGCTGGTGAACAACGAACTTACATCGAAAGAAACTAAAATTTCACTGTTTTTTAACTTAATATTTTTCACTGAGTTGACAAATTCTAAATAGTGTTTAATAGAGAAAGCACAATTACCTTTTTTCTTAATTTTTTTGAACTCATCTGTTAACCATTTTGATAGTGGATCAGTTGCACGAAACTATTGGTCGCATTGACTTGCCTTCATTATGGATTTTTGACAGGCAGTACAATCTAGGTAACGTTGGATTTGGGATGTGGAACTTGTAGACCTCCTTTGGTGGTATAACCGACGTGCAATGGCTTCCTTGGTTGTACTAATCCATTTGTTTAAGGGGATGAACGGAATAAAAACTAAAAATCAATCCCCCCAAAAAGTAACAAGAAACTACTTTTTAATAATAAGAAGTAAAAGTAACTTGTAATGGTCTAATAAGAATAAACAGTTTACTTTTGACAAAATGTTGGTTTTTTGTTATTTTGTTTATTCCCAAGTGTGGTAAGGGACTTTTGAAAGTGTATATATCGTCACCACAGTGCTCTGGTCTTTATTAATCAGAATGTAATGTTACAACGTTTCGAATCTCAATATTCTATTAATGTAAATATTATTGAATAATTTAACACAACTATGTCACTTATTAATAATAATTTTGAATAATTAGAAGATAAATTATTAGCTGTAAAAATCCAAGTGGATGATCAGTTTCGACATATATTGAATCAATTACATATTATTTATAGTTTTATGTTACAAGTTTTACAAGATATAGAAAATTCTTTGATTTTTTTTAAATTAAAGGTATGTAGTAGAGAATAAAATAAAACTCCGATATTACAATGTAAACAAATACCCAACAAACATATGGTTAATTTTGCAACAATACTTTTGGTTTGAAAATGAAACCATAGAAACATTAATAATTTATTAATATATTTGCAAATTAAACACCACACTTTATTTCATATCTCGGTAAAAGTAACTTTAAAAACATATTATTACATTGTAAATCAGGTATTTTACGTGATAGCAGTAACTAGTTGCTGAATGCGCGATATACAATGAAGAAACATATCTTTACCCCAAAATATTGCATACTTTTAACCTAACTATTTTGGAACTTTACTGCATCAAGGATTTGAAGCAACGAGCTACTTTTCAAAACCATTCCAACATAGAATGGACGACAAAAAAACATTCAGTACTGAATTTAAAATACAATTTTGAAACAGCAGAAATGATACAATATTTTAATGAAAGAAACTTTGGAAATACAGTATTACTTTGTTAAACGGATTTTGTACGGAATAATAAAGTATAATTGAATTAAACACATGGAAGAAAGTTGTCCAGAGAAGCTTTTTTGGGACTCGAAGTTCATCTGAATTCAAAGAAATTACCTACTTTTCCGTATTCATCCTAAATTTGAAGAACAGAATGAACCATGAAGACTTTAGGCCTAATTGATATTCAACGAAGTACTCGCTCGCGTGCGTGTGTGTGATTAGGGCACCGTTCAAATTATTACATTAAAATAAATTGATGAAGTTATCCAAATATAAAAAAAAAAGTTAATGATGAAATTATCAGAGTGATCATGATCCAATATTTGCTATTTTAATAAAACATCAAAGATGGTTTTTAAAATAAACAAATGTAGTATTTCAAGTCGATAAAACCTTTTATGTCATTTAGTTTAGAAAAAAAATTAACAATTAATTTTATTGTATTTAAAAGCTTCCAAATTGTAGACTTTACTACACTTATAAACTGCATCTTTATTTATGTATGAAATTTTAAATGACACACATACCTTTCATTCCAACAAAAATTAATTTTTCTGTTGTTTTTGTTTGTTTCAGAACACAGCGCACATCGTCATTTCAAGGCACATCGTCAACTCAACGCACATCTTCGATATCGTGGAATCGCATATACAAATTCCATTATTATTCTATCTTTTTTATTAGTAGACCCGTAATGTTTATTTGGACTACAGTATATCTCATTAATTTTTATTCCCAGTTAGTGGGAAGGGTTAGTGGAGGGTCCCAAACGACGGCGGTTGCGTTCAGTGCAAGTTTCCTGCGCTACCGCATTAGTTACTCCACTGCTATAAGAACTTACTTCTACTCCTCTAAGAAGTATAATTACAGATTTAAAATCCCTATTATTCTTAATTTACTTACTGTAGTTCAATAATTGTAATTAAATAGTTCAATAATTCAAATAACAATAACTATTTCACAATACAAAAATTAATTTAGTTAAATTCATTAAAATTATTTTTACATAAAAAAAAAAATGAGTTATATAAATAATTTAACAAAAATTCAATTACATTCAAATTCATGTTATACATATTCAAATTATTTTTTAAATTCAATTCATTATATACAAATCCCATTATTATTCTATCTTTTTTATTAGTAGACCCGTAATGTTTATTTGGATTCTATTATATCTGATTAATTTTTTTTTCAGTAGGGAAAGGTCCCGGACGACGGCGGTAGCGTTCAGTGCAAGTTTCCTGCGCTACCGCTGCTAGGAACACGCCCGGTAAAAACTTCAGGTAAATATGTAGTTATAAATTGAAATAATGACATAAGTAAAGATGCAGTTTCGATCACTCTGTAACATTTCAGTATATTAATAATGTATTGTTTTATTCTTTTACTAAACTGTATTAAAACATGTTATGAATTTAAATATTGTGCGAATAATAAATGTTTTATGTTATATTGATGTTCTTTTTATTGACTAGAGCTAAGTTATATAATAAAAGCAAGTTCTAGTGATAATTAAATAGTGATGTATTAAGTAGTTACTACAGCATAATAACAGTATAATTCATTTTTTCTCGAATTAGTTTCATTTAAAACTCTGGTTGGTTATCGGAAAGCCAAATGTGTTCAATTAAGGTTCAATGAACTCTCTCACATAATCCGTTAGATTTTGGGTGTTGAGTGCTTACATAATGAAACTTTATTTTATGCAAATCCATTAGCTCTTTAATAGCTCTCTATCGTTATCTGAATTGATGACATCTGGAATTCCTTAACTAATCGATTAGGCGGTCACTTGTCTCTGTTGCTTGTATATTATAAATCAATAAATTATATTCACTTTACCACTACCGACCGTGTTTATCAGATCAATGTTTCACTACTAGATTGTAGTCTTTGATGTAAAACAATAAAACTTTAATGTAATATTTGTTATTAACTATTTTTTCTTTTTATATTTTAATCAATTTTTATCATATGCTTTATCCCATGTTCTCCTAATATGACTAGTTGTACTCCTCCATGGCTAATATTCGATGAAAATTACCTATTTACATACCGTATGTATTCTTTTAGTACTAGTTTACAAATGTTTAAACATATATATAAAGAAGTTACTTTATAAAATAACTTAAACCATGTATTGTATCTCCTTTTTGAATAAAATATTTTATATTATAAGAATATATTTGAATTTCTAGAAAGTGAAATTGGAGTTTAAGGTTACCCATAGATAGGAAAAACAAATTGACTAAATACTTTAGTACATAATATACAATGGGATACAATTTGAAAATCATTGATACAAATTTTCAATACAATGAAATAAATTTTGAATATCATTTAGAACACTTTTTCACACAATAAATTTCCAAAAAATATAATTATATAATAACTAAAGATCTGTTTTTTTTTTAAATGCACATTTTTATTTATCTTCATATCGAACATTAAAAAAAATATATTTTCCTTTCTGTAAAAAAAAAAAAAAAAAAAAAAAAAAAAAAAAAAAAAAAAAACACTTAAATCACTGTAATTGTTTTCGGAGTGAAATGTCTAAATATTTAATAGTTTTTAAGGAGGAAACAGAAGGATTCAAAAGATGTAACATTCCAATCTCAACACTGTGATATGGCAGTTTACACTTGAGCTCTTATTGAAGAACACATCCAATAAGAGATCAAAGGTTGACGAGGGCCCTCCAACTTAAGTCATGTTGGATTGTCAAGTGACCCTATTACCTCTTCTAATTTGCAATGTGCAATCTGCTGAACATCTAAGTTGCAGACATGTTCACTCCATGCACATAAGTCATTTTGCTTTCCAAGTCCAAAATACCAATGTTATTCTTATTCCAAAATGAAATAAATTTTACTAATATAACTATTCCTGAGACTTGTAAGAATTTAAAGAATGTATAAAGATCAGTATTTTCCGGTATAATATCCCCGCTATGCTATATACTTTGACAATTCAGTTCACGAATTTTAAAATAGCCTCAGCTCAAATAGGGAAAGAATGTACTTTTAATAATTTTGTTCAGATAAACGTGAATTGTAATACGAAATGGAACAAACAGTATTCTATATTTTAAAAATAACTTATCAATGTGAAACGACCCAAAATTATCACAGACTTGTGGCTTCAGTTCATTTAAATATTTGGAAAGTTATTAGTTGTGATTAGATAGTGTTACAGATTTTATAATAATTATTTACCCACTCATATATATATATATATATATATATATATATATATATATATTTGAACTTAAATTATTTGTAAATTATATTAATGAATTGTTCCTTAATAACAAATAATACTAGTATTTTTAGTAAATATATACAATATAAAATTATTAAATTTCTAATCAAATCTGCTCAATCAATTAACAAGTACAATTAAATAAGGTCTAAAGGGCCTGAAAAGCCAAGAAATGAATAACACTAGTTAAAAGGCAACCTAATTCTTAATTTGAGTGTAAATTTTAAAATACATTTTGATAATAAAGGTAGGAAATTGAATGCTTTGGAGAGCTTAGAAGTTAAAAGAATAAGGTACTATAATCATAATTTAGTTTTAAATGATCAGTTAGATTTGTATAATTCTCCCTTAGTAAAACCTTTTAAAGTTATCTGTACCTAGAACAATTAACTGGTTTTCCCATTCTGTATTGTTCCTATAGTCATTGCACAGGCCAGGTATTTCCCCACCCTTCCATTCATTGTATCGAATTCCCACCATCTAGTTTTTATGGTTCTCTGTTTTTCTTTTATCTTCAGTCTGTAATACAGCCTTGTCAATGATTTAGCAGGCGAAACTATTGGTCGGCTAGACTAATAAAAAGTGGAATTTACAAAATAAAAATAAAAAAGTTAATAAAACTATAGTTGATACTAAATTATACATTACATAATGCATTTATATTCGTTAATAAGGATTTCATTTTTGTATCATACATTGGAAAATGTATTGATACAAATACTTTAAGTTAACGAATCGTATCCAGTCAACTGCTATGGTTTCCAAACACATTTACTTTTTATTAAAAAATATGTAGAGATGGTTAAAGAAACAAAGTTGACCTTCAAATGATCATGAAATGAGAAAACTCTTATGAAGTTATAAATAAATAGTGCTGTTTAGTCCCTCTCAAATTAGATAAAAATATACGTTGACAATGGGTGATTTTATTAATTTTTGATATTATCTACGAAAACGCCATTTTTTTAAAAAATATAAAGCAATGTGTTGTGTTAAAGTAAATAACTAAAAACAATTCTAGGAATATAGGAATTTTGATCTTATGTGCAGCCTATTACAAAATTGTCGTTTAGTGAAGAAACGGGGAATATAAACCTTTAAAAATTTAATATATAAGGTTACATACAAAATTTAAGCTATCTTTATCCACTTTTATTACAGTTCGTGGACTAACATAAACAACATATGAACGTTAGAGATACGATATACATTTATCATACAAAAAACTATTTTAGAGTTACAGAAACATAAAACTGATACATCCATGAAAATAAAAAAAAAAACTTTTTTGCTACATTTCTCTTAGTTTTAAGTATTTGCAAGTATATAAATATTTTAACATTTTTTCTGATTTTACTATATAAAATGACATTGTTTTCTAATACTCTATAGAATATTTAAGTAAAAGTTTGTTATTATTTAATAATTTGATTACATGGACTAAAAGCTCTGTTCTTACTAATATTTCACAAAATTTGACATCTATCTCAAATGAATAGTGTCAAGAAAGTTTGTCATTTTTACCGTAACATTAACTCACAAATTTAAACACCAAGATATTTTGAAGAAGAAATGTCGAAAGCACAGTTTCCATTACCTAAAAATAAAAAAGTCTCATTACTTATATTACTTAAATTATTTATATTGCAATATTGATTTTGTAAATATATATATCAATTGACTATATATTTAATATATATTGAAAATCTGGATATACGAAGTATATATTGTATAAATGTCAATGATATGTGTATGCCATACATACCACTCTCAATTATGCCAATTGTTGTAGATAACGTTATACCATATTTTAGCTTCATTCTCCAAATTAGATCTAAATCGTCAGAACTGATTTTAACATTAATCAAATACGTTTCACTTAAAAAAAAAAAAAAACTAATATTGAGATATGAAAATGAGGCCACAATGCTTTCGCTGTTGAGATCTGCATAGACGGGATTCAAAAATCTACTTGTAAGAACTAATGATTTTTTAAACAGAATTAAATATTAGAACAAAACTTTATACATCAATAATGCATATAAGCCACGTATTTTCTAAACACCTGGCATATTGTACAATATGGACAATGAAATAGAGCCCCATTACGATTTTAGTAAAACTGTATTTTATTATATATGTTTGAAAATAAAGATTTTACCTTTGAAACGGACTATTTCATCCTTTGATGATTTAATTTTCTACAAGAATTTTTAATTCAAAGTAAGAAGTATAAAAGCAATTAATTTATGAGATATATTATACATAACATTGGAATCACTCTAATCAATACTAAAACCTTTACACCGCTGAGCTTTGCGTTTTATTGGCTTTGATTTTCACATTAACAGGTTCCTCACGTATGAATGATATAAGAGTACCCTAGAGGAAGGCGGCTTTCTCACATATTGCAACAATAAATAAAGTTATGATATTGGGGCAATACCGAACTGTGACGTAACGCAATGTACTTCGTTACTAACAATAAATAAAACACATTAAATGTTTTAACTTTTCAAAAAATTGTTGTACTCAAATTAATAGATTTAAACTGATAAAATCCATTTTATAATGTTTATTTATTATAATAATTTAAAATATATAACAATAAAATAACAATTTGAATTAAAAATACAAACATATATGAGTATGTTGAAATTTATTTGACGTGTGACTAAATACTACTTCATTTTTACTTCGTACATTCATACATAAACGTTGTATGTATTGTAAACAAATTGATATTGAGATTTGAAGGAAATATTGTTATGATGTAATATTTTGTTTGTGATGTACGTCTATCATCGACGTTATCTTCTGTAATTTTGATGGTAATTATCTCACATTGATCATTAATAATCATGTGCAACTTAACTCCTATTTAATTTTTTTAATTATTTATTTTTATTAATAATTTTATTATTGATATTTATTTATATTGTACAGATAGGGATAATAGTGCTTCCCAGTCAGCGAGTGTGCCATATTTTTCTCATGTTGATGTAATATTGAAGATATTCTCTTTTTTCATAATTTCAAAATTTTCAAGGGATTTCTTTAAAACCAAAAAACTTATTTCTATATGTTTCTGTGAAGTGAAGTAGTCTCCAAGACCATATACTTGATCATTGGTTGCCTTCTATCCAGAATTATCGGTGTGTAAGTCTTGATGAAAATAGTGGTTTACCTCAAAGTATTGACTCACCTTTAGTGAAATGTTAAGTTCATAGACCAAGTAAATGTGAAAAACCGGAAGCGTGTTAATTACAGTTTGTGGTTAAAGCAGTGGTTAATAAATCTATAAAAAAAATATTTTTTTAACCCATAGATGAAGAATTCAGTAAAAATTCTGAGAATTTTATAAATGATCTACTCAACTCCCTGTTGAAGAATGTCATTAACTTTATACAGCATGTTTCAGAAATCGACGTAACTTAATATAAAGGTAAATATTTTTCATTTACAAATATTATGAGAGAGGTATTTCTAATTATTATTATATAATCTTATTGTATTTAAAACTGTAAGGGATAGAGTGTATCTAGTAATTTTAAAGGTCTATTGAAGAACAAATGTATAGGCCAATTGTTTACCCTCGCCAAAACGTAAGGTGTTGAGTATCAAATCTGAACATTATGTTAACACAATTATTAATATATATATATATATAATTATTTTGAAATAACTGTTTGTTTGTAACCAGTTGTGTCTTTGATTACATATGCAAATTAAAACCTTTTCTTTATTTTTGCAAATAAAATGTGTGTAGTTATTATATCTTAAAATTTAGATAACACCCAAATATCGTTTTATTTAACAATGTCTAAAATCTAATCTCTATCTTACATAAGAAATTTCTTTTTCCCAGCCATTCTATTCACGTTAGTTGTGTAATTGGTATAATGAACTGACCAAAACTCCTCTTTATCATGGGAAAAATAATTTTTCAGAAATAGTTTTTTAAATTATGTAGAATTTGATTTCTTTCATTTTCTACTTGTGATACCGTCTTCAATTGTGATGACAGATAAAAATCTACATATATTTCTAAATGTATCATCAGTATATATTTATTGGTTAGATTTCACTTTCTAATTTGAATATTTGAAAATATATTGTAATCGCAGTCCCAAAGCCGTAATGTACTTAAAAATGTTCTTAGAATATAATGATTTATATTTGAATATAAATGAAATAGTTATACATCTTTGATTGAAAATATATACGAATATTTTTAATTGTTATGTACATGATTATTATATAAACAAATAGTTTCAAGAGAAAATCATCAATCCATAAGCCATTGGTGGTATTTTTTAACCACAAGCCAGTCGAGGTCTTTTTAGGATATAAAATGTTTTGCATAACCTTATATCCCGAATCATTTTCAAAATAGTTGTATTAATAGTTGTGCATGATAGTGTCTAAATTAAGTGTAAGAAATAATAATGTGGTTTCTAATCCTTGATGGTTGGTTTGTTATATAACCATTAAAATGGCGTTTGTAGTTAATTTGTACAAATCAATAGTTATGTTGGCGTTCTCTAATTAGTTCATTATAAAATCAAATATGATGGTTGGCCAGTGTTTGCTTCATTAAAATTCATAAATAAAAAAACAAATAATAATAAATTATATTTACTTGTCACCTCTGTAACGTATAAATGTGAACTTGCGAATCGAATACATGATTAAACCTGCTAACAATACCAAGAACAGATAGTTGGAAAAACAAAAATAATTCTCTGCCTCAGCCAGATATGTTTTGGCAGTTGATTTAAATGTTTCTTTTTTGGGAGGGGGCAAATATTCCTTTGTTAAGGAAAAACAACAATGGAGGCAGTCAGAAAAAGTATTTAATCCATAAATAGTATTACGTACAACGTTGTAAATAAATAAATGTCATCCGATTTAATAATAGCTTGACTTTTGCAAAAAACTCGTATTTATTTCTTCAAGTTGCCATTTTTTCAAAAAGAAACTTTTCAAAATGATAACTTTATATGAAAAACCTTCTACTATTTGAACAATAATTATAGTTACTACTATGATCGTAGGCTTAGTGGTCCAGGTTACTATATATATTTGTAACTTATAATTTAGTAGTAACTATAATTATTGTTCAAATAGTAGAAGGTTTTTCATATAAAGTTATCATTTTGAAAAGTTTCTTTTTGAAAAAATGGCAACTTGAAGAAATAAATATGAGTTTTTTGCAAAATATATAATATATTATACTAATATATATAATTTGTGCTATTTGAATCCAAATCACTCCATTTTGTTTTTTTGTTTTTTTTAACATTTCTCTCTTATTAGTAAAAATTTATCAAAAATAAATTTAAAAGATTTTGTTTAAAACTGTACCTAGAAGTTTCATGGTTTACATTTGTGTAAATAACTTACAATTTTATTTGTTAAAAAAAATGTAACCTTTGTGCGTCATATATTATATATTCACCTGCTTGCAGTACATGCACATAAACCCTATATTAAATAAGTGATAATATAAACAATTGTTGATATATGTTGCCTTTCTACAGTTGTGGCAAGACATTTTTTTTCTTTATTTTTATATTTGCTTTGTAAAGTCCCCCTTAATAACTCAAATGATAAAGACAGATAGAACCAGAATTAAAATCAGTTTTGTAAGTTTAAAACAACTAAAATTCTCAATAAACGAAATATTCCTAACTACTACGTAAGAAAGCTTAAGATTTCCAATTTAAAACTTTCATTTTAATATATTGGCTTCCGATAAAGTTTAATGACCTAACTTTTTACTACCTCAGACCCAATGACAGAGATTGAAATTACTAAATGCAATATAAAGGACGTAAATTGCTTTAAAGTTTGAAACCATCTAATATTAAAGACGTAAAATCTATCATAAACTGCAATGACAGGTTGTAATAATCTATTAGGAGCGACATTTAGGCTGTTAAGTAAGAAGTTATTTTAATTTAAAATATTATTAATGGAACTTGTGTTAAAACTTAAGTTAGTTTGACACTAACCTAAATTCAATGTTTAATCGAATAACTTTTCACATCATCAAAATTTAGTCACATATTAGGTGAACTGTGCACAAATATTGTACACATTTTCTCATACACTCATATAAAAACCAAGTTATGAAAGTGGTTCTACTTTATTGACTAAACCTCAAACATATAATTTTATCACAAATAGCTTTAATTATTTCGTTGAAACTTTATTTAAATATATAATCAAATATCAAAAGCCGAATTACGAAACATCCATACACCCTAGTTATTATATAAAAACCAAAATGATCTATTTACTCCGTTGTTTACATGGAATTTTATAAACAGTCATAAAAAAGGTTTTTACAAAAATAGTTTTTATTTAGTACATACTTATTTTAGAAACCTTTGTATTTTAAATGTAACTGTTTATGCGTTATATTGGCCTAACGATTATAAATATGGTTTATATAAACTGGGTCAAAACTTTATTCAATTGTAATTATGAATGCTGTTTTTTTTTGTTTTATGAGGGCCACTTAAAAGTGTAACATTACATTTATATGAACATAAATTTCTTTCTTAAGTCTATTGTGTGATTCAAATGAATGTCTCTGTACCTTGTAAGTTCAAAATGGATAATGCCAGCGTCTCTTTCCCTGCATCATATCCTGCGGAGAGAGTGTTCTCACTGGAAGGACAAGGCGTAGCTACCTGGCAACTAGGAAAAGCACTCAACACACAATATAAAAGGGAGCGTTGATAAGTTAATTTTACTATAGTGGAATTGCGAATATCGCGTAACACGAATACAATGTGTTTGCGAGTCAAGACCACTCTAGGCAACGTTTTTGTTTATTGTCCGCTTGTAAACACTGAATTTGCTTGACTAAATAAAATAGTGTGTTGCGAGAGATTTCATAAATTATATAAGCCCACTGAAAACACGGGTTTAACGGGTAGTGGCACGGTACACACATACAATGCTCTTATTACTTTGACTCGAACCGAACTGTGTGGGCGGAAGTCTCTCTACTTAAATCAACACGACCAACCCCGCTACATTGTTAGATAATCTTCTAGACTGTTGACTAGGAGGGATGACAAGTACTAAACAGTGACAGAATTTGATTTAAAATCGGATTCCGCCATTCCATAAAAAATCAATTAAGGAAGACTTCAAGTTTATTCTTGTCAACTATAAATTTTAAGTTTTGGGGAAAGTATGTTTACTACATTCCAAAATATATTTTACAGAAAAAAATCCTTAGTTATCGAAATAGTTAGTTCAGAAGCCAAATTTGATCTAAGTTAGTGTCCACTTTGATATATAATATGTTATTGAGTACTTAACGCACTTTATTGAATGATTGTGTACGTGATATTTAAAAAGAGTTTTGCATCCAATTATAAACCTACAACAATACAAATAATCTGTATAGCGTATATCTAATAGTTCTGTTTAAAAATTACTATGTTTAGCAATACACTTCATTTAACAAAGCATTACGTTTGTATTTTATCCTCAGTATGACCAGAGAGGAACTACCCGTACACAAGACCTGTTGTGTCCAGCTCAATCAAGTATACTAGCTGTTTATATCAATTTAGAGTGGTAACAGTTACTAAATGGGTCTAAAAATGAAAACTTTGCAATCTATACCAGGAAGGAAATTGAACATGTCAGTACATAAAATTTTGAAAAACTAAGTATTTCAGAAATGCTCGAACATGTATAGCCTATTAAGAATAATAAAAAATATAAAAAAACTTTTTTTTAATTTAAGAAAAAATAGAATTCGTTATAATATAATAATATTAGTTAAACAGTTATGGTGAAGTATTGTATATTTCAAAAAAATTATTGTAAATTCAAATTCATCGCCCTATACATATAATATCTTAAGATTTTGGTTAAAAATAAGATGATAAACTAAACCATTGACGTTTTATTACTCAATTTCGATTTTTTTAAAAATAGATTACATTGCTCTTAAAAATTAATTAATTTAACATTCTCATATTATAAAAATAATACAACATTATTTGGTAAAACTTCGATTAATAATTTCGAGTTTTATTAATTGTTTGATCCCCTGAGTAAGTTAATTTCTTTAAGGTACAAATTTTAAATCCTTAAAATATCATGCATTTTTGTAAAGATATGTGATAAATGGGTGAAAATGTTATGATATTAGCTGTTTAAACAATAGTTGAATTAACATATAACAACTGTTTCATTAATTGTTCTTTATTTCGAAGATAGATTAAAGTTTGAAAAATCTAACACTGGTTAATAATAACAAATTTCTAAAAAAGTATTCTCTCTGTTGAAATATACAAATTGAAAATAACCAATTCTTTCCAACTCAGCAATCCTCTGTAATACAGTTGACGTTTTTACTATTGTGCACGTACCATAGGGAAATGAATTGTTTCAAACCTCATTGCTATAGATGTACACCGCCAATGTAGAGTTTGCAATACTCTGGAGAAATTTTATAAAACCGAAACTTCCTGAATCAAATGTAAAAATATATTATTACATTGTAGTAATATTATTTTTTGGTGAAAATTTTAAATTAAAAAATAATAATAATAATAATATCAGAAAAACAAGTTTAGTGAATATGTATTAGTGAAACAGAGAAATAATTCATTTGTTTTGTCAAAATCACTGTTTAAAGATTTTAAATATTATGCCTTTAAAACAGTTATCTCTAGCATTTCAGATTCTTATATAAAGTATTCCATAATTAGTGTTATGTCGATTTTATTCTTTTTAATTATTTTAATAAAATATCCGAAACTCGTTTACGTGTATGGAGGTTGAACCTGATGATTTATATTACACCGGTTAATACGTTAAAACACAGTCTTTTGAGGCATCCACGAACCTCAAATAAAAGAAACGTTCTACGTAATTGTTTACGACAACACTGAGAGATTCGAAGAAGATCATTTTAGTTTTAACTCTCTAACTAATATTCCGAGAAATTAAGAACTCAATTATGATTGTCCATATATCGGAGGATTTCAGGAGATTCTTATTTGCAGTCGACGTAATATCATTTTTAAGTCACACAACATATCATTCTTCTACTGTATATTGATTTTAAATAATATGTATTATTCCCTGAAGTAGATTAAAAAAGACGTTCTCTATCCTATACTTAATAAATATCTCTGCATTAAAACAAAATCTGCAGACAAAATCTGTGAAATATTTTTTCTCTAATATTAAAAGACTCTTTGTCGTGGGTAAATTTCTGTGGAATTTCATATACTTCAGTATTGCTGCATATCAATCAGAGTATTGACATGAGGTTATCAATTGTTAATGATTAGTGTGAGATTTTTAGTTTAAAAAAAATAAACAAACTCAACTAGAGTTTGAATGTTTCAGATACGTTTTAACTCAAGGTCAATTGTTGGCTAATATTGAGGAACACAGGAGGTAGGTAGTTGAGGTCTGTATTTCAAATAAGAATACAAAATACACCGACAGTATAAAGCCATAAATATATTTAGAAAAATCAATAGAAATCAAAAGTACACATTAAGCAGATAGTTACGAGTGTCAATATTTTTAATTTGAAATGTGAAAAATTCTAGCATCGTGTAACTGATTTTTATGGAACTTTAGTTTAAAGAAAAATATCCAATACATAACAAGCAATCGTCTTTAGGATCAATACAATAAAAGCTATTAACTTGAGCATGGGGAGGTGAGAAAATTTAAAGATTGAGTAAGGAGATACAAAATAATCAAGAGATTGCTCGCTGGGGATCCATTAGGGTGCTTCGTAAGCAGAATTTTTGGTTTACTTTATGTTACGGATAAAGTAATAAGTTACTCAGGAGAAAAGTTTTGAAATATGTTGCATTGCTAAATTATTTTATTTTGTGTTACAAGATTACCGCTAAATCATTACAAGAATGTTTCTTGTGTCGTTGAAATTTGAGAAGTTATCAAGAGTGAAATTATTGTGTTAGGTGTTTAAGTTTGATTTTTTTATTTGTAAATATATAGAAAAAAAGTGTAGTTATTAAGGATTTCAAATTTTAGTAAATCGACAATTCTCAATTCCAAATTGGGTTACATCCCACCCTAGCATTTACTTTAACTGCACACATTTTAGTGACATTCTCTCTTTCTATCTCTGCTTGGAGTCGGATGTATTTTGTGTTCCACCAGCCGTTTTTTCATGGACTTAAGTTCCGGCTACATCAAATTCAATATTACACTTTTTGATTCAATTTTTAAACATTTTATATTTCTTGTAAAGTGTCAATTGCTGTCGGTGTGAAGTAATTATTGCTAGAAGAAGTACTGGCCAGTTACTATGCATTAGAAGTGGTACCGTTATTTGGCATAAGATAACGATAACCTCAAGGAGGGTAAACTCATTGACTCTGGTCTTCCGAAACTCAAAATTGTAAGTAAGAAGTTCATACATTAACACTCATTAATTATCGAACATGTTCATTTTTATAAATTACATTGAATAAATTGGAAATTAATTCCAGTTGATTTTGTAAAGTTTGTTTCGTCTTTGCACATATCAACAGGATAGATTATCCGCCGCATAATCGGAAAACGACAAATGAAGACAATAGAAACTTGTTGCTCCCGGACAGAAAAGATCACCTATACAAAACACTCCTTTTCTTCAAATTCAATATTTCATATTTGCAACACAATACATCAATAATGTAACGTTATGCTGGAGATACTGATTTTTACTTATAGCATAATGATGCATAATTATTCACAACAATTATATAGGTCTAGATTTTATAACAATAAAATATAGGTCTAGATTTTATAACAATAAAATATAGGTCTAGATTTTATAACAATAAAATATAGAATAAATGTATAATGTAAAACGAAAAGCGGTACTTTCAAATTTTTTTTTTTGGTATTGTTTGTCTAAGTAAATATGTGAATCTACCTCAGAAATTGAATTTTTAAAAATGAAATTTATACCGTTAAGTCCCAACATACATCGCAATAAGTAAATAATTCAGATTTTGTGTTTCCACTTTCCAACTGTTATCATTATAACTTTGTTTTCTTATCATCTTTACTTTATACCCGTTAGAAGAAGAAAGTAGTTGAGTATATAACTCATTAAAAACACAAAGTTACTAACCGAGATCAAACATGTCTAGTGATGCACATATTACCTTAGGGAATATATATTTCAACGAAGAGTTTATTTTAGAATAAAGGGTATACAAGCTAAACTGGCGTGTAAATATATTATGTAATTTAAAAAAAAATTAAGATAAGGTGTGAATATAGAATGCCATGCATTGTAATCAAGAAATTGATGTGATTTAACATAATGTAACGTCCCTCATTGAACTGTACTCTACAAAATACAGAAAAAAAGTCTCCGTTTTATTATGTTAACGGTAAGAAGTAAAGAGTACGCCTCAATGTATTTTATTACTCTTATCAAAATATGGTAATAATATCATAGAGCAACAAATAATTTTAAAACCGTATACATTTGTATTTTACCTAACATAATTCAGTATTTATTTTTTAATAATATAACAATTTATTATTATTCTATCAATATATATACTATCAATATTAATTTCAAATAATATATATATATATATATATATATATATATATTATTTGAAATTATACAATAATTAAATATATACAATTATTAAATGATAATCAAAAGGGTTTTTGCCAATATATATATATATATATATATATATATATATATATATATATATATATAATTTGAAATTATACAATAATTAAATATATACAATTATTAAATGATAATCAAAAGGGTTTTTGCCTATATATATACGGTATTATTTATTTTTAAATAACTGTTGGACTTGAGTTTTGAGATGTTTTCAAATAAAAATAAAACATGAAAACTATTTCTTTCAAATAATAGGTTCTAATATAACTCAAACGACGATGCCATTTTCAGTGATGGATGATCTACAATAATTAAACTATATTATTATATATCTATTATAATTTATAGTTTGATTATTGCACCTCTAACATCGCTACAGTTGGCAAAATGGTCGTTGAATGCGTTTAAGTTAAAACAAGTTATATTTGTGAAACATTGTTTTCAAGTTCTATTTTTATTTTTTTAAATCTATGAAGTAAGTACATTGAATGTGAAGTAATTTAAAATATAAAATATATACCCTATTGTGTGTTCTTTTCTTTTGTTGTTTTAGGGGTACAACTAAACATCCCTATGTATAAACCGAAGTCTATATCAAACAAAGTCTTCTAAGATAATTAAATATTATAATATTCTTAAAGTTCTGATGATTTACTAAGAACTGAGACACTTTATGATGATTATTCATATACCGTCGAACTTCGAGTATTTTCTATATGACAAATGTTAGAGACGACATAGATATTACTTTGGTCGCACAAATCATCACCTTCCTTCTTGTTTTTATGCTGGAATTATCACACGATGATACCTTTGTTTCAGAGAATTGTTGAACACGAAACTTACCTCTCCGTCCATACAATTATAAAATGAGAATATTTTGTAATATCAAGATATATGAATTTCTCATCAAGGTCACATTTAATAAGAGAGTAAATCTGTTAAAAGCTTATTTATCTGGAGGAAAAAACGCCATATTGATAGATGACAACCGATATTCTCATACCTAGTGTAGTTAGGTGTCAGTGTATGTTTTCATATTAACCAATTGTTTGCTTGGGTAAGTTTGACATTAAAAATAAATATATTTCATGTCTAAAACGTAATAATTTTTAATTTCACTATAGATTAAATTAAAAGTATATTTATTTAACATCTAAACTTAAACTGATATTATTAAACCTCCAACAATAAAACAATTCGACTTATGAGTGTATATTTAAATTTTTACGACATTATTTTTGTATGTTGTTTATACAAATGGTATCAAATTAGGCATAATAAATAAATGTCTTACCCATACTATTGGTTAGATTGTAAACTAGTCTAATCTATTACCAGAAATTCATCATTTCATCTACGTTCAAAATATTTCCTTTTTTTTAAAGGCATAATTACAGTATTTTCGAAACTTACTATTTTCAACGAACATTGTATATTTTATTCATTTATTCCTAGGATGCCTTACCATTCTGCAAGAAACTGTTTATAGATTAAATACCAAATATGATATTAAAATTTTGAAAATGTTTGTATATAGACAGAATTTAGTGGCATTTGAATTACATTCAAGTTTTAAACAATTGAAAAAATGTTGTAACTCTTCTTTACGTGTAGTCACTCAAAAAATATCTACAACATATAAACATTTTTGCCTATTTTAAAGTATATTCGTATCTAAATGTCTTAATTTTAATTTGATTATTATTGTTATGAGTATGACGAAATTGTAAAAGTCTGAAGTTTTCAATCAGCTGGAAAGCTTCATTTCTATGTTACTTACGTTTTTCATAGAATCATATACTTAATCAGGCCATAAGTAAAATTCTACAATGAAAGAGTGCGAAATTAGTCCCCCCTTACGAGATAACGTATGTCTCTGTTAATTTACCAGTAATAAAATGGTGATATGATATTCCTAAAAAATAATATTCAGTAATATCCACAAGCTTATTTCATTTATCAAAATATTTTTCAAACTTAAAAATTGTTTTCAAAATCATCGTTTTGTGATTAAATCAGTTAAACCTTAACAAGATTATTTAACATAGCAAAAGTAATAATTATGCGTTGAAGAGAATCAAGAGGATTATTCAATAAATTGACGGCAGTTTCATCTTGCCTTTAAGATTTAAGTGTGCTTGCATTATACCGTGGAATATGAACCATTATTCTACACTTATTATACAAAGTTGGTTTTTAACAGAAGGGTATTGAAATTACGTATTTAGGAGAGAAATTGAATCCCCAAAAACTTGATAAACACGTTTTATGTATAATTTAAGATTAAGAATGACACATTCCTTTTAAAATTTTCAAGTAATGATTTGTGAAAAGGGATTCACTAAATGTATTTTTAAACAATCTTTAATTTATATGTAGTATGGATGAGAAAAAGGTTTCTTTAATTATTTTACTCAGTTAAAAAGTCACAATGGGTTATATAAAAGGATTTTTCCATAATATTATATTTATACTTATTAAAAACGAGAAGGAGACATTCCTTTTTTAATTTTAAGATATTGATATATAATAATTTGTTTCGATAAAACATTTATTTATTTTATATAAACGTAGAATTATATATATTATGGACGAGAAGGAGATATATATTTTTTAATTTGAAGCTATGGTTATAATGAAATTTATTTTCAAAAATCTTTAAATTACATTCAATATGGATGGAAATTTGACATTCTTTATGAATTCAATATTGTTAGAAAGTGAATGAATTTAATGAATGAATGAACATATTAATGAATTTAATTAATATATATTTTTCAATAATATTTAGATTGAAAAAAATAATGATATGGACCTTATGCGATATTATTTTAGTTCCATTTCTTCTGTTATCACCTAATTGTTTCACCTTTTTACGTGGTGTAATACACTTTTATGTTTGCTTATATTTTTACCTTCTTGTATTATCACCCGACATTAATGAAAATGAACTACCACTTTCATTCTCAAGAATGCTGAAAAAGAGTTTGTCACTAATGTGTGTATATATATCAATATATAATAATAATGTATAATAACTATCCAAATTTTGGAAATGTTAACCTAATATTTCAATAATTTCATCTTCTTTAACACATATTTGTGTCCATTTTAAAGAACGTTATGTTTGTTATACTATAACATGTTCGTACTATTAAATCTTTAATAAAATATGGATAGATTTATTATCATATTCAACTTTTATTTATCAATAACTGTAGAATTCATATTCTGAAAATAATATTTTACATATTTAATATTTTGAAATAGAAACGTACATCAAAATAAGTTAGTTACAGAGTTTGAATAACAAGAGTGAACTAACAAATTACCCTCGTAATTCGTCATTCATAAGCTAAATTAATGATAATAAAATAACTCACATATTTCGTATGTTCAATTTATACTTGTAGCTCATATAAAAACCCGTATTATGCATTTTAATAGAGGCTCATATTCCAATAAAAGAATAATTGAACACTAGATAGTAGTCAGAATGTAGATTTCATATTTTTTACTTAATAACTCAATTTTTAATTCGTCCTCAGTAAACTAAAATCTAAAAATATTACAAGGTTTTTAAATAATAGCTGACAATGTATATTCTAAATGATTTTTTTTTGAAGATTTTAGTACACACTGTTTAGACACGTACGTTCCGGTAACAAACTTTACTCGGCCAAATTAAAATGTCATCAAAATTGGATCGTAATTAATAATATGATTAATTTGAGTAAGTTAATATAATATAATCTTTCTCTTATAATATAATTTAGTGATTAGGCCCCCTACTCAAAACATTTTAAGATTTGGCGTGATATCTCGTTCGATAATTTCATGGGACACTTTCTCTAAACCAATATTGATTATTAGTAGTAATCTGATGAAGTTTTCTAGAGTTTGGTTATCAGGACCTAGGAGGAGTACAGTTCCAACGAAATAAAATGTTAGTTCCGCTACAAGTTTTACCAACTATAACGCAAAACATATTGCTGTACATTATCTATAAGCTATAAGGTAAGAATTTACAATAAGTCATATTTTTTTAAATTTAGTAAATACCAAATGTAGTCATTTTTGTAGAATTTTCTAATTTGTACTTTAAAACATAATAAATTACACATATCTTATTTAAAAGTAACATAATCTTACCATCTAATAAATTACAAACATTGTACAGAACGCACATTATATTATGGCGTGTAGAGTAATTTTTTTCATCAATAATTATCGAATATTAAATCAATAACTACCCTCCTTATTATACAATTAAGTAGGATTACCTGAAACTTTAGTGGAATTTAAAAGACAAAAATAACTAATATTCAGAAAAAATTTTTGTTGATGAAAATGAGTCAGGTACACATGTCACGACTGGTATCTTTTAAGGTAATTTCAAAGTTATATCAACTAATTGTATTAAAGTATAAATAGAGATTCTTAAGTGTACTTTAATTTTATGTTAGTACTTTTGCAGTTTATAAGGAAATCTTTTTGAATGAATTTTAAGTTCTGAAGATGTCTGACAAATAGGCGAAACAGCTGTCAACAAGTATTGACACAAAGTTGGTCAGGCAAGATAAACAATATATATAAAATTATAAAATAATATATTAAGTAATATTTGTATGCGACACTCACTCTACATCAAATTATATATAATTAAACATATATAGAACATCTGACTATATTTCCTGAGATAATTAATTAATAAAAAAGGTCTTTGACACATGAAGAGCCACTTGAATAGTACTAGAGACAATGATCTAATTGGTTCCTAGAATTTAGCAATATCTAACGTTAACGATTTGCATTACTATCATAATACCTTCTTTCCGTCGTAATATTAGAGACATTGGTCTAATATTGTTCATAGAAACTAAGAATTTCAAAAACTAAAAAATGTTATTACTATCATAATAATTCTTTCCTTCGTAATTAGAAAGTAAGAACCATTATCCCAGCATCATATAAAAGTTTAATCCAGGAGATATTATACGTCGTACGTTTATTTATAAACAGATTTACTAGGAAATAACTATGATATATTTGACGTTATGCCTTATACATATCTAATGTATGTACGTAAAATAGATTGAATTTCAAATATGGTAATTTATTAGCATTTAAATCAAACATGACAGAATGCAGCAACCCACTTTATAATTCTACAAGTCTTAGCGTACAACTTATAATTTAGTGCTCGTTTCGAAATTTATATAGCAAGATAATATGCTAATAATATTGATTTCACAACATTAATATTTAAGAGTCTATTATAAGCTATGATAATTTAAAATATGTTTTCCAACATAATAACAGTTTTTATAACATCAAATAAGAGTTATGAATAAAAGTCGTCCTTTTTTTCTAATCGCATTTCCTTTGGTTGTTCTTTTTCCAATAACTACTTGTAATAAAATTGTATCTGTATAGAACATTATTAAAACATAGTCACTTTTTTCACTTGTAAGTTAATCTAGTCCTTGAAAAAGTATAAAATAATGATTTTAGATTTCTTAGTATTTCGTGTTATTTATTGTACATAAAAAAAAAATAAACAAGTTTTTTTTAACACTGTTTCGGATTCTGTGTTTTTTTTTTTTTTTTACAATATTTCATAATGTTATTTGACCTTGTAACTAATCTCGTTCAATCACAATTTACGTTCCCAGATTTCGCAATTTTTTGATTTGCCATTTTTCACACTCGGATTTATACATTATTTTTGTTACGTAAATATGTTGCATCATCTACAAAATTACCGTACAATTACTTTAACCCCTAATTTGCTTTATATAACAATAAATAATTCTACTTATACTTTGTGAAAACTATACAATGATATAAATAAATGTTGAACATGACTTGTAAGATATTATGAGATAGTATAAAACTCAAACACTAGTTCTCTGAAAAATTACGTTTACTTAATCAAACGCAATTTCAACGGGAATATCGTCATCCTCAGTGATGCAACAACAAAATTATAACTTTATAATAACTAAATAATAATAGTTATATTTTAGTTCATATATAATTGAGGATGGCGACTTTGTCGTAGAAACTCGTTTGATTAAATAAACGTAATTTTTGTGAGACTATGTGTTCGAGTTTTATTCTATCTATACAATAATTGCATTTATTTCTTTTAATATGCACTTACCAACTTTTATACATTAAAAAACATTGTAATTTGCATAATGTATTCTTTTCCTTACGTTTTTAATATTTCGATTCTAAAAAGCTAGTAATATAACGATGTTATAAATTCTGATTTGGGAAGGTTTTTATCATAATTTGTATTGATTTATTTATTGGATATTTTCTATCACCCCACTGCTTAGATGTAAAATTATCAAGCATTTTTTTTTCACGCAAATCAAGTCTCTTATTTTAAAATTACCAACTTTATTTATAGGCCTTGAAAGATACAGCTTTGTCTGATACAGCTTGAAAGTAATTTTTTTGAAAAAGGTACTTAATAAAAAAATAAAGGTCCGATTCATAGAAGTATTTTTTTTTTTTTTTTTAAGTACCAGTGGAGATTTTTTGAATCAAAAA
This sequence comes from Aphrophora alni, assembly GCA_963513935.1. Taxonomy (NCBI): domain Eukaryota; kingdom Metazoa; phylum Arthropoda; class Insecta; order Hemiptera; family Aphrophoridae; genus Aphrophora; species Aphrophora alni. The sequence continues at coordinate 107,805,120 of OY740768.1, read as the reverse complement.
CTGGCGACGATTTAGAATGGAATTTCCAAGTGTTTCTGCTGACTATATACCTTTGGATACAAAAAGCACAATATTTACCATAGAATTTACTGTTATTCAATAAAACATCACTGTCACTCTATTTATAATTAATAATTTGTTAGTAGTACTGATCAAATATTTAAATTTATCTATGACAATACAAGAAAATGTCTATAATTAGACCGATCGGTTGACCGAATGAAGTAAAAAACTGACATACTTATCCATAGCATAAACGGTTCGTCTAAACAAACTGTACTTTTTACAATCCCTGTCTATAATCGTAGTCTCAACCGTAATAATAAAGGACCAAGAAAAAATAATCAATACTGGAATTTTATTATCTTCAAAACAGTCCCCGAAACCAAATTTAAGTAGTTACGTTTATATCTGTATCCGCTTTTATACTTTTATATAAGCTATAAATATTTGTGTATGTTTTGGGACTGGAAGCTTGAATATCATACCATGTTCAAATTCACTTACCACAAATGAATAAAATTAGAAAATATCAAAGTCAAGTTAAATTGCAAATATTTGAAAACTTGTTAACCATAACACCATTTGTACCTCGTAAATCAAAGTACAGTTTCAATTGAAATGTAAACAGGGAACGTTATCTGAATGGTGATCAAATTGATACTTTCAAGCGTTTGTTAAACTGAAGGATGCAAAAGTTTACACCTTGTTACAAGGTTTGGATTTTGTTCACTATAGTTATGAACAATGTAACGTTATAAGTTTCTATATCCTTGTATAATTTGATAAGCCTTTCCAATGGAAAAAATAATCCAATCTAAAATAATTAACTAAATGTTTACGAATAACCAACAGTATTGTTAAACCTAGAGTTTGCGTGAAAATGAAATAAAAATTAATCAAATTTTAAATGAAACAAATTTTTTGTTAGAAATTTAAAAACATTTTAGTTTTATATAATGAGATAAATTTTTGATTAAGACAATTGCTACAAATAATAAAATGTTAAAATGTTGGAACACATTGTAAATTAATATCAATTTATAATTTATAAGATGCATTAAGTTGGTACAACTGGGAAAGCCGCTGATACGCTGACAACGATATGATGCCAATGTATTTTTCTATTTATAAATATAAACTTCCATATTTACATTAAAATATGTAGATCGCCAGATACGTATTGTCATTTATTATAGACACATTTATTTATCTAATTGGAAGAAATAAACAAAAATAATATAAAAAAAATAAATTTTTAAATTATTTGAAGATATTATAAAACTTACTTTACTATAACTATACTTAACTTCATCGAACTTTATTATAATATATGCTATTGATCAATTTATATTTTTTACGTTTATACTTTTTTAAATTTCTTTCCAGTAATAGTCTCTATGCGCTCAAATTGAGTATAATTAAATAATTTTAGAAGCATAATGATTATACCTGATTTTGATAATATTTACTTTAGATTATACACAAAAACCCTCAAAAAAATTGGCAATAAACCACACCACAAAGTAGATTTATTTTTTATCCTTAAAAAAATCTGAAATACTACCTATAGACTAAATCTTAATATTAAATAAAATTTGTTCACATAAAATATTAAAAATATATGTAGAAATCTTTTTAATTAACAACAACAACAAAACGGCGATTTCTAGGTTGTATTTAGATACTTTTGAACATGCAACGTACATAATTCGTAGAAATAGACAGTCAAATACATAACCTTACAGACAAATATAGTTTTTTTTGTATTAAATTAAGTCTCAACAATCGCGTTTTTATTTTCTACATCGGAGATATTAGCCTGCTAGTGATATAAAAGATCGGAGTGTGGTTTTGTAACACCCACAGTAAATCACCAATTATGGCACACTTTTTCTGGTCTTTGAGTAGTAAATAGAACGTTATATAAATGGGGTAAATGGATCTTCGGTAGCAACAATAAAAGATTTATTGTAGCCTATTGTCTACATAACAGAATATTCTATTTGTTTCTTTTGCTCATGCTTGTGTTGTAAAGTAAATGAAATTCATAAACAAAATAATAAAATTTTATATATATATAATATATAAAATATGATAACGTTTAAGAATGTATATCCATTTTGTGTGCATATGAGCTATAATTGTTAAGTTAAATAAAGTCTGAATAGAGTATTACAACACCCTCTTGCAATATTCTCATCTATTAAAAAAAAATAACCAGTGTCAAAATATTGGCACTTGCAGTGGATAATCGAAGAGTCCGCTTAGACAGATGGTATTCCTCCATATCAAGCTACAAAAGCTTTCCTAAGATATCCAATTTTTAGTTGTTCCAAAACTCACACACCCTTCTTCCTCGGTGCAATTTTCTCGAAAATACTAAAGCTGTAATTTACTTCAAGAGTCAAGAGGAGTTATTCCCGTCTTCCTCTCCGCTCATTTCCCCACATTGCCCACGAAATTATTGCTCCCTTAATACCTAACTCCTTTTCAATTGCTAGTAACTAAACGTATTCTCAACAGGACAAGGTTATTACTCTAGTATCTAAATTTCCCAAAACAGTTACGAGAGAAAATAGTACAAGCTAACTTAATAACGGATCATAGTATTATAAAAGACACAGCTACGAAGGTTAGATCACATCCATACTAACATATTCCCCCAAAAGTGCGACTTTGAGAGAACATATTGATGAATTAATCCAAGAAGGTAATATTTTCCCCTTCTTTTTCTGCCTTTTTATTCACGATGAAAGGAAGAATAACTAGTAAAGTAGTTAATTATAAACCAATAAATGATATTACAGAGCTTGAGTCTATCCCTATCACACTTCTGAAAAATGCCTTAGTATGGCTAAATGATTTTATCTTTTAGATATAAACCAGGCTTGTCTACACATCCCCCTAGAGGAAGTATCAAAAATACACCACTTTTGTTTGCCCATTCGGCCAATTCCTATACAAATTCCTCCCTCTAGGATTGGCCAGCAGTGGCCTTGTACACATGAGTCTTATTGAAAACATTTTCTGGAGCATAAAATAAAAATACCTATTAAAATGTCTTGGTAACATTTACCAATGGGTACTTTGCGGACCATCTTCTTTAGTTCAAAATCTTTTTTGGAGACATCGGGATGCTGGCATAACTATGAATACATATAAATTAACCTTGACCTCAATTTTCCATCCAATTTTTGAGCTTTGATTTTTTAAATCAAGTTATTACCCTACGATCTGACCGTGTAAAGCCCATCCCCAATTATTAAGCTCCAAAATTTGTTTGACTCGCAGTGTTTTCTTACAAACTTATCGAACATTTCACTTAAATTTCACAGTCACTCAATAAATTGGTTATAGACTATTAACAAAAAATTACTATAATCTCCGGTTTGAGATTATTTGAATTGATTTTGATAATATAGAATTTGCAAATGTGTGGCCATTTTCATTCAAATTTCATAGCATTTACGTATTTATTTATGGATTTAAATACTAACACAATTTTGTACAAAGCTAGTGTTATTAATTAAATAATTATTTCAAGTGAAAAATATACGACACAGAAAGGTGTTGGTAAAGCATTAGCGCGTAAAAAAAGGCCGTGGGTTCAATTCCCAGTTTATGTCATATATTTTTCACCTGAAGTAATATTTAATTAACAATATTAGCTTGGTAAAAAAAAAATGTATAAGTGTTAAAACCAATAAGTTAATATCAATGTTTTTACATTTAAATAAAATCCAATTTTGCATTACGTAAGAATAAACTTGTTTCTAACTGGTGTTAAATATATACATTTTAATTCCATTGTAGTAACCCACGAATTAGTAAAAATTAATTCAGTGTTATATTAAATCAACTAATCAGTCATTGAACTATCTCTTTTATTAAACCTACCATTGACGGGTGATCTCACGAACTTACAGATTATTTTATATGAATAAATACTTTTAAAAGGATTAATATACGTAATAAATTATTATACTTAAATTATGTAATAAAGATGCAATTAAGTTTAACTGACGATAGTAAAGATTAGTTTTGTTATTATTGTTTTAAATTCTTTTACGGTAATTGTATATTATTTTCAATTATACCCAATGATGTAGGTATTTAATTTCCGTATCTCACCAAAATTATAATGTAATCGGTTAATTCAAATTTGAGATATTAGCTCTATTTACTATAAATATTCAGTTAATATTCATCATGAATATTGTGAAAATTAAAAGTATTTATGAAATAGAAAAGAAAACATTCAATAGACATGGAACAAATAAACTGTTTCTCTTTAATTTTGTTAGTTCCTTTACTAGTCCCTTTTGTTAATGGGTTAAGACTTTGAAGGTAAATTCTATTCTTCGATACATCAAGGATCTTTGCATCAATTGCAAAACTCCGTTGTTTGGGTTTAGAATATTATAGTTGGGAAATTGATAAAGTACCTAAGGCGGCGGCAATGTTTCCTCTATTTCAACAATAACTTCAACATATTCCTCCAATTTTTGTTTTGGATATATTTCACACGTAACATAAATTATTGATTGTAATACTAATAAACTTAACTCCACTATATTATCATTAATTTCATTCTGTAGCAATAGATTATTATTTATTAAATGCACGTATATTACGCTTCATGTATTATAAAATGATATTACCAAAGCAACTTGCAGAAAGCATTCTTACGAGAAAGAATTTGAAAATAAATTTTTAATTGATTTATGTTATTTGGCCCCAACACTTGTTTGGTTATCGTTAAGCGTTGAATCAAGTTAACTTTGACCAACATTCATACACTTCGTTCAGGAAACTCGAATATGAGCACATTTTCCACCTCATAACTCATAACTCATTTAAACTTCTCCATCCGTTTGTTGACACATTTCGTTCTCTGCGGAAAGTGAGAATTTTACTTAGCTGGTTCAAAAATTCATTAATAAGTTGAAAACAAATGTTGTTATTTAATTGGTTATTTGGTCGTTTAAATACTGAAAACATTTTAAACAACCTACTATGAACATTATTATCAACAATGGTATTTCAAATAAGATTTTATTATAATTTATGAAAGTACGTTTGCACCAATAAATCTAATTTTCTTTCCCCGGTTTTAGGTTGAACCCCCTTTTAGGATAAGGTTCATTTTCACTTTGAAAAGTATTGATAAATACATTTGTTTTGTTAGATTTTATATGGGCGCGTAGAAAAATTAGTGCATTGTTTGCACATAGATTATTAAATCTATGAATGTAAATAAGAATAAAAATTTCAAATAATAGTCAGGGTAAAAATAATCATATTATTTAGTTCAGAAAAGTTACTAGAGATATTTTAATAATTATTTATTAGTTTTAACAGTATAAAATCCTCCGTAAAAGCAGAACTGAATTCATATCTATATACATTTTAAAACAAATACCTGATGAAGTTAGAATAAAATCAATAAATAAATTTGAATAAAAACTTGTTTTTTTTTTGTTTCCATACTAATGGTTTAGAACGGTTGTATTACAGTGTCTTTTTTTTCTCTCATCTAGTTTTAAAATAAATAAGAAACTACAATAAATACAATAAAACTAATTTATTTATTTAATTTATTAAAAAATAATAAACACACATCATAATTAAAACTTCAAATATCACTAATGGAATCATAAGCTTATATGTTGCATTGGTCATACTCTTAAAAATATAAATTATTTGTGTAACAAAAATTCCATTCAGTGGCAAGACAAAAGAAAGATGTACATGTCACTCCCTAGTTATTTTCTAAGGCATAAATAAATAATAATTAATTCACCTTCAATTTAATCAATTAAATAAATATCACAATCCTTAATATAAATATTAATAATATCGTTACTCAACATTTGTAAAAATATTAGAATAATAATAATATTAAACTCACTATATAATATTCGTTAATTTAAACCGTAGATAACACTAACTTTAACAACAACTAAGAATAAAAACTCTTCAACCATTACCAATAAATGTAATAAATTAATGCAATACATGAATAATTGAAACCATTACAGATTAAAAATCAACGAAATCAAGTAAAAAGAAGTATACAAAAATACAAATAAAAATTCACACATTCACTATATCAACATAAACATTAGTTTGTTTCTTTAACCAGTTAATTCGTTTACAATAATACTGATAAATTATATTAAATTATTATGAAATGTGTATCGAACAAAATAGACTATGCATATAAAAATAAAATCAATGTTGGTAACGTATTTGTTATAGATAAAGTACATATTTTATATTAAAGCGAGTATGCAAAAAATACATATTTGTCAAACTGTCCAACAATGAATGCGGTTCTATGTACTTGTAAAATTGCTATATTTCTAGTTTAGAAGATTCTGTGTTCCGTTTCTCTCTCCGATTGCAATAAATCTCTTAGGAAGGAAGCAGGGATTACTTGATCTTGTTCAGAAAGACATTCAGGAATATTCTCTCCTTCATAACTTTTCAAGAGATCAACGAAAACCAAAATTCAAATTTGTATGTTCTTAGTTTTGTAACTGATATAAGCTGTACTTTTTTTTAAATTACGCCTATAAGGCGAAATTTTATACAAAACAAATCAGTTACAGTTAGAGTAAAAATACTGAACATTGGGAATATGTTTTAAAATTAACAAACGTATTTTAAACTGTATGAAATCCACAAGAATATATGCATGAAAATATTTTTGCTGATAATAAAAAAATCCTGTGCAAATAATAAAATTGATATATTTTATTTTATGTTTACGTTTTCTTCAAAAAATAAACATTTTATGAAATCATTTAAATTCAATAATAAAATATGTCCCTTGTTATAATAAATATCGATAATACGCACTTGTTATAACGAGTAGTAGTGCTGCATTTTAAATTCATTAAACAGCTAATTTATATGGAACTGAAGTGTGTGTTTAACTGAAGAATTGAGTTTAGGCTATATGGTAGTTACATAATTTTTACTATTGTTATTGTTATAATGTTAACTATTTACGAAGCCTTCTATTCAAATACAAATTCAAAGTCAAACTTGTACTAAATATTTGTATAAATATCAATGACATCAAAAATTAAATTGATTTTAAAATCCAATTCTGTGTTGTAAGCCAGCGATAACTAATTAGGCAATCATAAAAACTATATTAGTCGCCATAACTATAAATGATTTTTATGAAAAAAAAAATTATCAATCTGTTATTTCTAACGAACATTTTTTTCAATACTAAATCAAATGGGTAGCTTTTCTAAATATTCTATACTAATTCGTTAAATATGTTTTTTATCTCTGTTCAAAATAAACTAATTTAACATGTTCAATATCATTACGTGATATTACATATATTCAAAAGCTAAAAGTGGAATTTTTAAACCGACTTGAATTATTCCTATAATGTCATCATACGAAAATGAATATCTAAGTCAAAAACAGTCTTATTTCTAATACTCATAAATTAAATAATTACCCAAAATAATATAATATTCTTTGTCTTATTCAAATAACTGCAATGAGAGTCTCAAATATAACTTAATACGTATCTGTTAACCAAGTAAAACACTTGTTAACCAAGTGGAAAATCGTGTACACAAATATTTAGAAATTATAATTATATTAATAGGAAAATAGGTAATAATACTATTGAAATTACTTTTTAATTAAAAAATATACACTTAGATGAGAGCAAACAAATTTTTGTGAATATCTTGAAGAAATTTAATAATTTTCTCAACTAGTGACAATATAAGCTTACTTGACAATTTAAACATAAAGCTCTCTACTCGGGATGAAATCGAGTACCATAACTCTATATACGAACTAACTGATGTAGCTTAGCAAATCTAATTAAATTGTTTGAATTTTTTTACATTTAATAGCATTATTTACAAAGTGTTATGTCAAATCTTATGTTTTTAACTAGTGAAATAGTGCCTCAGTAAACTAATCTAATATATCCTTCCAAAATGTAGAAACATGTATCACGTCTTTTACTAACGTCTTCAAAGTACACTAAGAGCAACATTTCTTTTAGTAAGCTATACATAAAGTTTATAAATTAGATTTTTGAAGTTAGTAGTGTCCATTTGTCTAAACTCTGTTTTGTAGAAAAAGGTTAGGTCATTTTCCAGATTGGTTTAAGTAATACGCCTTTAATAATTAATATTTACTACAAAAACACCCATTTTACGTTAGTAGATAGGTTAAAAAAACTTTGTAAATTTTTTATAAATCTTGACGAGAATATGATATATATTATTATTGTTATTACTAATAATTTATGAAATGCTGAAACGACCGTATTCTTGTCATCAAAACAAAAAAAACTAGTTTTCTCGTTACAATATGATATACCCTTACACAAGTCTCGATTATTTTCTCGTCTCCTTAAAGATTACATACTTTCTTGATGCTTAGAAGTTTGTGTCATATATTTTAAAATAATACGAATCAACATCTTTGAGTTATAAACTTCACAACTTTAGGCCACTATTATATCACGTAAATATGCAATTCCCTAGTTTAAAGTTCTGAATATAATCAAACAAATATGGCTTTAAGTTGAAATCCTTATCAATTAGGGAATATAAATTGTATACAATTTTAAAAAAATGCTGAATATTTAATGAACTGAAACTGAACTAATTTCCGACAAAACGATCTTACATAAATGATAACAATTATTAAATATAGATTAACAAATGTTAACAAAAGATAAACATATTATAAAAATAACATAACGTGTATTTTACTTGCCTGTCTGTGGAATATTTTTTTAAAACTTTACATCCCTTAAAAGTAATACTAAAAATAATGATGCTCCAGTAAGACAACTTTATATAGTTGTTAGAAAGTAAATTATTGTTATAAAGATATACACGTTTTGAGACGTTATTAAGTTTTTTGAGATTAAATAAAAATAAAATGTCCATCTTTGACTCACCGACTTCCTAAATATATCTAGCTCACAAAATGTAGTTTTAATCAATGTTTCAATTTACTCATACTTTTAAAATGAGTTATTCGGGCTATACTATAATTATGTTTTCAGAAATGTAAAAAAAAAATCACTTCATTAAATTTTAACAGCATAGAAGCAGCTTGACTTATGAGAAAAACTATACAGTATAACAAACACACAGAACACAATTCTCATAAAAAAAAAATAAAAAAATACGCCTAAGTATCAGTTGTGGTTTGGTTGGTGTATCACTGAAGAGGACGACCTTGTCGTTGAAACGCGTCTGATACTTAAGCGTATTTTTTTTATGAGTATTGTGTTCTGTGTGTTTGTTATACTGTATAGAATGTATACATGTATATTTTTGAATTAAGAGAGGTAAAAAAGTGTATTTGTATAAAATTAGCCCACTGTCTTCGGTCTTCAACTTCCATACTCTAACATTTTTTTTTTTTTTTTTTTATTTATTTTTTTTTTTTGCACTGCATAACGGTTTATAGACATTTTTCTAGGTCCTCTCTTCTATATTTCTAACGAAAGATTTTCTATCTATTTTCTTTTTCTTTTCTTTATACTCTCTAATTTATATATAGATTTTAACAATATTTTTTATTTCTGTAACCAAATATGTTCATCAGTATAGGTGCCTGACGTCCTGATTCGTCTTGTTAACAATCCATTGTCTTCAACTGCTCCATGATCTTTCAGAGTACTTTTCTTCCCAAACTGTCAAATATCTCTAATTGCTTCATCGAGACAACATATTTTAGATCCAAATATACGATTATATTTAAACCTACTGTTTTATTAAATGTAATATTGTTTTCATTGACAAAAAAACATGACCTTGAGGTGGTAAGTATGGCATCGATTGCCCACTTCAATTCTTTCTCTTACTGCTATTTTATTTTTTTTTATCAATACCACCCCCCTATCGTTTCTCTCACAATTAAATTGCATTTAAGGAAATTGCAAATAGAACACAACAATACTATTTCTATTCTTTTTTACCTATTTATAGACTTTATATTTAACTCCTTTTTTACAAGTATGTCAAGGTAACTATAATTGGACCCTTATAGTCTATATTGGCAGTTTCTCATAAAATATAGTGTCTTTGTTATAAACGCTCTCTCCCCCACTGCCTATTTTATAAAAAATAAGTAAAAAAATCAGTTTATGATCAAAGTATACCAAAGTAAGAATGCAATTCACTTTTTTTTTTCAAGTTATTTTAATTTTAAATTAACGTAAAAGCCCATGTTCCCATTGTATACAGCATGTGTTAATATACTAAACATACAATAATATTTATTATTTTTACATCTTGTAAAATTTAATATTAGAATAATAATGTAAATCTTTTGTTTATATTAGTAAAAAAAGAATTTTAAAAGACATATTTATATAAAATACTTCATCTGTAGTTTCCATTCAGTGAACTCTATGCCAATGTTAAGTAGGCAATATTTCTTCTTTGTTGTTAAAAGGCGAAAAATCTTGCAGTTATCACCACCTTAACACAGGTAGAATAAAATAGAGAACCCTAAACCGCGAATACTGAAATTGTTTTCAAGTCTCTGAGTAAATCTCTTACAAAGAAGTGATTGGTAGTTTTTTTCTTAATGAAAATGTTTAGTCCCATTTAATATCACTTATTCTTCTAATAAAAACTGTAATATTGTTGTTTGTTTTATTGCTTTAATTCGATTTTAATCAATTTACAAGTTTAAAATATTCTGTTTCCCGTTTTTTATCCAGTACTGATTAGTTTTTGTTTTTATGTGTTTTCGTTTGACCAAAGCATAGTCTTAAGTATAATTTATTTATTATTCTTATTTAGTAGGATGAGTAGGCCTATACTAAATATTTTGGTATTTTGCAATGCTGTGAACTTTTTTAGAGATGCTATTCAGGAAGTTAACTACATTAAAATTAAGCTCTCTAGATTATTAAATAAGATAACTTAAGTATGTTTCAAATACATGACGCATTCTTCCTCCTAATAATACTTACGTAATCTCTTCACAGTGATAATAAGTTTATTGTTGACATCTATACTTTCTTCTGAGGAAACAATTTCATTCAATCTCTTCAGAAACAAAATTATAGTGTTGACTATCCGGTATTTTAAGTCCAATGTTTTATTTCATTATTATTACTATTATCAAAATTTAATTTTAAAGTTTAAATTTCATATAGTAAAAAAGTATAGGTTTATTATAGAAGTATGTGTTTTCGTTTTTAGTAATTACAGAGCTAAATATCATACTTACGTTCTCAATTTACTTTTGGTTTATAAATCATGGTTAAATTGTTTTTAATATTTAAAAAAAAAATAATAGTAATACAAAGAACAATTGGAAATTCGACAGCATTTTTACATCTGTTTATTAGCTTATTTATTGAATATAAATGCTTAAATAAAACCTAAATTGTATTAAATACTCAAGAATTCTTACAATTTATAATGTTTATTTTAAGGTGTGTGTTTAGTGATATAACGACCAGCTTAGTGGACATTGAGGAGGAGGAGGTTCAATTAAGACACACGACGTTAAGTTTGAAACAACTGAAGAAAGTTTATGCGCACCACAATGTTGGTCAGACTTTATTGAATCCCTACAAGGAAATACTAGCGGGTTGAAAGAGGGAATATAATTGACTAAAGTAAGTAAAATATCTAAACAAATATATAAATTAACGGGACAAGATCATTCAAGGTTTATTATACAATGGCATACAACACGGTGCTCAATATAAAATATCCGTTCAATCTAGAGCTAAATATTTACTTTTAACAATTGTATAGGTAAAATTTAAACCCTATTTTTCACAATTGTATAAATGGTGGCCACCATCCAGTTCATCCACATTGAATGTTTGAATATACGACGTGTATTTCTATATGTCTCACGACGTAGTTCACACCGAAATGTACCCTTAAGCTCAATTATTTTTATGAAAATTACTTAATTTAAATTGCGGACCAGTAATTATCAGCTGTTGACTCCAATCACAATTAACTAGTCTGTGGTATCAATATCATCTTAGGCTCAAGCTGGAAGACCTACACGATACAATAGGCTAATAGAGTTCCTAAAACAATTGCAAAATATATACATTTTAAATTAATGTAACATGATCCAAAACTATCTATAAAACTGTCGAGGTATAAAATTACTCAATGTTAAACAATCAATCAAATTTAAACAATATTTACCTACTTCAAATTACAGCTAAATGTATTAATTGATTTCCTTTTGAAAGTTGGCATAACGTTGAAAATTGTAACGAAAGATTTAGTACAAAGGGGTTATTGTTTCTATTACTGAAAAACTTAATTGTAAGAGTGGCTGGGTAATCTTAATCTTATAACAATGTGGTTGTTTTAACATTAAATTATGAATTTTGAGTTTGTATTCCTGGTCGTTTAATGGCATCAAATTCAAGAGGAGAGGAGATCATCCACTTTAAAGTTGTAGTTATAATTGGAGTTATCAATTAATACAAGTTGTATTCGGGATTTGTAATCACTTGATAAAATGACTGATTATTTCCTCTTGCATAGATAATATATGTATTTGGAATAAAAGTAGAGATGTGTGTCTGTAATAAACTTGGATATAACAGAATGTAATCATGTTTTGTTAAGCCTATCCTACGATAACAACAGTGTGTCTGATGACGGTGTAGTGGACACCGAGATCATTCAACTCTTTTTATTTCAGTATTTTTTTCTAAAATATTTTCGTTTGAAATTTATATGCAAACTGAAGAATATAACATTTTTGATATTTTATTACTAATTTTGTGAACTACAAAAAACAAGCATAAAATGTTTTAACAAATCAATATTATTGCTTTTCTATTGCAGTAATAAAAACAGAATAAACATATATAAACAAATACAAAATAAACATTCAAAATTTTACAAAATACTTTAGTCCTGTATTATACTTATCGAGAAGTCAAATTTATGGTGATGTCGCAAAAGATAATACAGCATCGTATTAGAAACAAAAGTGTGTATTAAACAGAACAAATTAATGTCTGTGCTTATTGAATCATAAACACGTATGGATTCTACAAGTGTTTGAAACAATACCCATTTAAATGAACATTTTATGTAACAATCGAAACAACCTGAGGAAGACAATTCTTTTAAAAAGGTAACTGGTTTCGTTGAAGAATAAAATCTTCTGAGATCAAAGACTGCACTCAAATGAGTGACATGAGTACGTAGGATTGTCACCTCCAAAGCTATCAGAAAGTGTGTTAGTTTCTCATCTGTAAAATGTTTGAAAATCAAAAGATTTTCGCATACATACAAGCTAAAATTTTAGCCTCGTATTATGTGTTATTTATGAAAATATCACATGATTATTTATATTAATCTAAAAAATCTTATCTACCAGCTTGAAAATTTCGATAGATAGCTTAAAGTGTTTGCTTTGCTATAGTAGTCGCGAAAAGTTCAATACTTACACACACACACACACACACACACACACATATATATATATATATATATATATATATATATATATATATATATATATATAAATTTATTTTTGAGAGAGATGAATTTACTAAACGGTTACAATATATGCAATTCTGATAGAAGTAAAACATATAAATTAATTTTTTATTTATTTACTCTGCTTTTGACAAATATACAAATTGCAAATCAAACGTCACAGCCTTAATCCATATCACAATACAATTAATCTTAATGCACTAACACAATAAATCCAACACACCAAAACAGTCATACTAACTTACATTACGATAATTTATAATACCTTGTTCCAAAAATTAAATGTTTTAAAAAAACAGGTAAATTTCCATAGCAGGTTTCTTGACATTTATCCTTACTACATTAAATACATTTCAATGCACCAGCACAACAAATACAATACATAAAAACAGAACCTTTATTATGAACATTCGTTCAGAAAGCTGTCAAGAGAATAAAACTTTTTTTTTTCAAAAATCATTTCCTTCACTTTCATTCTAAAAACTATATAGTTTCTTTCTGCTTTCATGCTACTTGGAAGCTGATTATACAATTTCACTCCCATGCAATGGACCCTTTTCTGACTTAAAGCGAGATGATGTTGTTTACATAGAAAGTCATTTCTCTGCCTACTGTTATAATGATGATAATAAGAGTTTTCTTTAAACGACCCAGGATGTCTATTTACATTCGACACACTATCCAGAATACAAACACATCCTAAAGGTAATATTTTACTTTGAATGAACAAAAAGCCTGCAGAACTTTCTTCTAGTTGGCCCGAAAATAATTCTAAGAGCTCCTCTTTGCAACTAAACAGAACACTACTGTTTGTTCAATTTCCCTAGAATGTAAATCCTTATGACAATATGGAATGGAAGTATGAAAAATAAACATTTTTTTAAACCTCCAAGGAGCATACCACCCTTTGGGTACATAGAATGAACAGACCTAGCTAAGCTTCTTTGAAGTTACTTCAATGTGACCATGCCAGTTCAGATTTTCATTAATCTTTTGTCTCAGGAAGTTCGTGGAAGACACCCCATTATACTATAGTTATAATTGTTGATATTTAGTTGCTCACTCGAATACTTGGGCTGGAATGTTATAATACAAGTTTTCTGAAGATTTAGGGTCGGTCTATTCTGCTAAAAAACAATAATTTAATTCCTGATATGCTTTACCTAATTCATTACCTATTCGCATTTATACTATTTATAAAAATGTTTGTATCATCAACAAAAAGTACCAAACTCGCACTCTTTACTGATTCTTGGATATCTTAATTATAAATTAAAAACACCAAAGGCCTCAACAACGATTCCTGTCAAACACTAAACTCTACATTCCTAATACCAGAAGATACTTCAACAATCCTACCACCAGCCACACCTGGAACATCTACCCTTAGCGAACGACAAACTAGATTTGATTAGATTCATTTCAGTGGGAACCGTCTGACCTCAAGTAGTCTAACTTCTTCAAGAGGATTAAATGATCCACGTTATCAAATGCTTTTTTCAAGAAGCAGAACACACATACAACCTTAAGTTTACTTTGGAATCGGTCTATAATTTTACAAGTTAAATCACAATGTGCAGTATCAATAAACGTTTCATTTTTAAATAATTTGTAAAAAAATTAAACATATCATAAGAATAAGTTGGAAAATTAGTAATTAATTATTATTTCAAAAACGACTTTTTTACTACTAAAATTAAACCTTTTGACAATAAAATGTTTCAACGACTAATTTATCAACCTAATTTCCAATCAGCCCATAATTCTCGGATTCTGAAGATGAGGACTTAGTCACTGAACTTTTGTCTTTTCGAAGTGTTTCTTCATCTTTTTTTCTTTTTTTCAAACACATTTATTATGTTTATTAATTTACGTTAATAAAAACTATTCCTAATCCCTATCAGGTCCTAATTTCTTTGAGAGAAAAATTACCGAGTTATTTGAAAAATTACATCATATCAGTGAAATCATATATTACAATACAGTACTTCAAATTTCGTAATACCTTAAATTTAGATTAGCTTAAGTAATAATAACATTATCTCTAGACTTTAATATATAGTAACATTTATAAGTGTTTACTTCTTATGAAGATAGAATTGTTTCGAGTTGAGATGAAATTAATCTTAAGTACATATAGATCAATTTAACCTTAACCGTCACAATATTTCGAGTATGTTGACAAAAATAAAAGTTTAGCCGAAGCTGATAAAGCTTTGTAACTTACTTTACAATTGAACGTCATGAAGATCAAACGGTGTCAATGATCTAGATATTACCTTATCTACTTATTGATTGGACAGTGTAAGTGTGTAACCAATTGACGAGCGCGTGAATTCAAGGAATCCAACTTATTTTGAGGTTTTTACGTGATTTTATTGAAAATTAGGCATCCATATAAGGACCGATCATGTGGTTTAATTTATAC
The DNA here is from genome assembly GCA_963513935.1 of Aphrophora alni. Classification (NCBI taxonomy): domain Eukaryota; kingdom Metazoa; phylum Arthropoda; class Insecta; order Hemiptera; family Aphrophoridae; genus Aphrophora; species Aphrophora alni. The sequence goes on along the minus strand of OY740768.1, from coordinate 107,789,172 downwards.
CAGTACTGCTGTAAAGTTTTGCAGGACCAAGAAAAAATACTACATCAGTAAGTAATGCAACAATTTTATGTGCTAGTTTATTATGAAACGTAATCTTTGTAGGCAGAAATAATCAATTCAAAAATATTATATATTACATTTGTCAAATTGGTTGTTATAAAGTAAAGTAAACTAAAATTAATTGTAATTGTGTGTATATTTCAACTAACGAATGAAATAAATAATCATTAATAACTGATATTATCGAAAGCCTGTTATTTGTTTTAATTCTAAAATCTGTAATTGAAATTAATTATTAAATTCTAAGTCTTTTTGTTCACGATAATTAATTTTCGTTTCCAATTATAGTAACATTAAAAAATATATAAGTAACTATTTGTGTTTCAAGTTAGGATATGTATGAGTGAATTTGTTTTATACTGAAGAAATGTGTCTAACATTTTTAACGGTAAACACGTGTTTTAACAATAAATATGTGTTTAACCGTAAGCAAGTGCTTTGGCAATAATACCTGAATAATATATTTTTGACTGTAAATAAATTTTATTAGTAGTAAGTACGTGTTTTGACTGTTAACATATGTCTCTAAAAACTTATTTTGTACTGAAAGGTGTTTTTTATCGGTATATACATGTCTTTGACAGCAACTACCTGTTTTCGACTATAAAAACTTGAGTACGCACGTATTTATGTTAATAAGTATGTATCTGAATATAAATACGCGTTTTTGCCCCATTAAGTATATTTATTTGATGGTAATTAGTTGATTTGGCAGAAAACAAGTGTTTTAAAGAGTTTTTATATGTCTTAGTAGGTAAGCAAGTATTATTGCAGTAGCTACTTGTTTTTTGTTATTGGATATACGTTTTCAGAGTAGCTGATAGAACGTGAATTTTTCTAGAATGATATGTTTTTGAGAAGAACCACTTGTTTTTGAGTGAAATAACCTATTTATCAGTAAGTGACATTTTGCTCTTAAGGAAGTGTTTCAGTCAATAAATAAATCTTTTGGTAGTAACTATATTTTTAGAGACGAAATACTTTTTGACATTAAATAAGTTTTGTGGCTGTAAGAAAGTGTTCGTGTTTTGACTGATAGAAACACACTTTTTGGTCGTTATGGACATATTGTCAATGTTAAAAAATAAAAAAATCCGTAAGGGGAATGTTAGTTTTGTTTTTGTCAATATTGTAACCCTAATTAGTATTGCTATAAGTCGTATATTATTGGTAGTAGTCACACAGTTTCAAAATAACGATTCTGTCAAACAGTTCCTAATTAGAACTTAAAAGACCCTGTAATAACTATCTTTGTGCAATAAGTAATATACTAATTTTGATGTAAAACAAGATGATATAATGAAATTTGTGTCTTATGTTAGTTGAACAGCTAATTTCATTGTATTTGCATTGAAAATATTTGTAACACCGTAACCATAGCAACTATTAAAACAAAGATAAAATGCAGACGCTATTATATGCATCCTAAAGTTGCAAGAAGTTTAAGGTAGTTACATTAGAGCAAATTTATATATAAGATAGTGGATAAGTAGATCAGGAAATTGGTATATTTGTCGGTTGATGATTGAAATGGAAATTACCGAAAGTGGGTATTACGTTGTAAATACTCGTGTGTAGATAACGCAAACAGCTGATTGAAAACGTCATTACAAGAGCAAGGCTGTCAAGTATTTTTAAAGGCCAAGGAAACGGAAATTGACGCGTAAAGTGTGAGATTATGAGATTGTACCTATAGAAGTAAATCTATTTTTCTGATATAAAATGTCACTTAATAAAAAAATGAGAACTGGGTTTTAATATTTTATGTTGTTTAATTACTTTATTTTTAAAGTGAAATGATAATAAATTTGTATACGGTTAATTTTAAAGTGTATACACATATTTACATCGTGCAACTATGTTTAAATCGAGACGTTAAAAAAATATCATAATTTCACTATTATTTTGAAATACATTTTTCTTTGTGTGGTTCAAAATTTAATAAAATTGTAATAACGAAATAAGATAAATAAATGCATTTTCTTTTCTATTCAATCTAAATTTCATAAAAAATTGCTTCTATTGTAAATATGGTATGAATGTTATTAATATTTAAATTAAATTAGTCGAATAAAATCAATAATCGTTGTGTTTTAATTGAAGTTTATAATAAATGTCATATAAGATTCATCAGTTGTTCGAGAAAACGAACTCATAGGTTTTTCTTTCATAGTTTGATCATTTTTTACTAAAAGCTTTTAAAACACTTACGTATACTAAAAAAACACACATATATACCAACATATTTTGTTTAGGTTAATAAGATATTTGGCGTCATCTATTTTTTTAATACTAAAACTGCTACACTACGTTTCAAGAGAATGGATAACGTTTCAAATTCCGTTATCAAATGATAAACTAGAACATAATAAATATTAAAAATGCCAACTTAGTTTAATAATCTAAGTGCCATGTAGGATACTACTACAATTAGACTTTTAGAAAGGAACCCAAAGCTGAAGACATGGTTTGACTAGTTAATTTCACTGCTCAAGTCGAGTAACAAGTTAAAATCTTAGTTTCTAACAAAGCAGTTGATGTTGTTGGAATGTATCACGCCTAAATTTACAAATTTCCAACATGATTCATACTCTCGAATCGACTTTTATTATGTTTTTATACTTGTAACTCGATCACATTTGTGACATACAGTACCATTCACCGCATAGGCAATCCAGCTAACGGTTTGACAAAATACAAGTGAAGTGGAGTTAGTTTTATATGAAGATTTTTTCTTCCTAATTTAATTTGTTTATAAAAGTTAATTAATTTGTAGTTAATTGATAATCATTAAGACGTCCTAAAAAAATTGAAAATGATAAAAAAGCTCCCGTCTAATATAAAAGAGTGCGGTTACAAAGATACGTTATCCTTAGTTTCACTAAAATTCATATATTATTCACTTTTAAAATACGATTTGATTAAATATAGGCTATGCATGTATGTTTTATCTAAAATGTAATTATAGCATTGATATTCTAATTTCAGGTTGTTACAAATATTACGGCAAGGAACGCATCATTATGAAAATGTTCCCCATAAGTACCAACTTCAACAAAGGCATACTTAGACAGTATATTGTTGCAATAGTTTGTGAGTATCTGTTTACTAGTTTATATTATAGGTAACATTATAAAATTATTAATGTGAAATATATTATTATACAATGTGAAATATTATTAGTATAGATAGTGGATAATATAGAATTCCAGTCACAATTACGTTATCACGAAAACCAAGGACACATTATTTGTTTTCATTTTAAAATTTTATTTCCTTCAGACTAATCAAGACGAGAGAGTAATTAACATTACAGGAACGGAACACTAACCTACTTAACCTTGGACAGTTCATTAACTAGATATTTGGAACTGCGCCGAGATAAGCACATACACCGATGTGTGTAGACCCTTTAAACACGTTCTAATCAATACATATTCAATCAAATAAGGAAAAAGTTAAGAGTTGAACGACTTTTTTCTTACTTCGTATTAATTTATTCACACCAGTCTTTTACCAACTTTGTATATTCATTGTTATTTTGGATGTCAGTTAAAACATAGAAGAAGTATTTCTAAAATTTTGGTAAATATTTAAATAAATTTATACAGCTTCAACCAAAATTTCAAATATAATCGTCCTCTTTAAATTATAAACAATTTTCCCTTTTCGATATTTTCATAACTTTAGTTTGATTATAAGTATGCAGTTTTTACGAAGGGGCAAGATGAACATTTTAAATGCAAAGGCTGGTTATGCGATACGGCACGTTAATGGTTTCAATAGACATCATAAGAAAGGTTGACAAGCAATTTAACATTTTATCCCATTACGAAATATCGGCTGACAATATTTGATAGTAAACAAAATATTATACGTTCCACTTTTAAATATTTTAATTATTTTTTGTATTTGTAATATTATTGAATATAGGCATTTTACTAGGGGTTGTTACATCCCCCCAGATACCCATAGGGAGGGGGTAGTAGCTCTCATTTTACAAACATAAACACTCTTCAACTTATTCTTTACAAGTAACATTTTACTTGTAAAGAAAGAAACAATATCTTTCTTTTTAAAGAAAGATATTGGAATCCAAATGTATGCCTCAAAATCTGAAATCTGTGGTGGCAAATAATTTATTCTACGACTAAAAATTAAACATTTGTTATTCCTTACTGAAAAGCAAGATTATTATAAACACAATAATAATTCAATCATATCTGCTATAATAATTAACAATGTAGTTTTATTTTGGTAAAATTTAGCATACAAACCTGGTTTTACTATTATTTAACAATTTGGCTTAATTTGACTACAGTTTTTCGGTAGCCTTTTTCTAAAGGACATACACGATTCGTTAATGGGATTTTTTTTGTAATAGTGACACTGTTTATATTAATGTCATTGTAGATGTTGGCAATGAAACTGATACGGATACAAACATACGAAATACTTGATATAAGCACATATACATATCTAATATTCCTAAATGGATAACTTAAATTGATGACTATAAAATAAAACAATATTTCACAGATCAAAACAGATTAACGTTCTTACCAGACAACCTAAAATAGTGTCAATAAATTAAATCCTTTCCAGTTCAATATTTCAAGCTTACTGTAAATCTAGGCTTTGTAATCTTTTTCATCAATTAATGCAAAACACGTTTCATACAATAATAAACGTTTTAATTGTATAAATCAATTTATTTCACTAAACATAAAATACTAATGCTAGTACTAGCTCCATGGTTATTTTAATGCATTCAGCAATTTCTTCATGCTGCAAATGTGGCACGATACATAAAAATGTTCAAAATAAATGTTGAAAACTTTTAACATATGTCGATCAACCTATTTGTAAAGGATTTCTAGAGACTGAAATATGTATTTAGCCATAACTTCGTAAACACGATAACTAACAAATAGATATAATTCTACAATTATAATTAAAAACATTTTCTAACTTTGCTTGGTTCATAACATAACTCGAAGTAACTTGCCATGTGAATAAAATCATTTTCCGTTATTCAGAATAAAAACAAATGATATTATGACTTTGCACTACATCAATCTGCATTTTTTGACCTTTTAAAATAACCATAAATCCAGAGGGTCAAATTCGGGTGACCATTATGGCAAAGGAAACGGTTCACCTTTAACGACCCTAGCCAAATGTTGTTAAAATAACTTGAAAGGCGTAATGTACAGATTCGCTTACTTCTTAAAATTAACAATTTATTTTCATAATTATTAGCACATTGTCTTGCAGAAAATTCTACATATCCAAATGCAAAGCCACACACAAACTTGGAACAGGTATATATTTATCTCCTGAAAATTCCGAAAGTACCCTCCGAGTATATTCAATTTCTCCAAAGCTCAAATTTACTTTTCCGTATACATTATAGTGGCTTCTCATAAACAGTAAATAAAGAGAATTGATAAAAACGTGTGCAGCTTCTATGCATGTTTATAATTCTCAGAAGGTGCTTATATAGTACAATTTAAGTATACTACGGCTTTATCGCCATGTAAATATGGAGAATCGTCGATGTGATTACAGAGCTATTCCCTATTTCATATAGAACGACTACGATACTTATTGCTTATCTGTCATTCGGATACTTACAGATCGTCTACGTTTTCCCTTACAAATCTTTTGCAGGTAAATCCAATAATATTTACACAAGAAATTACAATATATTTTTATTTATATTTCTGCCACGATTAGTTGGTTTTCGGGTTACAAATATAGGTCTGACGTACATTTTATATCTGAAACTTAAGGTCAGTTTTGACCACGATACATTTGTTATACTAAGTGCACATTAAACAATTTTACATTAAATAAAGAAGTCGTTCCTTGTGATACTAAGTTCACAATTTCCTTTTGGTTAATTTGGAGTATTAAATCTTAACAACCTCAAGTACCTAAAACACTCTATAAATTATAAATATCCATGATTATTGGTATGCTCTGAATAATAATAACATAACGAAATTAATAATATGAGCTAAAATTAGTCGTACTGCTAATTGGTATGAACTAAACTTGATATGGTCAGACTTTATGTTCAAATTGCATTATCAAAGAACAAGATTGTTGTCAGAAGATTGGCCTAAATTATGATTCTAAATGGAACTCATTATAGATCAAATGAAACATATTGTGCATTGTCAGCACTATATTTTCAAAACAAATATATAGTTTCATTTCTGTATCAATCAATTCATTAAAAAGTGTACATATTACATTTATTACAGTTACGTTGTCCATACACATAACGATATGTTTTGTTTGTTGTAGCAACAATTGGTCTCTTTATTGGAGGATCGTTAGTTGGTTGGCCTAACCCAGTTGTACCACAGCTTCTATCATCAGATTGGCCCTACCCGATAACTCGCGGGGATGTATCATGGATTATATCAATCATACATGTTGCATTCATCATGAGTTCAGTTCCTACAGCTTATCTCATGGACGCATTTGGAAGGAAAAAATCACTTTTATTTCTAAGCATTTTCCCCTTATCTTCTTGGATTATAATATTATTTAGTACATCAACATTAATGCTTTGTATTGCAAGATTTTTAGCTGGAATATGGTTGGGTAGCATTTACACAATCGTACCAATGTACAATGCTGAAATTTCTGAGCCTCAAATTAGAGGCTCAATCGGTAGTTTTACTACGTTGATGTCAAACTTGGGTACACTTTTCGTATACATCATAGGTTCCTTAGTGTCGTATCATACGTTAGCAATAATTTGTGGAATCATCCCTGTTATATTTATGTGTACGTTTGTATGGATGCCAGAATCTCCGTATTATTATTTAATGCACAAAAAATTTAACTCAGCAAAGAAGTCCTTAATGTGGTTACGAGATGGTGATGAAGTTCTTATAGAATCAGAACTCACAAGAATAACTAAAGCAGTTGCTTTAGAAATGGAAAATAAGGGAACTATTAAAGACATTTTAGCAACAAAAGGTAATAGAAAAGCGTTGTTAATAACTGAAGTCTTATCTATCAATCAAAAATTTTCAGGTTCTACTGCAATCCTAGCATACGCTTCTGTAACTTTACCTAGCGGTGCTTTCACAAACATTGGAACAAATGGATGTATCAACATACTCGGAACCATCTGGGTTGTATCTGGCTTAATATTGATGTTCATCATAGACCGAATAAATAGAAAAACATTGTTGTTCACATCAAGTTTCGGTTGCGGATTTGCAATGCTTATTTTAGCAATTTGGTATTATCTATACGAAAAGACTAATATTGATGTGTCGCCATACAATTATATTCCGTTTTATTGCTTAGGTTTGCATGGGTTCCTTTTTGCTCTCGCGTTAGGACCCATTGTCAATAGTATAAAGGGAGAACTTTTCCCATCGAATGTAAAAGCCGTAGCGTCAGTGATTACTACCCTCGTTTTAGCAACAGGGTCTTTTGTAGTCAACAAAATGTACTTAATGTTAGCTGACGCTGAAGGTTTTTATATTAATTTTATCATTTTTTGTGTTATTAGTTTGTTAGGAGCACTTTTCACTGTAACCGTTGTAGTGGAAACTAGAGGAAAGACTTTACAAGATATTCAAGTAGAATTAAATGGTGGTAAAATAGAAAAGGACGAGAAAGAAATAAAATGTTAAAAAATTATAATTTGAAAAAAATGTTGATAAAAGAAGTGTTTAATAAACACTAAACAAAAGACTGAATAATTTTAATGTTATAAATACAGCGAATAATGAGAAATGTACATTTATTATAGAAATGTCATCGTAATTTATTTATTGATATAAAAATATGTATTGAAAATCTTGTTTTATTTTTCGCTTCCTCAATCTGTTATTATAAGAAAAAAATAGTTATTATGGCTTTCAAGAAAAAATGTATATATGAAAGAAATCGAGGATTATTTTAAAATCCTCTCTCATACGAATTCAGAATTTACATTTAAGTGCACTAACTATACTTTGGCAATTGATGCAGTTTAAAATCCTTTCTCATACGAATTCAAAATGTACGTTCAAATACACTAGTTATACTTTTCTAACTCAAGTTATCTGACAAAGTAATAATGTGACCGTAATCAACGTAATTAAACTGTAATACCAAGAATCGATAAGGGGATATTTTAAGTTTAATCATATTGCACTATTGTCCAATATATTTTAACATAGCTTCTCTTCGAAACACAAAAACCAACAACAACAGATCTAGTTGATCAATATGAAGTTAAAGCTTTTCCCGTTATTAAAACAATTTTACATCTCCGTCATTGAAATTAATTAGTCCTAACACCTGAGTATATTTGTAACTAAATTAACAATAAGTACAATGTCTCAAATATTCTAACATATTTACTGTATTTGAAGACTGTCATATTTAAAATCATTATTAAGCATTGATTTTTAAAGGCGTTGATTTTGTTAGTTTTCACTTTATTTATTGTATTTTATTTTGTGTAAATAAGAGTGGAAGTTGTTATATGTATATCTTGTCTATGTAAAATACATTTCAATATAAAGTTGAGACATTGAAAAGATATCAAGAGGTCTTAAATTGATTAATTTCAGTAATCAAATTGTTGGATTATAGATTAAATTAATAAAAATAAGGGCTGTGCTATTATCTTGAGACGACTTAGTCTTGATAAAACATACCACTCTTTAGAAAAACTCAAAGATAATATACAAAACTTTTAATGTGGTTTTAGAGTTTTTCTTGTTTCAAATTATATTATATTTAGAATAAAGAAAGATCAACTAGAAAAGGTAAATTTTGTTTACTTCTCTTCCAAAGGAAGTGTTTTTAATTGTAAAAAAAAAGTCGTTTTTTAGTGTAAAATATATTAAAAATTGTTTGTTTTTGGTGAATCCACTATAAGACCTCGGAATGCTTACATAAATAAATTTGCCCACACAACTATCAATAAACATAAATACTAAAGTATTTGTCAAATCCATTACACAAAAACTGCTTTATACTACATACATATAAAAAAAGTCTATATTATAAACTTATTTACTTTTGAAATAAATTCAACCTTAAAACGTAGTCGATTGAAACCAATATATTAATCGCGTCAATGTTCATTTTCACCTTTTCGCTCATTTCTATTGAACCAAAGTTATTTTTATCTTGCAATTTAGCACACTGGTTTAAGTAATTATTCTCAACATTGCATCAAAATTTGACAGAAATGGGTAGAGTTGAGTCATATAAATGGTTTCATTTATTAAAAACCTATCTGAGATATCTCGATATTATAACAATAAATACAACAGCCGTTTTAAGAGGATGGTAACAAAATTAATACTGACCATCACATTTGGAGATCATTCTAGGTTTATCTCCAACCCTAAGGTATTTTGGTAAAAAATATATAATCACTCAGATTGACAGATTTACATGAACACGGTACACTTTAGGTCTATGCTACTCTCAATCTAGCTTGAACTACTGCAAATGAACAAAGTGTGATTTTTAAAGTCTCACATTTTCCGAATTGTATATAATTCGCATATATATTTCCTCCATTTTATATATAAATCCTATAAACTGCCCATTCCCATCCCATCAATAGTTGAGTCGGGTAGTTGTTGACGTCATTGTGGATGCGATTGCTACAGTTAGGCAGCTGCATAATCAGCCTGGCAGACCATCGTCTATCATTGACACAGCTTTTTTCTAATTCTTGTTTTCTTTTTGGCTTTCCTCATAAATATAATTAATTTCAGTTCTCGTATGTATGCCCACTCTTTAACCTGTTAATCTATAAGGAAAAATCCAGAAATCATAAGCTCTACAGGTTTAGAGACTGTGCGGTGCAATAATAATTCAGAACGCCCGAAGCATATTATAGTTTTTGTGTGTTGTTTATCAACGGACAACCAGTGTATATCCAGGAGCCGTAAGATGCCCATCTACAGACTGTGTTTTTTTAAATGTGTTGTGTGTTATGTGTATGTGTTTGTGTATTTAACGTTTTGACGACTTCCATCCATAGAGGGAATTTCTGATGATGGGATAAAAATCTCGAAACGCGTCAAGAGTAAAGAAAAAGAAGTTCACTGACGGAAAATTAAGGTATAATACTTTATTATACAAAACTTATAGTTCACACACATTTTTTGTTTAATAAAATTCACAATTTAAACTTATACAAATGACAAAATCTGTTGTGTAATTAGGATGCAAAAAAATCAAATTAAACACGGACCATTAGTTTCTTCGTAGAAAAGATGAGATAATCTGAGCTTAATTTAGTTTTACAAGATAAAATAAAATTTTAACTATTCTATTTGCAAACATTATATGCAAACATTTAGACAAAAATATAATATACATCCAAAGGAGCCCACACATAAACTTACATACATAATATATTCATATTGTTTTAGCTAATATTTCATTTATTACAAACTTATTCGTAGCACAATGAAGAAATCATATTACATTCTGACTTGATCTATAAAATAAATGTTATTTGATCTTACATGAGACATAACATCGTCTTTTTAGGGTTTGTTCAAACACTATTGTGAGTCATAAGGATTTTTTTATGTTTTTGTATATTGAAAAAAATTGGATTGTTATCTTTGACTTGTTTCAAGTTTATTGAAAATTCTAAACAAAATTATCTGTGCCACTTCCCTAGCTCAACCCCATGGGATCAGTGAACGTCCTTGTGTCTCTCGTATATTATACTGTTTGCAACCTTACCTTACACAATATATTTTATGAAACTTACATACAAAAAGATGTTTTACAGAAATTTCAAAAATAAATCACATAACAAAATTAATTTTTGAAAATAATTTCCGTAATAATAGATAGTTGTTTATTGCGTAATAGTCAATAAACAAACTTTTAGATTAATATAAGTTGTATATATTTATATATAATAAACTTTATTAATCGATATGGTTACATTTTTTACTACGCAGCAACTATAAAGTCTCATTACCTTCTAATAATAAATATTTGGCAATAAGTTGTTTCAAAATAGTTTTATTGAAATACGGCTAAATAGGCTTAACAAGGCTAGTAATAAAAAATAAAAGATAGTAATAATAAAGTATTATTTACAAGGAATTTAATATTGGTCCAACTCGTATTCTTAATTATTGACATCCAGATACATGTTTTAATAAACACTATTAGTATTACATTATTTGTGATAAGGTGAAGAAACAAATTATATTAAAGATTGTTTATTATGATTTGAATAACAGTTAATTTAATGTATATACGATAGTGAGAATGTAAGTGTTAACAAAGTGTTAGTACAAAATGAATTAGCGACCTAAGTGTATTAAAGTATTTGCAAATATTATAAAGATAGGTTAAGAATAACCTTTGATAACATATTTAAATTAAAAGTATATATTGTTCAATTAGTAATAATTTGACTTATTTGAAATAATGTGTTTGTAGTACTATTTGAATATTACCTTACTTATTGCAGGTATTAATATGCTATTTCAATCGCCAATTTGCATACAATTATATATTGCATCATAATATTAGGCTATGCTTCAGGGGAGGTAAAAATAAACCATCAACACCGGTTTAAAGATTCATATGAAAATTATTTGACCTTTTTATTTGATTACCATACCTATATCATGAATAGAAAAATTACTTTCAGTCACTATCCACATCCAACAACACAATTATGATGCCCGATACATAATTACTGACTTCAACAAGTTCTTAAATAAATAGTTGGAACCAATATCTTCTTCGTAATTTATAACTGAAAATTATTGGAGTCACATATAATAAGTTAATGTTGGATATTGAAGAACTTATAGCTGCCCCGTTATTAACTTTTGTTTTTTGCTATAGGGAAATAAAACTTCAAAATATATCAATCACCCAGCGTCTAGATGATGAGGTAGGATTCTCATTGTACTAAAATTCCTTCTTCTTACTATATGCCGTTACATTATATGACAAGCATTCCGCGTTACTTCAGGGTGTGGACCTGTTGTCTTCTAACACGTTGTGCCTTTAGTGAGCATCTTCCTCAATATCTTTTCTATAGCTATTTCATTATTTGGCTCACAAACTGGCCTACTTTTCCAGCATTGATGATATTAAACTGTCAACCATTAACACTTATCACTAATCGTTCTTCTCAGGACAATATGGACTATCTCACTATAGCAAAGTGTTTTATAGATGCCAAAAAACAATGACTACTGAGAATTTGGATTAGATGGTGTGTTAAGAATCAATGAAACTATGCGGAATCATGCAGTTATTTATATTGATTGTTCCTGGATCCTCGATAAAAATTCGGCTGATGTAGAGATCCCTGTAATAAGATAAATGTAGTTTAATTACATCCACAACCTCTAGCTGCCTTTGAAGGATGTTTTTGAATTTGCATTACCGTTTGCGGGTTTCTATTTCTTTTTTTATCATACATTTAATGTTAATATTCCAAATAAATATTTATATGTTTATGCCCGTATTAAAATTACACGGTGTGTTTTTTTAACTTTAACTACAAATTAGGAGAGTATGCACGTCCACAATATTTAGAGGTAATACTAGATCTGACCATTCCAATTTCTTTAGCGTATCACGTCACTTAATCACATGACGCACCAGTGGAGCTTGAAGATGGTAGCTGCTGAAACGGAGCCTTGATGTTGGTTTAAGGTAAATATTATGATAACAATCTACCTTAAACCAATATTAGGGACAAAAAATTATTGGGAAAGTGACACTTGAAAAAAACATTAGAAATAACTTTAAATATGAATTTTACATACACATGATATTTTATTTTTCTACTACGTTTATTAAAAAAAGTATTTAACTTATACAATTGAATCGGGTTTATAGTTTAAAAGTTTTGTAAAAATAGCAATTTTAATAGTACACTTACAATTTTATTATTGCCAATAATTAAAATATTAATGACGTCAAGATTTAGACATACAAGTACATCCTAAAAACTATCTAGTGTTAAATGGATTTAATTATAATAACATATAACAGTTTGTGCTACACAATTTAATGTTATAACACACTCGTATCTACACGATATTTTTGTCCCTAATATCTTGCGTTTACAACATTTTACATAACGTAAATTTTAATTCCTTTAGATTCGAAGACAGGTTTGTCAATCCCAAATGCAAATGCGCAGGAGGGGAGAATTTGATTATAAATGAAAACACACACAAGTTACTATAATAACATAGCATTTATATTAACTAAATTGCACCCTAATAATGACGTAAATCTTAATACCTACATTTACCAACCGAGATTAGGAGACTTTATCGGACATGAAATGCGGGTAAAACTTACAAATTATCTGGTATGGTTCCAAGGTTTAAACAGCAGGACTATTAACAAAAGCAGAATTGTTTAACTGTTCTGTTACAATAACAGCGTCGTCATTCACAACACAAAAAAGTTATTCTAGTTCTATCTTTGTCCTTGGTCCTTGTTTCATTATGACAGTATATCTATAGCCCTGCAATTAAAATAAAATATGTATTATTTATTCCTCTAAGCAACCACTGACAGTTTATGTAATTTTAGTTACTCATCAATGATGAATTACTTACTTCATCATTCCTAGTGGTATTCATTATTTGAAATGATTTGTGAACTGTGATTTGCAAGTAAATAATTAATGTTCGTAAGAAAGATCCATAAGCTTTTTAAAACACCAGTAAAGGACTAATTAACATATTCACGCAACATTAACAGAAAAACGTTTTGGAAACACAATACAGTGTTTTAAAATCAAAACATATTTCATTTGAGGTTTTTTATTACTATTTTGCCATTTTTATTTTTTATCGTTGACCTGATTTTTAAAACTGACCGTAAAAGAAATATTGTTAACATTATCAAAATAGGTACCCACCCTGTTCAATCACGTCATTTAAAATCAACTTCTTCGAAATTCACCGTTTTTAACTTTTTTTTGTAGGCGGTCTTCTTTTATTTGTATTGTGGACCGAACGGAGCCAAATTATGCTGGGAAAAGAATCACTCTCCTCAGAAAGTACTTGTCCTTGAATCGCTCTAGAATTGGGAACTGTAGCGTAATATTAGAATAGTTTACTGTCACTGTATACGAAATAACATGTAAACGATGCAGGAAGAATTCTCGACAGAAAGTGTTTAATGGGTTGCATTAAGACAAATAATTATTAAGACTAAATAATTTCTCATTTTTGCCCTATAACGCCTCAGGAAGCTTATCTCATTCTACGACCTATTTTTTATTTTGAAATTGCGCAAGATACATATAGTGGTTGTTCACAAATGCATTGTGAAGTACCGACAGCAACAGAACATTTTATTTCATTTAGTAATATACCAATCGACGCCAATGATCAATTTGCTTTAAAACACCGAAATTGTAGGGCATTTAAAGTCTATTTTTCACATTAAATAACTCTTTATATTCACGTTTTTATAGTACACAAGATTTTCAGCTCATTAGGAATCAATAAAAATTCTCCAATTGATAATAACATTTATTTACAAACTAATTGCTTTCTGTGATTTCAATAGGCAACCCTTATAAGAAAGTGGAAGTTAACTGGAAAAGATTTAACTATTAAAAGAAGAAAGCTTTCAAAAAAATTCACAGGATTTTATTAAAATATAATAAAATGTTACCAAACAACACTGTTTATAATATAGAAGATTATTTTTCTTTGGATCTGAATGTTGTTTTATTTTAAGTATTATTTGTTATTCGTTTATATGGATATTTTTATTAACGTACCGTGAAACTTTAAATCCAACTATCCCTCATATATTGAAGATAAAAAACTGTTGCTTTTAAGAAATGTATTTATTGATTTTATTTTTTCTGACAGTAGATAGTTTCTGTATAGGTTCGTTACAAGCGTTCGTACAAGTGAACACAATGTCCTTTGAAATCAATCGAAACATTTACACCCAAATACTTTAAAAATTAAAACGTAAGCTGCAGTCAATGTTTTAAGTTTAATCTTAAAATGTGCTAATCCAAAGTTAACGAGTACATAGATATTACGCAAACCTTTTTCCTCATAATCATGATAAAATCAACAAATATAATATGCTTCAATATCCTCTCTCTTGTTTTCAACTCTTTCACAGATAGTATCCTAATGATTAATCATTTATTAGTGCTCTACTTAATTCGTTGCTGACAGAAATTCATCCCTGTAACATTCCGCAACTAAATGATATGGAGCTAACAGCAGTCAAGGTATATTTTATCTTTTGTAAATACCTCGATTTCAAAGCGAAACAATGACGGCAATCACATCTGTATTTGTTCTATAAAAATATTTGTCCTTTTAAATGTACAAATCTATATGAATTTAAAATAAATTTTAAACAAGTTTTAAAAACATTATTGTAATTTGAACAAATGAATTGCATTTATTTGTGGTTTTCTGGCACATTAAATAATGTTATTTGTTGTAAAGTTTGAAAAAAAAAATCAAAATCGATATTAAGTTCTATATAGGGTGTTTCAAAACTAATATACACAACTAACTTATAAGTGAAGTTGATCTAAATAAGTAAAACACTTCCTATTAATATACAGTAATACGTTATGTCCCAAAAATACTTAGTTTTTCACCTGTCCATCATTTTATGTTTAAAAAAAAGGATATTTAAAAAAAATTAATTAAATATTGAGTCAAAATCTGGTGTACAATTTCGTGACGCTTCGAGACCCAAATGCATTTGTTTAGGCTGCGTTGGAGTGGATTGTTTGATTAATCTAACTTTATGTTGTAGGATCCCTCTATTTCGACTGCTGTAGGTAGTCTCAGAAACCAACGCCTGTGCATGGCTCGGTGGAGGGCGGTAATCTTGTCGGGCTTGTCGCTTAATCTCACACTAAACTGCTAATCGTAATAATGACGAGAGATTTATAAAATCCCGGTGTCGTACTTATCTTATATTCTGGTCGCAGGTTGAGGTATATTCTCTCTAACTTCTCCTCTTTTGAGAGAAGTCCTCTTCTCCTAATTAAGGTCGACGGTGCCACCATATACTCCCCGCATGATTTTAAATGAACATTATTTGTCATGTGACTTTGGAAAAAAGTAAACTAAGTAGTTTAGTTTAGGAGACCTAATAGGCCGCTCCACAACGCCTCTCCTTCTAATCCATCAATTTGCAAATGTATAAGATAAATAATCTGTTACTTCTTTTCCATAGTGATGGGATGTACCTTCTTGTTGGAACCACATAGCATTAGCTGCTTAACCGAACACATTTCGGTATTGGGAACTATATACCATACGTAATTATTTATTCTTGGTTGAATGTTTATGTGCAACCTATGCATTACCCCAATACCGGGCTAATTAATATTTAACAATAAATTTACTTTATGCAGTTCATGGAGATAATTAAAATTTACAATGCACTACTGACTAATTAGCTCTCTGCATGTTGTGTAAAGGATAAGCGATTACAATGTAGAAGAGGATTGATTACGTAATGTGGTTTTCGCTTATTATTTAGTAAATGAAAAAGAGTTATTATTTTTGGATTTTAACTTACATTTTAATAAATTTTGTAAACGGAGTCGTGCGTTCTATTGCTACACTTTTCAGAATTCTAATAATTCTTTTTAGATATATTTAACACAGAAGATATACTAAAACTAATATGAATGTATTAATGTTATTTCAAATAATATTTCCATTGGTGGTAAGTTCATTATGGACTATGACTTTTACACGCCCAATCTTAAATCCTTAAATAATAGCAATCATAATAATAATAAATGTTGTAAACGTCAGACAATTTTTGCTAAATTATTAGCAAACATATATATATATATATATATATATATATATATATATATATATATATATATATATATATATATATATATTATTATTTCCTTGTATTTGGATAACGCACGGGAATATTTATATTGGAAATTATTACATTTGTTATTTATTTTACCAAATTAATTATTTTTACGCTCGTAACAAATCAAATCCTGAACAAATCATTTAAAAAAACAATCTTATTTTTTATATTACATGAAACATTCACCACTACTTTAATTATTTAATTACACTCTGTCTTTTAAAAAAAAGTAAGAAAGAGAATGGAAATATCACGAAACTTTGTTGATTAAACTTCAGTTAAATATTTACAATCAGGTCTCATCTTGCAACCCACTTAAAATATTAAAAGCTAGCCAATATTATTTCAATTGTTTACTGAAATTCCTATTTCAGGTATAATTAAATTTTTTAAACAAATTATGTTGAAAGTTTATTATCAATAACTAAATGATCGACTATATTTAATTTTTATTTATTTATTTATTTAATTTCAGTTGGTAGCTTACACAGAAAAAACAAACAATTACATTTTCATATTTATAGACTACTTCTATAGAAAAAATAAATGCATATAAACAATACAAAATTAAATTGAACATAATATATAATAATTAAAATAATAATAATAATAATATCATTGTCCTTTATATTTAGTTTACAAATTCAAAAAAAAATTGTTAATAATAGAATATTTAAAAATTATATCAACTATATTTCACTCTAACAATTAAATTATTCCAAATAAAACCCGTTTCTACAAATAAGTATAAACTTCAGTTGCTAACAAAAACACAAATTAAAAAATTAATTTTATATATAGTTATATAAGAAGTAATATTTTGTATTGGTGACAACGTTTTTTAAACAACAACAAATTATAAATTACATGTATGTAGAAAATATTTCTAGTATATATTTATTTTATAAAAATTAATTGTTCATGTATAAACATAAAAAGTTACGATCACTTGTGAATCGAGATTTCTATGAAATCACGATTAAATTTATTGCGTCTGGAATAAAAAGTATCAAGTTAAGTCATGTATATCAACTGTCAATTTATTTACCTAAATTTGAAGAATTTAGTAACACTATCAAGTTAATTACGTAATTTTAATGTTCACAATAAAACTGCGTTTATTCTTTAAAATATTTTTTTAAAGGAATACAGGATTTGGAATTTCGTTGTCATTGTTTTTCTTGCACCATTGATTCAATTACTATATAACGTTTTCATTTTTAAATATACCGTTTGTAATTTATAACATTAATAAGAAGATTACAAAGTACATATTTACGTGTAAAGGGTTTGCTACGCTTGTTTTAAAATTTCAATAAACAGTTTTATTATTATACACAAGAAAAGTGATATATATATATAGTTGTAAATCACTAGAAAGTAGAACCTTATTTTACTCTCTTGCTTTACGAATCTATTTTACTACAGAGATAATATTTAAACAGTAGAAGCTAAAACAGAATGTTATTCCTAACGACAAACAAAGTGAGCAAACCACAATGTACTCTCACGGTATCTTCAAGTGGCGACGATGAGGTTTATAATATAAGTGCACTCCACATGTCGAAGGTTAAAGCATGCATTTAGTATAAATGCATTTATATTTGATTTGGATTTAATAAATTTAATACTTTTATTTATAAAACCCCATAGTAGAATAATTGTGTAGATATATTTTAGTTTTACAGCTATTCCATAGGTTCTCATTACAAGACAACATAAGATGGTTTGATATGTAATTATTATTTTGCCATTCACCATATTTATTAAAACTCACTTGACCTGATTTTGGGATACTTGAACTTTGTTAAGTACTATAGTTATTTATTTTTTAATTTTAACACATAACTTAACCAAAACTATTAGGAAAACGGCTACCAATAAAATCATAGACAAACCAAACACCTAGTACTATTGTTATAAAATCGGAGTTTTGGTTATTGGTATTGTAGCAACTTTCCTCCCCCGCTTCAAGAAATGTTGACCTCTACTAATATTCGGTATTTGTATGGTTTTGTTAGAAAGGTTATCCATTGTACGATCTCCGTTTATTTCGTAAAAAAATATTCAGTGGATTTTGTTGTAAAAAAGTATTTATTTATTTTTGAACAGAGTTTCATTTTTTGCTAAATATTAAAAAAAGTGCATAATTTACAAAAAACAATTTTACTGTTTGACTTCTTAAGACACATTTGTATTTAAATAGAAAAGAAGACATTAAAAAAAAAATCTTATTATTCTCCTCATTGGGCCTTGGGGTTCAAGTGATTTGATTGTTTCTTATCAATGTCGCCCTCTGTAATATTACTGAATTTGGGAAAACTCTCACATGGGAAGATATTGTGATCTTTTAAAGTATTAACAAATGTATATTTCTGCATTAGTCATGGACTTGGGTTTGGGTAATTATAATAAACAGCTATCAAGATAAAGTATTTATTTTCACCACACAATACTATAAAGTATAAAATCAAACATACTGTCACTAATTAAATTAGTTTTCATTGAAGTTGAAATAAACACTTAATTGGATCTTTATTGGTTATCTAAAATATAATATATAACGTTACATACGTTTATTACATATGCGATCATTCTGGCATGTTGAATCAATATTAATATTAATAAACTGTGCACAATCTCCCTATTGAAACCATAAATTAGTAAAGCACTTAATGTATTGGAGAAACAACATAAATCTTGGCAATAGTGAATAATTATCGGTCGTACATAAATCGGACGACAAACATTTCTCCTGTAACTAGGTATTTTTGTAATACTAATTACGTCATTAGTTTAAACAGTTAAACTTACTCATCTTATCAATGCTGCATTTCGATTGTGCTATGTACCGATGCAATGGAAAATTGCTGAAGTTATAATGATAGCCAATCCTGGTAAAGCACCTAATGATAAAAAATCATATCGTCCAATATCATTATTACCCATCATTTCTAAGATGTTTGAAAAGTTATTATTAAAGCGGGTCAAGCAAGATACTAAAAGGAAGAATCTGATTCCAAACCATCAATTTGGTTTCAGAGATAAGCATTCAACTATTGATCAGGTTCATAGAATCACCAGTGTCTTTGAAAATGCACTTGAATAAAAACAAATCTGTTCTTCTTTGTTTTTAGATATTTCCCAAGCTTTCGATAAGGTGTGGCATCGGGGATTGGAATACAAGATGGAGAAATACTTGCTAAAACAACATAGTCAATTGTTGAACTCCTATATTTCAGGAAGGCACTTTCGAATCAAGTATGAAGATAGTTACTCTGTTTTGAAGCGGGTATCTGCTGGACTTCCACAAGGAAGTGTGTTGGGGCCCTTCTTGTACTTGCTCTTCAAGTGATATTCCAGTCTGTGATGAGGCCATCGTTGCTACATTTGCGGATGATACTGCTATCTCAAAAGGAAATAGCAATGAGGAGTCTACTGGAAGGCTGCAGACAGCTGTTAATCGAA
Source organism: Aphrophora alni (assembly GCA_963513935.1). Classification (NCBI taxonomy): domain Eukaryota; kingdom Metazoa; phylum Arthropoda; class Insecta; order Hemiptera; family Aphrophoridae; genus Aphrophora; species Aphrophora alni. The sequence goes on along the minus strand of OY740768.1, from coordinate 107,768,748 downwards.
TTTGTAACTGGACTAAAAAATAGCGAATAAAGATGAATAAAGCGACAAAATCTGTTCATGTTAATTTTACTAACAGAAAAACCAATTATCTCCCAGTGGTTGTCAATCAACAAGTGATCCCACAAAACAATATTGCAAAATACTTGGGCATGACACTAGACGGAAGATTGCGATGGAAGGTACATGTTAAAAAGAAACGTAATGAACTAAATCTCAAACTAATGAAAATGCATTGGCTTCTTGGGCAGCATTCAGAGCTGTCAGTGCACAATAAACTATTTATAAACAAGTCCTAAAACCTATCTGGACATATGGTTTGCAGCTTTGGGGCTGTGCAAAAAGAAGCAACATCAAAATTATTCAAACATATCAAAATAAAGTACTGAGGGGCATTGTTAATGCCCCATGGTACATACGCAATGATGATCTCCATAAGGATTTACAAATTGCTACAGTTTATGAAGAGGTTCGGCGATTTGCTAGGAAGCATGAAGAAAGATTGCATAAGCACCATACCATCGAGATGCTACAAGTTCTCGACAATTCAGTTCAAGTTCGGCGGTTGGACAGGATAAAAGCGTTTGATTTGGCCTTATGACAAGACTAATATGTGAATAACACAAGAACAAGTGATTTTGTGTATTGGAGTGCGTCGTAGGATGTGCAGCCAACAAACGCTTTCATTTTATAGAAATATTGATAGATGGACTAAGTTCAGTTTCAATTGTTAAAAGGGAGAAAAACTTTTACACATTTACCTAATCTGTTCTGTTTCAATTCATATTAAAAGTTAAATGTTGATATTTAGTTATAATTAATTTCCAAGTGGACAGTAAATGGTAAACTTGTTTTTTTTACGCTTTTGTAAGAATTCTCATTTTGTGTTATTAAAATCATAAAATGGAAATTTTCAACTCGCGTAATGACCGAAATTCATCCAAACGTGCCAGTAATAACTAGTGCACTTTACATAGTATTGTAACCAAATCTTTTGCTAACTGCATGGAAAATTTCAGTGTAATAATACACATTAATTTATTATTTGTAACTGAATTATTTTTATTTAATATTTTATGAAATCATAATTGAGACCAATTCAAAAATATAGAAATTTCAGGAAAATTAAATCTGAAAAAATCGGAAAGTTTTGGTTGAATAAACAAAAATGTCAAATACTTCATTCTACTATAACAATTTAATTTTATTAAGTTATTTTGTAGATTTAATCCAATTAACATAGAATGATCAAACACTTTTACATGTAGATTTTCTCAGCTTGTTACACGGTAAACCAGATCCTAAATTTAAAACTTTTTAATTACTAACAACTCAAATTAATCCTGTCACTTGAGTTTAAAATCATTTTGATAAAAAAACTTTTTTTTTAATTAATTGTTTTAACTTAATAATATTTACAAGTTTCTTGAAAAGTCTTGTTTTTTGTTGCTACTCGTAAGCAAAGAGATTTTTTATTATTTTTTACATTGAATCTGGAACATTGGGAGAGTATCTTTCTGCCCTATCGTCAAAACTATAAACAAATTTATTATTAGACATCAAATTAAAAAACAAAACAAAACAAAACACTTTAATAATACGGTGAAATTTAATCTACCAAAATATATTTAAAAAATGATAATAATATTTTTTTATTGTCTATATAAAACTTGTTAAAAATAATTAACAGATCTTTTTTGGAACCTATATTAAACAGTGAAGTGACCACTGTTAACAGACTTAATTGAAAAATTTTTCTTTTACTTTCCTCATAAATAATATGTGTAACAGGAGAATGGTTTTATTTTTGGCTTAATTTTTTTTTCTTTTTTTTTTACATTAATAGTTAATAGTTAATTGTATTATTCTTTACATGGAACAATCGTGTTGTGTTTTATCTTCATTTTCTTTTTGTTGTGTTTTTTGTTTTATTTTTGTGTTTTTGGTATATATATATATATATATATATATATATATATATATATATATATATATATATATAATATATACTTAACACAAAACAAAAACATACAAAAGACAAAAAAGAAGAAAAAACAGTCTACACATTGCCCCAACGCAATGAATTCTTTTCAATAAATGTATTTTTCTGGCGATATAATCAATATTCCATTTGATATAAAAAATAATTAAACGAAATTAACAGTCATTGAATTTTAATGTAACAGGAGATATTTCTTGTTGAAACTCCATATTCAAGGATTAAATAAAGCACAAAGCTAAAGTTTCAAAATATTTTAATAATATAAATGAGCTACAATTGTTTCGCCTTGCGGCATCATCGGACAACTGATAATTACCAAGTATTGACAACTATTTGTACATACACAAGTTACAGGAAACTGAAATACAATAGAGAAATCGGGAAGGGTAGGGGAAATGACCTAGCAGGTAGATGAAGGTTGATGAATTACGTTAAGGATGGGTTGTAGAAGGGGTGAATAATTTAATACAATTTGGTCATTTAGGTTGAAAATAGGCCTAAGAGAAATAAATCTATTTATTTCTAAACATTGTAAATTATTTAATGTGTTTCTTTTATTTTCTATGTATAAGAGTTTAACATTCAATTTCGGATCAAAATTATGACCTTAGTCCAAAAAGTGGTTAGCAAAGTTAGAGTTACTATAGGCATGTTCCAGCTATTTACATGTTCTTTAATCCTAACTTTTATAGATCTACCTGATTAACCTATGTACTCAGAGTCACAATCTTGACGAGATATTTTAGAAACTCCACTATTTTCTAACATTTTTCTTCTTTATTTTTAACCAAAATTTTCCTTAGTTATTTAGTACAATAAAAGGTGACTTTACAATTACATTTAGTAGAAATAAGGTTACTGATTTTATAAGTAGTTCTGTTGATACAAGATTATTTACAATATTTAACTATTTCAATGCTATCATTATGGGAAGAGTAGACTAAATTTTTAGTTCTTCGTTTTTAACTTCTTTTTTAAAATATTATCTATTAAACTAACATAATACTTATTATTAACAGCAACTTTTTAACGACATTCAGTCCATCATTGAAGTCATTAGGTGAGAGAGGTACTATAATAAGTCTATGTACCATGCTATGAAAAGCAGCATGTTTATGGCTTATAGGATGGTTAGAAACAGCACTAAAAATCGAGTAATAATCGAGTAACTGTAATGGCTATCTTTCAAAATTTATTTAGTTTGAAGATTGTTTTAAAATGTATTTCTAGATAGAACAAGAATTATTGGGTACACATGTCTCTCAACATTTTTATATTATATAAAATTTGCGAATGAACTACTGATTTATCTAAATACACAAATAATTACTTATTTGGTGTACATAATGAATATACTCTCATAATAATCGTTCTTCTTCAATTTTAAATTATATTTAATTTGATTTAATTATAGATTTTTCTAGATTATTTAAAGTTGCTTGGTAGGTATCGTTAGATAGTTAGAACGCAACACTACACGTAATTTGTTTTGCAAGCACACACGTAAACGAAATTAAGAATTGCTCGGGTTTACATACGCTTTTATTTCACATTTTTAGTACAATTTAAGATTTTTACAGCATTGCGTTGCGTGTTTGCTTTTCTCGTTGTGTTCGTGGTAATGAATTGACAAGCTAGGAAAAAGGCAAGGATACGCCGCAAATGCCTCGGGCGGAACAGGTATTGCCCTGTTATCTCTTTCTTGCCTTAGGCGGTCTTCCAAAGTGCAGTTTCATTTGTACTTAAATAAACGTTATAGCCGACCAAACTTACGCTGGAACTTGGCTCCTAGGTAGAAAACCTGTATTCGTCGTTCTGAAAATATCGACGGCCAAATTAACGCTGGGCATAACCATCGGCCCGTAAGTAAGCTGTTCTATTCAGCATATAAATAAGTAAATAAATTATTATAATAAATTATTTATAATAAAATTTACTTATTTATAATAAATAAGTAAATAATTAGCATATAAATTTAACTCATAGCAAATAACATATATACGTATTAAAACTCCCTTTCCTACTTAGCTTACCTTTTATTTACCTTTGTCTTACTTCTGGATAACTGTAGTTTTCTGACTCCCATATTAAAAATTTGAACATTTATTGGCAGCCTCTTGTATATTGCTAAAAAGATCTGACATATATCACAAACCAATTTTAGCAATAATCAAAGCGGGTGGGTTAATGTATTCTGAAAGGATTTTACCTTCACCTCCACCCTCCCCTCGCCAAGGGTCCGTCGCCTCGGCTCGCCAAGCCCAAGTGCCAGCTTACGTTTGGCCGGCTGTACAATACTGAATATATTCTCATATTATTCGTTCTTCTTCAATTTTAAATTATAATTAATTTGATTTACTTACAGATTTTTCTAGATCATTTAATGTTGCTTGGTAGGTATCGTTAGATAGTTATATTCTATAAAAGATTTATCCCATGAATATTATATAAATTATACAGTTAAAGACATCATATTATGAATATTATCTTGTACAGAGTTGAATTTCCATTAGATCTTGAGTTAGTAATCCACTTGTCAAAACTCTCATAAAGGAAAACTAAAGGCAACTCATTCTTCTTCTCATTTATTATTCAAAACTGAAACAAGTATGCAAATTTCCATTATTAATATATGTCTTAGGAATTAAGTTTGAAACGTCTGAACGTAAAGTTGCAATAACTAAAACATAATTTACTTAGAATTTAATTATTATGTAAAGGGTAATTCAAGAAGGAATAGACACTTTTTAATTAACATAGTAAAATAGTTTTAATCAACAGAAAAAATTAGCAACACTATATAGTGTTTTAGTCAACGCTTTCTATAGCTCCTTCTCTGAATCGTAGTCCAGACTTGACCCCATGAGACTTCTTTCTGTGGGATAATTTACAATAATCCTAAAGTAGCCAACTGTAATATAACTTAATTTTGAACCTCTACCACAACTCCAGATAATGCAATCTTGTACAGGATTAACAAAAGTTTATCTCTACGATAATAGTGGGCCTGGGTTAACCTAATTAAAATATACCGCTATCAAGAAACAGTCATTAGGTTCACAATAAAATACCATATTACAGGAATAATTCAACTCTTCTGTGTCTAACTAGGACTAGCACTATCAAAAGGGAGTAAGAAAATTACAATTAAAGAAAAGCTTTACTGTCTATTGTAACTCTATTAAGTAATATAAGTTTCATAAATTAGTCGTAAGTTTTTGTTTATATATTATTCAACAGATATTCGGGTAAATGAGTTGAAATTAGTTTCAACTAAACGTATTACTTAGTTATATAAATACGAATTATACTAAGTATAGTAGACATACTTCAATTATAATGGAATCTTAATTTTACTTATAGTCTAATAGTATTATTGTACATAGTACAATGAACAGATTCACGCTCGTTTCGCTCTCTCCCAGTATAGGCTAAGCGGTGTTAGTTGATTAATTGAATATTTAATATTTGATTTTAACTTCGTCTCTACGCTTCCTACTTGGTCGAATAGCCTCTGCGCTTCAGAAAGAACTACCCGGACAACTGGAAGTCTAGTCGGGATAGTTTTCTGGCCTGGTCTTGACATTTTCTTCAGTGATTTCAGCAGGAGAACTCAATGGAATCCCTTCTTTATTAATTGGACTAACTGACAGTAATTATATTTATTTTTAACGTGATGGAATAGCTCCAATTTAGTTTCCTCTATAAAATGTGTTTTTAAAAATCTCCTTTACTCTACTTATCTGCTATGTACTTATTTTTAAAATGATCTTTTATTTTTAAAACATTATCTTAATTATTTTAATGTCATTGATAATAAAAATAAAAAATACTTAATTAATTTTCAATTTCTATCCTTTTACATTATTTAGTTATTGTTATTTACTTTATAATAATTTATTTCCAAAATTAGCCTTATTAGTGTAGTTTGGCGATCGTTTTATCTACATCATGGCCTATCATTTTTTATCTGCCTGAAGGCACTGCGTGGATATTTTGTTCTTCGTACGTATTTGTACTGTTTATCTATTGTATTTCTTAAATAAATATGATTTTCTCCAGAAGACGTTTTTTATTCCTTTCACTTTATACATTTTTGTGACTTTTTTACCATGGGACTCCCCGTTCCCGAGAAAGACGATTTCTCTTGAAAACATATTCTTCTAGGATTCCGTTTTCACACTTTGAAGGTTTAAAGTTTTTTGATAACTTATTTGGGGGGGGGGGTTCAGTACGAAGTTTCTGCCGCACTGCTGATCCCGTACGTAATTCGCATCTATGATTTTTGCACTCCTCACTATTGTTTATTTAACTTTTCTGGTTTTCTGATTTAATTAAAACCTCTGAGGTTTTTTAGTTTATTATTTTTTTTTTTTTTAATTTCACTCTTGTGACAATCTATTGGGTATTTTATCTCACCTTTGTCAAACTATTAAAATTCAATATTTATTAACAATTCTCGATACTTAAATTTAATGACTATTTTATATTTTTTTATTAAATGAAATTCTTTATTTCTCCCATGGAATTTAACGTATATCAATAAATTTGTTAACTATGTGTTTTTTAAGACATTTTCATTCTTTCGATTATTGTGCTTTTTATTAAAAACAATTTATTATTTTTATTTTGACAGTTCTGGAAACCGTTTTGGACTTTACCCTAACGTAACTTTTAAACAATTTATTATAGAAAGAACACGTGGATGGGTAATCAAAAGGACATTCTGTGTAACATAATTTGACAGCCTCAAAACCAGGCTGTTTTTTTCGTAATTACATCCATCTCATTTGTTCAATTTATTTTTAATTATTCAAAGTCAGGAAGCACCCTTGAACAGGTCACTCAGTTGAAGGTCACTTTCGTGATAAGTTCCTTCATCTCAGAACCTGAAAAGTATTTGGACTAGCCACATGTTTTAGTAAAATTAACTTTTATAAATTTTTATTTTTTTTTAACTTGAACGGTGCTCTAACTAGGTCACAATAAAGTATGTCGTTTGGTTAATAACGATCACATTAGATGAGGTTTTATATTTAATTAACTTACTTATAAAACATACATATCGCATATCCTGTTGGGCGATCAATAGACAAATAAAGAGCAATTATTATCTTTATACTTTATTTGGGTTATCTACGGAGCATATAAGGTAGCCTAGATAATTCTGCATTACGCAAGTAATAACTGTATAATTACAAACGTAGTGTAGTGGTGTTGTAATTACAATATTTGATCATTATTTCGGAAGGAATATAATTAGACTGGTTAAAACGGTTGGGATAAATTCCATGATGATAAAATATTGTAAAGTTTGTAAATAATAAAAGAATAAATTTAATACGGTGTTACCAAAATTTATAATTATTACTATATAAATTGTATACCACAAAGGACATATTTCAACTTATGTTTATAGATTTCTCTTTACCAAAATGTTATCTTCTTTTCTAAATATTAAAATCATTGCGTTCAATTATTGGGAACAATGTTAGTCATGAACAATACTTACCCTCAGAAAAAACAAATTTTGATTTATATATTTATATGTTACAAATATTATTATTATTTCTTGCAATACTTTACCTAATTTATCTCAGAATGAAACCCACACGTGGTGTGATGTAAACGTAGTTAGACCTGATTTCAACCTTCGTAATTTCATGAATTTTTCTTTGTAATAACGATAACTGTGACATAAAAGAAGAATATTCATTATAAAGTCCATTAACTGTGTAATAATATTAACATAGTTTATTCAAACGTGATCAATCATTTTTGTATACCAATTATAGCACGGCGTGTCAGGTATATAAATCAAGTCCATTAATTACTTAATTAGTGAAAAACCGAGAACATAAACAAAACGCCATATATTCTAGTAACCTAGTACCGTGTTGGAAACTAAATTAAAACCGGTAATTTAAGAAAGGTAACCACGACTAAAGTTTGTGTAAAATCATCAGAACTACAGCACACAAGGAACGATACACAGTTTTTAGTTTTAATGTTCAACATTGTCCTAGGTTATTTCTCCTATATTTTAGTTTTTAGCTCTTTTTACTGTCTGGATTTATCAATTGTTAACGAGAGTTGATTGAATATATAAAAACATCAATATTACTTTTTATATAAATACTTATGAAGTGGCACAGATACGATTAAACCATATCAATAAACTGAAACGTCCATTATTACCAAATAACTATAAAAACAGAAACTGCAATGTAATGTAACATTGTTCTTCTCAATTTGTAGAGAAATATTTACAAAATTTTGAAAAATGTAATGATATATAAATACTGATTCGTATTCGGATCGCACAGGTTTTATTCAAATAAATAAGCACGTAGCTTTCGGTATTATACAGTTTACAAAATTTGGGCTGTATTTTCCTATCAATACACACATATAGTATTACTTGTATAGCGTCTGGCGTTTTTTTTTTTTTTGGTACGTAAAGGTGCACTATTTCAACTGATGACTAATTTACAATATAAAATCCCACCTTTTTTTTTAACAAATTAATAAGGCTGTACTTGTAACATCATGATCAAATGGCAAACATTCTTTTACTTCTGTAAAAGTTTATTTGGGTAAGTAGATAAAATAAAACACCATATTAACAGACTGTTTAAAATTAACATATCTAAATTATTAGAATAAAACTTCAAACAAAATGTATGGCTTCAACAAAGATTCGTCACCAAACACAGTTTCTTTGAACTTAATATTTATGATCCTAGATCTTGTATTCGTTCCTATAACAATTGTCCTGTTGTTCTTGTCAAAGGTCTGCTTTTAAGTATGAAAGAATTCACGTATTTACTGTAGGTCATTTAATACAGGTATTTAATACAAGAATTTAACCAAATTAAAAAAGAAGACAAAGAGCGTACACAAGTAAACAGTCATATGTCGTCTACATAATCATCTTTCCTTATTCTTAAGCCATAATACAACGTACAGGAACATAATATGCACTAATTTCTGCCCTCTTGAGATTCTGAAAAAAACGAAGGATTTTGGTATTGTTGTCATAAAACCGATATCGTATCTCCAAAATAAATCAAGCCGGAGACATTTCCCATACCAAAGACGTTTGTTGACGCCATAACGCAATGCGTAATATTTAAAACAGAGCTTTTGCTTGAAATATAGAAGAAAACTCAATAATTGGGAGTGTGTTAACGTCAATTTAAAACTTTTTTAGTTTAAGGTTCACTGAAACCTTGTAGTGGTCAAAACTCTTAACTCCACAATAGAGTAAACATAACCTTAAAACTGAACAAATGCAAACCTCGTAACTCCATACTAACAATGAAAAAATTTTTAAGCTCTCATGCAAAATAAATTGCAATATAAACAATGGAAAACATATTTCTAAGTACTTTCTAAATAGTAAAAGCCATTTGTGTAAAAAAGACGGACATTATCACTGTAATGTTAAAATAACATAAGCAGAACAGGGTGGTGTCCTCAGCTCCAATACACAACATTGTGTCAGCTGAGAGTTACCAGGTTTGCCAACCAAAACAATAACCACTTGAGTTAAGAGGTTTGCTTTATCTTAAATAAAGTCACAACACAATTTTTTTTATTTAAAAGGTTTGATACATGTGATAGATTTTTTTCTCTACAAGTTGTCATGGAAGTCTGAATTAGGCAAAAAGTAGAGTTTCGAGGTTTGATAATTAATTAGGGTAACGATATGTGTTATATGCTGCCGTAATAAAACTAGACACAATCTATTGGAATGTTACGTGTTTATTTGTATTATCTAAAAGATATATATTATTGATATTTTGAAAGAGATATATTGATTTGAAAATAAGTTGATATGTAATGATTTTTTTTCCTTCTTTTTATAAATGGTGTTTATTACATAAAAAAAATAATAAATAGGTCTATAATACGCAGCTTTTATAAGATCACAAGTAAAACTGAGTTTGGCATGATGATCTTAGTTTTTGAATATTATTTTTTTTTAAACAGTGATTATTTACACATTCATTAATGCTAAAATTGTAATGTTGTTAATTAATATCTTTAATATTTTTAAATCACATTTTAAACTTTAAACAACCCGTTTTAAAATTAAAACACTTTTTTTCAAATAAATGAAACAGCAATGAAACTGTGAGTTGTTAATTGAATTAAGGAATTCATTATCCACATTAAAAATCATTTCTACTAGTTGCCTAAACAACCAAACTTGTAATATCCAATTATCTTGACGAAGACAGAGCTAGTTACACCAACTGAGAGTTCAGTTTACATTATCAGTTAAGCTACAATGTCTGAATTGAAAAGTGTTTTGTACATTGAAAATACATCACAAAGCGATGTTACAACGCTTATAATATTGTAAATTTAAATCAGAATTGAGTAGAGTAGAATTATTGTTTTGTATATTTCATACATAGGATAGTTTGTTGGAATTTATGATATATTTTTAAATCAGGAAATTCGTTTACAAAACGATTTCCCATACATATAAAAAGACAATGTTTTAATAAGTATTTAAAAAAAATTTTATTAATTTTTATTTTTAAAATTTAACTAACAACTTGCTAAATCTGATTTTCTAACTGTAATTAAAGATTTAACTTTTTTAATATTCTAGTTGTTAAAACTTTTTTTTTAAATTTATATTTAGGTTCATTTAAAAATTACTTTACACGTTTGATCAAAAGTATAATCAATTATTTCCATTGTGTTTTTAAAATTTATTATTATGTTATTTTTATTTCTAGAATTTCTACAGTTCATAATTTGTTGATTCTATTGCATTTTCATTTTAACAGATAACATTTTGGACTTTTCATTATTAAAATTTTGGATAACAAATTTTAATAAGAATAACGTATGTAATGTTTCAAAATGGCTTATCTCTTTGCAAAAAAAAATGGTTTAAATCCCTAGAACTGCGTTTGCCAGTTATTAGGCTATAATAAAACATAAGAAATAATATTTATTACAGTTTTTTAAAATTTAATCGAGAAGCTAGTAGATACAGAATATATAGTTACCTTATTTTACATAAACATACTATATGTGATATCGAAATATATATATTATTTTATTGCTTTTAGAGAACCTGAAAATGGAATGCTGATTAAGTTTTTTTTGTCTTTAAGGACTTATCTTTTATTTAATTATTAAATTTAAAACAACAATAGGCCTACTAATTTAAAAATAAAACACCATGTAAAATATGACTAATATTACTAACACATAATGTACACATATGTTATAATTAAATCTCAATTTTTGATTTGTGAAGGATTATTACCAATATTTAAAAAAAACTAGATTGAAAAGGGAATTTCTAATTAATTGACTTTTTTTTCAAAAGAGTCTAGACGTGAAACAGGAATAGTGAAGTTTTTGTAAGACTTAACGTATTTAAAGAAATACCAGAACACTCTTTTAAAAAGAATATACCTTCAATTACATATATACACATAACCAAATGATCCAGTAATATAGCTAGAAATGATTTATTAATTCACCTCTAAATTGTCCTAGCCCCTTATGGTTTCGTCATAACTGTATTTAGTAGTCCTTAAAGCTAAAAAGAAAATCTTCAAGGATAATGAACGTTTGCGTCCAACACTTTACTTCAAATATTATTCAATTTAAATTACAGATTTTGGTGTCTCTTCTGTTATTTAAAGTAGAGCAATGCTGAAGTATATAATCTATTTAATTATTAGTAAAAACATCAACTGTTATATACTTTTATCTTCATGATATATGAAACTAAAGATTGGTTGGTTTTTAAATTCGGTTACAATTATTTATAATCAGCTCTAATTTATTGGTTTATAAATTTTGACAGTTTATGAAACGAGAGACGAGATTAGTTGTTTTCATCAAGTTTTACAAATTGTTCTCTGTTCAGAAAAAAGTATAATCTTCTCAGAAGTAATATCTCACTGTTTAACTCTCTTATTTCTCCCATAAGTCACTAATTCCCATAAAACAACAGAATAAAACCTATTATTTACAAAGTAGTATTTCCAAGATAATATATAAAAACGAAACGTGTATTTATACAGCATGTATGCAACGTGTATTTGTATGTAAAAATAAATTCGTTATAAGAATTTAATATTCTAATGATTACATAATTTCAAGGTGCTTTCAATTTGCTGGAGTGAATGTGATCAGTGTCTCTGAAGATGAGCGAAATGAGTGTCTCCTTAAAAATCTTCGTAAATAATTTATAGGGTCCAAACTTTTAACTTCGTAAGGACTACAATCCAATTAAATCCATAGCAAAAACAACATTATTCTAAAAAATAGGCGGGAAATGAAGTTCTAGTTATCAAAAAACACTTATAATAACTAGAATACATTTCCGTCTCTGTGACATATTAATTATGTAGTAATTCTACTTACATTGACGCGTTTCGGAAATTTTTTTTTTTCCATCCTCAGAATATCTCGCTCATTTGAGGTCGTCACAATAAATAAGATTTCATCATACAACACAAAACACACTAACACATATTAAAACCCATACGTAACGCACGCTAACGTGTGCACACACGGACGTATATCAGTCAACTGAAACCAAGTATCTACCGCGCCCGTCACCGAACAATATTTATCATTTCCTTCCTTCTAACTTTATCGTCGTGTCATAGATTATACTGGAACGAAAAAGTAGTTGGTCATTTAGCACATCATTCGAGTGGTATTTATGTGCTTTATATATTTCCGTTCCAGTATAATCTATGACACGACGATAAAGTTAGAAGGAAGGAAATGATAAATATTGTTCGGTGACGGGCGCGGTAAATACTTGGTTTCAGTTGACTGATATACGTCCGTGTGTGCACACGTTAGCGTGGGATACGTATGGGTTTTAATATGTGTTAGTGTGTTTAGTGTTATATGTTGAAATCTTATTTATTGTGACGGCCTCAAATGAGCGAGACATTCTGAGATATTCTGAGGATGGAAAAAAATATTTCCGAAACGCGTCAATGTAAGTAGAATGACTACATAATTAATAAGTCACAGAGACGGAAATGCATTCTAGTTATTTTAATTGTGGCTTGGGCACATTTGCAATGAATAGAAAAAAACATGTGTTGAATTTCCTAAATTTATCGTGAACAAAGTTAGTATTATATTTTAAAAGAACAGTCATCCTATATCTAAAATGTTATTGCACAAGTAGTTAGGTTGTCAATACTAAGTAAAATAAAATCTTAAGTGATCGAGTTCGGTATTATTATCTCACTCAATAAATAGTATGCGATTTCTTCACCAAATAATTTCATTTTTTATGGATCTAAATGTGTTACTAATTTTGTTTTTTGCGTTGTATTGGTAATGTAGAAGAGACTTGTTTCATGAATGCTCAATTCAATTTTAATTAACATTGACGAGTCTTGCCTCTCAACGATATTAATTGTATTTTACTATTTGAACATAACGTATTTATTGTGATTATTTTGTATACTTAAAATGCTATAATTTAATATAATGGGTAAGATAATATTACCTGCCATATTCAAAAAGATGAAGACGGTTGTTTTTTTGTATTTCTTTTATATAAACGTAATACTGGTTTCCAAGAAACTGCTAACAGACAACTATACGATTAACGAAAATCTATTATTTTCGTACAATGTGTTTTTATTTCTAATTGGATGTAATAAATAAAACATTTTTTTATAAACTCATTAAAAGTTGTAAACTCTTCTTGACTTTTATATATATTTCCCCAAGTTTTGAAGTAACGTTTTAACCCATCTTAACCCCTTCTAAAACCCATCCTTAACATAGTTCATCAACCTTCATCTACCTGCTATTTGATTACCCCTACCATTCCCGATGTCTCTAAAGTATTTAGTTTCCTGTTACTTGTGTATGTATAAATAGTCGTCAATACCTGTTTATTATAAGTTGTCTGATGATGCTGCAAGGCGAAACAATTGTAGCTCATTTATATTATTATATTATTTTGAAACTTTAAGCTTTATTGATTTATTTTATTCCTTGAAAACATTTATTAATATACATTATTTATTTTAAATATTTATAACACGCAAAATCAATCAACAGATGTATATTATATTTAAAATTGTTATAAATAAAATAAAAAGACTTACTTGTTTTATTGATAATGTATGTAAATCCTTTATCATACAAATATATATTATAATTGCGTTCAATACAGACAATAAATGAAAGAATTAAAATTACACTAATTCCTTGTGAAATCATGAGGAGTTTCAAGAAATTTAAATAGAATAAATATATTTGTAAATTTCCTCCCAATATACACTAGTCACAGTCTCACGGCCATTAAATCAACACAGTCTATTATGTAACACAGTGGTATTAAGAAACTTTAATTTGCATTCAAATATCATTTATCAAACCCCATTATCCAACTCTCGACGTATAATTAGTCATGCTTTCAACTATTATCACCTATTTTGAATTGGATTATTTGAATTTGAATTATGGTTTATTTTAAGCTATAATTAAGTAGGCCTACTATAATCTAAGGTAGATAACTATAGTAAATGTACAGAAATTTAGTAAAACCATTTTTTATTTTTTTATAGTTATTAATTGTTGTAATTGTTAGGGGTTTAAAACACCGTTCCATTATCTACAGTAATTTTTATTTAGAATATTTATTGTCAATAGTGATCTATAGTAACATTCAAAGCAGAACTCAATTCAAGGAAAATAGACGTTCGTTTTAGCAAATGTTTCAAGTTTTCAATTCTATGGAACGAAAATTTTCTGTAAATAAAGTCATAACATCGTATTTTACATAAAACGTAATAACATACAATAAGGAATTAAAAAACAATATAGAAAAACCGAAAGTTTGAATACATAGTTTTAGAAAATGTATTTACGTTGAATTTATACCAATTTTAAATGAATGACATAGAAAAGTAATTTAAATCTTTATGAACTCTGAAATATAAAGGAAAATGTGTCTTTCTTTAGAGTAACTATGGATTTTAGTAATAAAATTTATTTTTGAGTTTAGTTTTAATAACATATATAAATAAGTCTCCAAAGATTTAATAATTGCAGTATATTACAAATATAGTGTTAAACATATAATAATACTCAACTCTTGTAATGTTGTTCATAAGAAAATAATATGATTGATAAATGACAATTAGACTGAAATCAGTATATATAAAAGGCAGTATCGATATATTATTGACAATAGTTGAGCATAGTTTAAAAAAAAAAAAAAAAAAAAAAAAACATTACTTAAAAAAATTACTGTCTAACACAAACACGTCCGCAAACAAATTGAAATTATTATTCTACTGTTCTGTACCATACGGTTTCATACATACCATCTTCCTTACAAACCCATTAACAATCGATAATCTTTGTAAAAGACAAAAAATCCACCAAAAAATCAGGGAGATGATTTTTTGTTACAAAAATGTAATATAAATATCTATTCAATTTAGAGGGTCTGATATCTTAAATTAGGGCCAAATAATTTCCAAACATTAAGTTATTGCTATATAATTAGACAAAATATTTAAGTTTTTGTCAAAAAATGAAATAAATTAACCATAAGAAAGTACGCTTTAAAGAGGTAAAATATGTAGGGGTGTGTAATATTGTTGCTATGAATGAGCTGAGTTTTATTATTATTGCAACCTTTAATATAACGTGTGCAATATTTTTCAGTTTGGTATTACGAATGGATTAGAGTAATTTTGAAGAAAAAATGTATATTTTGTAAAGATGACAAATGGCATATAATTTCAGGAAATAAGAACAGACAATCTCTCATGAAAAATAGATTTTTGTAAATATATTTGAATGTGGCGTAATATATGTTATACTTAAGAATAATTATACATTTATTATTTTTTACAACACTATTCAAGGTTCATTCTAAATATATAAGAATACAATGTTATAGACATATAGATATATTTATCGAACCTAAACCACCACTTACACTTTGTTTGTTCTTTGTCCTTTTAACATACTCATCTATCCATCGATAATTTTATTTAGAACATTGTTATGCAAATGCCGCACCTAATTATGCTGCTTTGTTGAAACGATGACGTTGTAGAGTTTTAATTTTGTACAAGAAAGCATGATAATTAGTCGAATTGATTCGAGATGTAGTTTGTTTTACTTTACACTCGACTTAGTATGTAGAAATTTCTTGGAGCAGTTGTAATATTGGTATTGGAGTAATTTGTGTAAACGTTAGTTTTAATACGGAGAGGTGAAAAAAAAAATTTTTTTCATTGTCTACGAGAATATAAATTTATTTAGGGACAATTTAAATGGTGACACTATTACTTAGAATTTCGGTTTTAATTAAATCAACCCTGATTACATTGTTCTGTTCATACTTTCGTTTTTCTCTATTCCTTTATTCTTCAAATACAAGTTTTACTTTAATTGTTCCTCGTAGTTCTATTAAAAAAATTCCTTGCTTTATAAGCTTAGGATAATAAAAAGAGTAATGATTTCTTTAAATTTTACTTTCTCACATACGAGTAGTAGTTCCGAGTTCAAAAACTAATCAAAATCAATTATTTTTACAAACTCAATATTTAATTTCTATGATACAACTGAATTTCTATTACCGCTACCTTAATTCCCCAAGTGGAAATGTCCTATTGTTACCTTTAAAAAATTTTTTTTAACTTACAAAAATAATAATAACATCTAAAAACAACTTGTTATATAACACATTTTTTTCAAACATTTATTTATGAAATGAGAAAATCATATTTATTATAAATCACAATTAGGAGTTACTATGTCAAGAATAAAAAAATGTGCAGTGAAAAAAAGTGAAAACTCCAAAAAAGTCCCCATGTAATAAAAATTGTTAATATTTTTTCAAGATAGAGGTTTTGGAATTTATTTGTGAGTAGAAAAAGGAAAAATATATATTACATTTTGCAAGCTATTATATCATATATGTAATTCTTTTATTCTACAAGAAATTAAAGTTTGTTAAATCAAATAAATATTCAAATTCAAACGATTAAGATTATAACTGGTAAACCCATTTAAATATATATCAGGAATAGAGTTTAGTAAGGTCAAAATTTGTGCAAATATGTCTTCTGTTGTACTACCGCCATCTTCGATTTTTCATTCGTTAATGTTGAAGAGATGATTCGAATACATTATAATATTGATTGCGAAGTAACATCTTTTATTTTATATTTTACATAATCTAAAATACAGTTAGCATTACATATATAATATCCAGCTGTCCTAATGATTTTGAAATAAACGAACATTTTTATTATCGTATATAATGCATGGTAACAAAAGTTGACTTTGCTTAGTTAAATATTTCCATTTTAACTTTATCATTTATGAATTTTTCCTTAACTAAGTTTAAAAGTTTAATGGAAGCAAAATGAAGAAAGTTTGACTTCACCCCACCTCATCAGCAATGTCTTGTAATTCCAAGATTTTACTTGTTCTACTACTTCTATTACAAACATACGTTTCTTATTGGAACTTTTAGCTACCATTCCAGCCTTATCGTTAATTTTAGATGCTTAAACTTTAATTTATGTAACGGAATAATTTATGATTATAATTCGGTCTTATAGGATAAAATAAGCATTAGTGATTGATATAGTGAGTATCTAATGGATGAAACAAACTATTATAAGACGTAGAGAATCCGGTACTCTAATTTTTGTGTGGTTCTTACTCGCTAACAACATGCTCCCTTCCTGTAATTATCCTACTTAAGAGTCAAGAAATATGTTATATTTTCCAAGCTGAGGACTTCTAACCGTTTTTCTATCGAGAAGATTTTGGTTTAAGGTGGAAGGTGGATTAGGTTTATTTCTAATTTTCTTTGCAAGAAGACAGTTTAACTGGGGGTTAGAGACATATCAATTGTAAAATTAAGTGTTTAATATATTTTAATAGATCATAAGTATGTTATACACCCCCACACAACAGATATATATATATATATATAATTATTGAAAAACTCTTCCACATTACTCCTACGGGTAAGATTGGTGAATATGATACCCTGTATCCCGTAACCACTAGGATGTCCTCAATGGCTGAAATATCTATTTAAAAAAAAATTCTACTTCCAATTCAAAATATTACTAAAATTTTCCGAAATATTTGTACTATTATATATATTTGTATTTTATATTATTTAAACGTTCTACATATTTATGCCGACTTTGCAATTTGTATAAATATCATATCCTTACTTCAATTGAATAATCGTTAAACATTTTATTTTCTTAAAACATAAATTGATAATTAAATTATAGGCCTTCATCAAACTACAGCTACAATTAATTCTAAAATCTGAGATAATCTAATTGAACAAATTCTTAGGTTTTTTATTAATACCTGTGAGTTAAGATTTGATTTTATAGAACAAAATTGATTAGACAAAATAATGAAATACCTCGCTGAAAACTTTACTTTAACCTGGAACTCATTCATCTGAACTTAGATAAATCTCGTTCCCCGATCCCATCTTAAATCAATGAGCAGTAACTTTATACGCTCCTTTACTAAGTTTACTCAACTTTACTAACTTAACTTTGGCGGTTAACTAAGTTAAATCATGAATAATATTAATTCTCTAATTATTCATATTGTTTACCTGCAAAGTCAAAACATTTTAAAATACGTAAGGACTTTTTTCGTGTAAGATTAAATTAAATTATTTGTTTACATGTGATTTCAGTTGTAAATGCTCCTTTGGGATCAAAAACACATTTTAATCATATTTTAATAGTTAAAATATTATATCTTTCTAGGCACAACGGTATTATTAAATCGTTACAAATGTTTCTGTTTGAAACCGTCTTTTTGTGATATAAATTCCATACGAACTTAAAACAATTCCTTTTGAGCAGTTTGCAACTTTTCCTATAATAAGGTTGTGGTGAAAAAACTTAATCTTATAAAATCCGCGTTGTATCACGTCACAATATCAGTTTTATTCAAAGTACTTTGTTGTTATTTGTACTTTAATTTATGATTATAAGCTCCCCCAGTTCCCACCTTCATGCACGACATGGAAGGATCTCAACTCAGTTTACAATGCGTCATACGTCTTTCATAGCAACGTGTTACTAAACAGTCTGAAAATAATTTAAATGTCAAAACAAGATGTTGGAATGTTTTTATTTTAAAAATAGTTCATCATGTCAATGTTACTTTTCTTAAAAATAATTAGAGATATATTTTAAAAACTATTTTATCACAAACTCCGAACCGAAGAAATAAATCAAAACCTATTTAAAATACTATTGGATCAATCCGATTTCAGTATAGGAAGTGATAACGTAAAAACAATTCAAGCTAATTTAATAACTTTTTGAGAAATGGGTATAATTATGGTGAATTATGGTAATTACAAATAAACACTTAAAGGAAATTTACGATTTTGTCGTTTGAAAAATAATTACAAAAATCTAATACACCATTTATAAACAAGATTTTTTTCTTCTTGTATATAATCCTGTTTACATTTAAATGTTGGTGTAATTCCACAAAGAATAATTCCATTTAAAAATGCAATAATGAATTATAAAAGACCTCCACAAAACATTCACAAAACACTTGCACATTTAACAATCAGTATTTGTACCTATAAGTATAAGTTACTAAATATTATATTCTCTTATAGTTTCATTTGAACTAAATTAGTTGTGGAGATATGAGAGTAAACCTCGTAAATCTTTTCTTTATTTTTACGTTCTGTATACTTTAATATCTAGAGATTTTAATGAAATACGACAGTATTATACCGCAACGCTTGTTCTTAAAAGTTCATCTTTAGTACATAAATAAGTTTTATAAATAGTCTAATCCGAATCAAATCTAAACCAAATTTGTCAAAACCTAACCTAAACTAACAAAGGAAATTAGGAAATTATTATCAGATGTAATGTGAATACTGATTACATAATTGATAATAGAATATAACAAAGGAAAACCTATTAAAGACTTATAGTAAATAAAGATAGTAGAACCAATTTATTGTTGATTAAATTGGGCTGTACAATACCTAAAACTTTATAATCAAATTGTATGATGAAGAGGAGTTTAGGTTGAAGGGTATTAAAACAAAAAACTAACAAAATTTTAATAATTTTTTTTTTTTTTTTTTTTAATCATCAGGAAGATGAACAAAAGTTTCCATAAGCGCTAGATGCGTGCCAATGTTAATGGACGGCAAAATCTTACGTGCAGTACAAATGGGAAAAGTGGAAATACAATATTAAAAAACTAGTTATATATATATATATATATATATATATATATATATATATATATATATATAACAATGTTACAAATGAATTTAAATTGCAATTATTGTAAAATAAAAAAGTGCGAAAAATCAAGCCTTTTTTGAGTAAAAACAAATGTAGTAAAACACATTGTAATACAAGTAATACAAAAATAAATTAATACTAAAGATTAATGGTATAACATACTAAAAAGAGCTTTAGATAAAACGTCTATATGGGGGAGGGGGTGTGGTGAAAAAATGGTTGCAATCATCATGTTTCGTAAACATAATTTCTTTAACGTAACTTACAAAAAAAACAAAAAATGGAGCTTAGCAGCTAGCAGCTGTGTGTTTTTAAAGTAGACTTCTAAAAATATAATAAATAACAAATGACCTGTTATCCTGATAAAAATATCTACTCTGACCAATATGTTAAGTAAAGTGAAGTGTAAAGTGTAGAATAACGTGAAGTACTAAACCAAACACATGGAAACCCAAAAATTACTGTTTCCAGTGTATAGAATTTTACTTTTAGTATAATTAGTTGAAAATTAGAGGATTGAAATAATATAGAATTTGATGTTTTCAAATATCAAATATTATTATAACTCCGGTACTATACTAAGATTAAGTAATTTACTAAAATAATTCATTTATTGCTCATGAATAATTAACAATTTTAATCCTTCATACTTTCACTATATTATTAGTTAATACTATTTTATGCTTTTCAAAATATAGTTTTAAATTTACAAATTAGAGAATAGTGTGCAGAAATCCCTGAAACCGCTTTGTAGAATTGTTCCTTAAGTAAAATTAAGATATAAGTTCCAATATAGATAGGTCCAAAACAGTTTCCTTTCCACTTATACGCCAATTTTATTTTTTACAAAAAAAAATCATATTTTTTTTTAGTATATAAGATATTAGGTTAAAATTGGTATACAAACATTTTGTTAACCTTTTACTAGGGTACAAGAAATCATAAAGTTCTCTTTATTATTTTTTAACATAGCAACAGTTTACAATTTTAAAAAAGCTTTAAAATAGTTGCAACATATTTACAAGAAACACAACGTTTAATTTTTAAGGACATTTTAAAAGATTTCAGTATTTATTCTGTATTTACAAAAGATTACAGAGTTGTCGACAAAAAACTATAGATTTAATTTCTAGATAAATGTTTACAACATTCACAATTGGCCTGTCACCAAATAAATTCCTAAATTATAATAATCAAATATATTGTCATTGTTTTTTAAGTGTTTTGAAAATGAAAATGGTAATTTTATAATTAAAAATATTATGTGTTTATATACTGTATAGTGTATACTTTTATTCGAAGCTTAGGTAACAATGCTATTATTAGTGCTAATAGCTTACAATAAAAAAGTGACTATGTTATTTAGTCGCATGATATTTAGTAATCATTGCATTTTTGCCTCAACATCACCTAAAATTCTATTTAATTACAATTATTACAGTATTGACTTAAAATATTATAGGCCAATTGTTGGTGCTGTAGACTACCAAGAAATTACATGTTTAGTTTTTGCTGATAACTCGGTTATTCTTTGACGTAGAGAAAATATAGTAACAATATTTCATGTATCATTACATTTTTTCCCCGTACATTTTTGTAAGGTTAACAGTTTTAGAGTTTAAAATCAAATACCCAGTAACACAATTCAATAAAACAATATTTATATATTTCATTATGTACATTTCAGTAACATAGCTACCATCTTCAGAGTTTGAGTATTAAACAAACACAAATTCTATAAATATCATATACAGTTATACAAGTGAGGTTCGTCCCCCTCTCCTTCCTGTGGGAATGTTATTGAGCCAAGTCATTAGCCTGGTTAATGACCTAGTCCCTTTTACTAGATGGAGTGGGTGTGAGTCCCGTTACAAGTAGTCAACTACAAGGCCCATATTTTCTAACAAAAATAAATAATTCTTACATACATAGCTTACGTAAATTTCAAAAAACAAAACAAAGGGAATTGAATATTAGTCAAAGAGATAAATTGTCCTTTATAGATTTTAAACTAACTATTCTTAACATATATAAATTACATATAATTTTTATAAAACATATTTAAACTATACATTATTTGAAAAAATAATAAATTTTCCACTGAAAGCTATAAAACACCATAGAAATAGGCCTTTATTCTCAATAAAAATAAATAAAAAAATTTCATTGTAAACATAATTTGTATGTTTATTTAGAAAAGACAAGAACTATTAAATAACTATTCCATTTATATCCGAAATTACTAAATATAAAAAGGCGAGTTCAATTGTTTTATTTAATTGTGGTATTGGGTGTTAATTTTAAAGTTGGCCACAGTGTGCTCAAAATCGAAGTAGGTTTTAGAGATATTTAACATATACAATTTTAAACGACCAGAAATTTGAAAATTAACCAATAAATATTGGTTACTTGTACTGTGATAAAATGGTACATAAAATATTTGTTTACGAAATTTGAATTCAATATGTTATCTACGTCTAAAATAAAATAATTTATATTAAAGCAAAATGGGAGATAAATGGTAGGCCTAAATATAACGTTTTCGGATCTATGTTGGAACTTACATAATATTTTTACCTAAGGAATGTATTATATAAATAAATTTCTGAAGATTTTATTTTATATTTTGTTGTAGAAAGAGTTGTATTTTACAAAGGAAAAGGAAAATGTAGAACTTTTCTTTTTTTCACAATATACGAAAGAATAGCTAAAACGTATGATAACATTTTCATAAAATTACCCTGTTACTATTCCCCAATTTACACCCTGGATTTATGAGGGACCACTAATTTTACACCCCTTCCGATCTTTGATGATGCTTTTAAGTTTTAGGGAAATAAATAAATATATTTGCATTTGTGGTGAATATGAAGATTTAAAATGTGATATTCATATTCATACATTTGAATTTAAGTTTCCATTGGGCATTATATTTTTTTGGTCATATGAAAGTTATCATATTATGTACGTCTAAAAAACCCACATATTTTCATTTTCTTGTTTTTTTGGAGTCTTTTAATACTTGATTATTATGACCGTGGAGAACGATCCTAATCCCACGTGCCTAATGTAAAGCATTAATTTAAATAAACTCTCTAAATTTAAATAATATACCACATTACGCAATATACTAGAGGCGGGTTGCATTTAAAATCTTCATTCTCTGATGCATAATAAAATTAGGCCTTCGAAGTCCTGATTTTTAGGTAATAGTAGAAGCTGGTCGATTCATCACAAAGTGTTCCACTTTCCTTCTGTCCATCGATCTATGTCAACAAATTACAACAATTTTTCTAGTTTCAGGAATTTTGTTTACGTTTATACATATTCTATATATATATATATATATATATATATATACATATTTAAAACTATATGTATATATATATTCTACAAATTTTAGACGATTTTCACTAGGATATCGGTTTTGAAATATTCAAGAATTGATGTTTCTTGAATTATGGTAACTAACTGTGATAAAACCTAATTTGAGTTGTATGGAACTTATCTCTAAACTGAGTACAGTTCCAATGATTGATAACAACCCTTAAACATGCATATATCCGATGAAAGCATTTACAAATACGTGTAATAAATTTTTATTCAATAGTTTTATGTGTTGTTAAATGTACTGATTGTTCACCTTTTTAGACGTAAAATACGTTTGATTGAATCAACTATGTCAACTAATAATTTTCATAGATTTTAAGTTATTAATGTTACTTCAAAACTTTATAAATATAGGTCTATGGATTAAGAAAATAATTAATATCACGATACTTTTTACTATATAAAATCAGCGGATGTGGTCTCCGCATAACTTTCTAATTACATACATAGACAAGAGTTATTCAAATTCAAATTCTTTGCTTTTAAAATTTATATAAAAGTCACTCTATGAAAATTGTACAATATTTCTAATAAGGAAACATTAATTAATCCTATATCTTTATTTCTCTTGAAAAGTTGGAGATAAAAAAAAAGTTAAATATTACGGAACTTCTTCCTGGAATAAGTTACCACCATTTAAGGTTTATTATAGACCGTATATATTTATGTTTGTTCTTATATCTGTCTGTTTTATAACGAAATTCGGTTGACAAATTCCTTTATCAAAAAATAAGATCGTTATTTGCAGTTTGAGGAGATGGGTACATTCCTTTACGTACCAAATTCGACAAATCAGTGGATATTTAATAAACATCAAACTAATTAAGTTTATATAAAGGTACAAGCTACAAAAATTTATTTTTAATTATCGGAAATAATTAAAAATGTATTTAATTCAACAACAGACCTTTATTGGGCGACTTATGTTTAGCTTTTAGGGATTATTTCTCTTCTAATTTTGGTTACTTCGACTTGCTTTTTTTCTTCAATTTATTAGCTTTAACAGAGAAGTATATTTCGCCCAATAAACCACTGTTGTGGAACTATAATAATTGTTTCATTATTTCCATTAATATGAAATTCCATTGAACTCAGACTGTTGTCACATTACATTTTTAATTATCGTTAATATCAGTTGCACAGTGGAAAGTAATATAAAACTAGTTAATATGTAATTAGTAAACTTTGATTATTGAATGATTAAATTGAATCATTTAAACCCAGAGCGATTACTGCCTACACATAGCATAACACGGCAGTATTTATAGATCAAGAAGTAACAGTAAATACCACCACACCTAATATAAAAAGATATACCTCTCACAGGGGAGAATATAATAAAAGTTATTTGGTTATTTGTTAGAATTGTTATTGTTATATGTCATTGATTGTAATCACATTGGTAGTAAACATTTTGCTTCACCCACCAACGTCTATGAACCCGTTTTTTAATGATTTAACTGAAAAACTGTTCCAAGCCACCAACTCCGGTAGGGCTCGATGTCTAGTCTCAATGATCGAAATCGTGATATGATCTGGAATTGGATAGTAAAGGATCCGACAATTGTTTATATTTCACTGATACAAAAATCACTCGTAAATCCTAAATAAGGCCATTTCGTCAAGATTCTTAAGAGGCCAGTATTTAAAATTATAATTTTAGACGCACCTTTTATTTCTATCATTTAGAAGTTACAGCCAGTTCTTACAACATTTTCAAGATTTATATTTAATTTAGAGTTTAGTAACTTTTCTGCTATATACAAAAGTTACAAAAATAAGCTATCCATAGAGTT
Organism: Aphrophora alni; assembly: GCA_963513935.1. Lineage (NCBI taxonomy): Eukaryota > Metazoa > Arthropoda > Insecta > Hemiptera > Aphrophoridae > Aphrophora > Aphrophora alni. The sequence continues at coordinate 107,743,234 of OY740768.1, read as the reverse complement.
TGGGAATTATTGATCGTCAAAACTTTTAAAGTTTATCTACGATTTTTTTTCCAGACCTTACTCTTTCATCTTTTCCTATCGGATTGTATACAGCTTCCCTTGGTTTACTCCTCCTAAGTCTTTCGTATGGTATTTGCATCAACACTGATTTATATTAATGACGTTGTGCTTTCCTTAATTGAACGAAATTGACCATTCTCTCAGTTAAATGATTAGTGTTATATGTCCGAAGTTTTCATTACATTTGTAAGTAGAATTTTGTTTCCACATGTCTTCACAGTATATGGGGAGAATTTATTGTGATGGAGGATATAGTTCGAAGTATATATTTGCGTATTTTATTATTTTAGAGTTAGTAATTATTGTTTAGTAATTTTTGACCATTAATTGCATTCGTGTTTTATCGTGGTGTTTGCACAAATTGTCTATTTCTATATCTGATGCGTTGTTGATGAGCAACAAGTAAGCATATAACACAAAACTGAGAGTTGTCTTTCTAAAGTAATATTATCCGAGTAATATTATTCAGATATAATTTCCTACCTTTAAGTTATCACATTTTAGTTATTTTCACAATTCCAAACGCAATATCTACATCGAGATGAGCAATGTAATACTTATTAAATACTTTTACAATATCCAAATAAACAATTTAATTCATGTGATACATGCCATTGTTTACTAAGGTAGAAAATAATGCCAAAAAATATCTTTTATAATATTGGGTGAAACAATACGTCTTTATAATAATTATTAGCTAATTATTATTTATATATTTATTTTCTCTCTGCAATTTTATTTTGATGGGTCATTTTTATATCTTCCCATTTATTTATTTTTAATATAATAATAATTATGACTTAAACCTTTATACAAGTAGGCCTAAATCAAACTTTCTGTGGTTTATAAAAATAATAAATTCATTAATTAATAAGCTTATATCTGTGTTCACATGAGGAGTATGTATATTTTTATTAACGTGATTCTAATATCTGTCCATTGAGACAAAACTATATTTAAATATTATATAATGTATTATTAAATTCGTCATCTTCTTTCTCAGTTTTATGATTTGAAAACTACAATTGAAGCTTTAATTGATTAGTATTTTAAAAATGTTTTGTTACCTTATTTAATGGTTATGTTTTTTAGACTTAACTTTTTTTGTATAAAGTCTTTAATCTAAGAAAAATTGATTTTAAAGCTGCAGAAATAAGCTGTTTTAGAAGGAATTTGTAAGACTGGCTTAAAAACATTTGAAATTTTTATATCGGCTGCCGTTTTGAAATTTAATTATCAATTGTGGTGGATAATATACTTAATAAATTAATCGTAAAGTTGAGCAAATATACCAAATTAGAACACCATTGGGAAAAACGTAGGCCTACGACATATAGAGCGATTACTAACACATATATATATATATATATATATATATATATATATATATATATATTTATTGAGGAATATTTTTCTCTAATTGCATCATGAATAACATAATAGATCAAGTCGGAAAATAACGGCAAAACGTAAAACAAACTTTGTCAAATATTGACAACCTGTTATTCTGGCGGAAAATATTATTTGTAAAAGATGTAATAAATTTTGATTTGAATTAATTAAGCCCATCGAATTGATTGATTACCAATGTTTAATAGAAACTTCAAACTTTTTTCTTTATGTCGTTACTATAAATTCAAAAACACCAAAATTAAAAGTTAGTAAATGTTTGAACTAACTTTTACAAAATATGTTATAGTAAAAGGAATTTTTCAATGGAGGTCAGCAACGAATAGTGATCATCAATTGATGATGGAGAGGTTACACGAGATCTTGTGTTGATTGTGTTAAATACATATTTTTTTATTATGTGATAATATTCCCAACTATTCATAAACATCATTAGATTTTTTAAACATATAAAAATATAAAAAATGGGTTTTATACAAATTATAGTTTGATGTTTATGAAAGAATTCTTGCCTGGTACATAATTTTACTTTAACATTTTAAGTTTTTAGACCGTTGTAATTGTCATATGTATTGTCATGATATTACACACTTTTAATAAATTAATGGTATCTCTAGTGGTTTAGTAAATTGTGAAAATAATTTTTTTTAATATGATCAAGGTTAAATTCCTTTTCAAAAACTTTTATCTTAAGATTATTAAGATTAAATTCTATTTGAATACTTCTAAAGTTGATGCTATTATTCTGCACATATCAAACATATCGATAAAAATAGTTTGATATTATTTTGGAAAATTATGCCTTTAACAACGGGGTTATATTGGTATTTGTATCCATATTGATATATTTCAAATAGCTGTTTTTTGGGTGATATTACAAGTGTGTTTTTATTTTTTTACAAATCAAAAATAGAACGTGAAGGTAAAAATATGTAAGATAGACCTATACTAACATTAAAGACTAACAAATTCACATTAATTAGACTCATGGGATTAATTTCATAACAATTTTGACTACGAATCGTTAATTAAGAGCCTAATCCTGGGAAATAGGTTGTAAAATTTAAAACCTGGTTGTTTTAAATATATATTTAGAGTGATTATTTGTACATTCCTCGAAATTAACTTTTCCCTTACAATGAAAAAAGAAGAAAACATAATCTAGAGAAGTTCAAACGTTTATTATATAATAAAACCAGATATAAATAAATACACAAATAAATGGTCTAAAGTTTAATTATAAAAGGTATTTTGAAACGGCTTTCGTGAGATCCACCTTATAATTTTGAGAAATTGTAAATCATCTACACCAATATAAATCCATGTCATACCACGTAATAGTATTAGATGCATTACGAAAATGTATTAATCTTATTTTTGAGTTTGGTCTGAAGGTCTGCAAAATAATGTAATAAATAACCAAGTACAATTAGTTGTTTCAGAAACGTTTTATTGAGTTAAATATTTTGTATTAAAAATCAAAACAAAATTTTTTAACAATATGTTAGAGTAAAAATTTTGACGGCTTACAATTAGTTTATTTTTACAACTATTTCTACAAGTCAGCTTATCAAATATTATTCTTTACATTATAAATATAGAAACTATCAAAGAAAAATGGAGTCCTCGTTTGTAAACAAACTGTTAACTGCCCTTATTCATGTTACAACTAATATAAAATACCGTATTCATGTAGCATTCTCCAGTAACACTGTATACATTCAGAATACAAATTAATTACGAAGGTTTCATGACACAAAGATGCTGGTCATCTGATCTCACCTTCCTTAACTTATGTACTTTGTGCATATAGAGTACAAACAGTGATATTGGATCTAATTTATTATGTTGACCTTTAATCTTTAGTTAAATTATCCTAATTGTTTAAGATAAGGCACATTCGCTATGATCTTTATAGTGCTTGAACAGATGCCACGTTCGTTATTTAAAATTTATATATATTATTAAAGCAACGCAATTACATGAGGTAGGGACATTTTAATTTTTATTGCAATCTTGTTTACCATGGTAGAATCTATATTAGACAGAACAAAACTATCATAGTATTTCTAACTTTAATAAATCATCTACAAATATTAATAAAAAATTGCTCGATTCGTCGATAAATTCAAAAACACAAAACGTTTTACTTATATTGTACTTACGAAGGAAAAAATTGATTCCTATAAATGGTTGATAAATAACACTGTTTAACTACATAATTAGCTGCCCATAATGTCATGAAAAGAATTCTCTCGGATTTCCAAAATTTATTTTTCATAGAGAAAACTGTAAACTATAATCAACTAAACTATCGTGAAATAAATAATACTGAAATTTTCAAGAAGAACAGCATACATCCTACGATGTAGAAACAAAGAAGATAAACTACAGAAATTGTTCTTTAAACGTGTTTCAAATATTAATAATACTATTATTTGTTCTCCATAGCATAAAGTAATAAGACTGTCAGCTGTCTAAGAGGTACTTCAATCATTATTTCCTTATGAGATCAAATCACAATTAAGTAAATAATCGTGATGTTTAGTTGCGTGCAATAGAGCACTCCCATAATTATTTAACCTTATTGTTTGTTTTTAAACAAGCTTACTCACCTATCCTAACATCCAGTTAATTAGTTTCAACTGTAACTTACCTGGCTTCTTGTGAGACGACTATTTTCCGTTTAGATTCAGGAGAGTCGCACGTAGATCTTAATTTCTCTTTTAATTGAACAAGAGCGACAGATTTCAAAATGTAATATATTGGTGAATATAAAAGAATTATAGTATTTTTGTCAAATCTTCAACATCTGGATACATTTAAGACTATAGCGATTTATATATTGTTTTGTAATAATGATCAAGTATTGTTTTGATCATTTGTAAAGTAGATTATCGTTTTACAATAAATAAAGGAATAGTATTTGCCAATAAACGTTTCTTGTAAAGGTTTTTAACATTAATTAAATGTTTTCAAACTGAAAAGTCGATTAATTGTTTGTTTCGAAAGTAGGACAAAACTAAAATAGCACACTTTGAACATGAATAATATGAATCAAGTATGTATGGTTTTATATAGTGTTATCAGGATATTATTTAAAAAGTTGAGATTTTGATCATGAATTAAATTGTTTCAGATTATAATACAATGAGAAATAATTGGAATCAAGCATACAGTTATATAGTCAAAACGCAAATATATGTATAATAAGATTTACTTAAATGAACAACAGGTGATGCAAATTTAATAACTAAGTAAAGCAAACTACGTTTTTTCCGCAATAAACACTTTGTATGTGACAAGATAAAATTATAATGTCTAAGTTTTCACCTTTAAAGTTGCGACATGTACCTAAATATTTTTCTATTTTCTATCTGTAAAATGATGGTCATGAATATCCACTATTTGTTAAGTACGATTATCATGGTACTGAAATTTCCTATATTGTTGAAAGTTAGAACAATCACATTTGTCACTAACAATCTTAAGATAAATAAAAGTTTTAAAAGATGACACTTAAAATTTTATTTTAAAATTATAAACATATTTTGACATATCTCAACTACTTTTATTTCAGGGGAAAACTGAATATGAATTTCATACTAAATGGCATCATCAGTAATTCTTTAGAATTATCCATTTTTTAAATATGTTTAACATCGTCAGGGGATTCAAAACAATTCCTGATAAGCATTTTAAAAAAACATTAAAACCGCGTGCACAGAAGGTGCAATATTTTTATACAATTCATTTTCGCACATGATCAGTTTTGAAACCGGTTACAAATAAAATAACTAAATTGTAAACATTATGTTTTATTTTATAAAGTTTGTGTCCTAAATTTATAAATTTATTATTCACATATTTTACAAATATATATTATAAAGCTCAAGATTATTTTGCACAAAAAATATTTCAATTTTACTAAATTTCTCCAATTGGCTATTTGTCAAATAAACCAAATTAAAGTCACTATATCTCTGACAAGGTTCAAGTGTTGTTTTTTAAGTAAAGTATTTTTATTTTAGTGGAATTTTATTTAAAAATTAATTTTAAAAGTGTTTATTTTTAGAAAACAACCATCCAACAGTTTATGGTCTAAGGCCTATCAGACAGATTCATTCGGGTATGGTCTGTCAGCATATTAAGTTCCCGTTATTGTAATTATTATTCCCGCTAGGAATTGTTTTGAATCCCCTGAAGATGTTAGGAACACATCCGGATCTCAAAAAGCTCACAGGAAATCGAATATTTTGTTTCCAATAAAGTGAGAGTTCTTCCCATTAGTACAACTTCTGACAATATTTAATTATTATAAATATATATTTGTTTAAATACGTATTAAAATAACATTTTAACAGCGTGGAGATAAATTGTAGTAGTTTTATAAAATTCATTTTCGGAAATTATTATTTCTGAAACCAGTTACAACTAAAAAATAAATCTTACGATATAGTGTCACTTAATTGTTGTACAAAAAAGTCAATATATCATTCTAAAAGTCAAAACTTCTAATCGAACATTTACTTCCTAATTTATTCTATCAGAGTTTTATTAAATAAATCGTAAGGCAGTTACTTCTTACCGATTAGATTGCATAATAAGTGCAAAAATACCCCATAATATGAAAGAGAGCCCCGCTACTCGCAAGGTTTAGCAATATTAAAGAATTCAGGTCTTAATACGCGGTAGCATCATCTAAACTTTGCATAAAACATTCTATCCGTCATGAAATTACAATTTATACGTGACAGTTACTTTTAGCCAATTACTATCCATAAGAACACATTATGAAACAAAAAACCCTCACAAAATGAAATCAAACTAAATTTTATGACTATTTTTAACGTACCTAGTAAAGCTCTTAGCACGGCTCAAATTTATTTGGATATATCTCTAAAGATTTCTAGCTAGCAGAGAATGATTAACAGCACATTATGAGTGGCAAAACCCACATAAAACAAACAAATGCCATATTGGACTTTTTTGACGTTTAAGAACTTTCTACGTTGGGAGAAATATTGGGAGAGGTCTACGTTAAGTTGATCCGTGCCAGAACTTTAAAACGTCAAAAGTTAATAAAAATCTGCGTTTTTTTCAATTTTATGGAAATATTGGCACTCATGGGATAGAGGTATTTGTTTATTCATTTTCTGTCAGTCCAAGTTAGTTCGCAATCTTTAGAGAGATCTAATTAAAGTTGAACCGTGTATGAACTTTAAGTCGTCAAAAAATAACATGTCCTTCAATTTCATGGCTGTTACGACACTTATAAGGGTAGATATTTTGCGAGGTTTAGTTGTTACGCCATGCTAAGACCTGAACTAACTTAAAAATCACCCAGTAACGCTGCTCTCTTCGATCTTATGGAGTGATTTTGCAACAATTGTGCACTCTAATCGGTAAGAAGTAACTGTTGAAAGTATATTTACTAATACTCTGATGGAATAAACTTTATTCTCCCTACAACTGAAAATACGCCATAACATAAAATATAGAAAATATTCAAATATCTCTAAAAATTGGAGTTTTTGAGGCCATGCATCCACTAAATCACACGGAAAAAAATTCAAAACTCTCTTGCGTCGAGATTTTCAATTGTATCTACCAAATCAGGGGAAGAGGCAAGGTTTCGAACAAAACAAAATGAAGGACCACTCTAATATAAATACATACACACATATATTATAGCTTGTGTGTAATATATATATATATATATATATATATATATATATATATATATATATATATATTATTAATAAAAATAATTATATTTCCCTAATCATATATTCTATGTTTTGAATACATCAGTGATTCGTGTAATTTGTAGAAATGAATAAATCATAACGAGTGCCCAATGTTTATACTAATCTGGCGGGGATCTCTAAAGACAAACAATATGAATATTCATTGGCAGTAACTCAGCTTATGTTTACAGAATACATTCACTAACTTATCTACTTTCTTCCTTAGTCTAACGGACATATAATAATGAATTTTAGGAAAACAAATAAACTTCCGTTTCAATTTAAAAGTCAATTTTTGAGATTTTTGGTGTGGTAATTTAATTTAAATGTTATATAACAACATTAAAATGTTACATAAGAATATATTTTATAAATTATGGAATTTGGAAACGTGAAAACAACTTCAGAAAATTAATATTATTTATATATTACAATGTAATGAATTATTGACTTTATGGGTTTTAATACCGAAACTTGACGTTTACGTTGAATAACGGAATAAAACATTATAGAAATCCTTTATATCAGCCAGGAATATAATATAATACTCTACAGAAAAAATATAATATTTGCATATCATTATTTAAATTCGAGGATAATTCACACAAATTTAGTACTTTTTTTTTAGTGATAACAAAATTTGGTGTTTTTAAAATCTTACCCTTTCTAGGTTTTCAAGATGTAAACTAGATTTTATATAACCAACTCTTGTAGGATTAACACACACACACACACACACACACACACACACACACACACACACACACACACACACACACACACACACACACCTTGCAAGGCACCCCCCCCCGGCAGGTAAGGTTTGGGGATACCCTTACGACGGCAGACGGAGGCTTGCAAGACCCTACCGGACTCTAAACTATAACTTATATATCTCGACGAGGTAGAAAATGGTTCTCCCAATTTGGCTACCTTTTAAAGTCCCTGATAAGGCTCTTAATTCTTATGTTACACAATATTAATTTAATTTTATCAAACTTATGCTAACACATGAAAATTTTTATATATTTAATAAATTTACTTCTTAATCTATCTTACCTTTCTTTAACCTTCAGACTCTTTCTCAAAGGGTGTGCCCTTTGGAGCTAATTAATTCATTAAACCAAAATTAGCTCTTTTTTGAATTTAACTTTTTACTGGTGAGCACTTACTTCTTCTTCTTTCTGACTTTAAGAGTTTATTTGCATAAGGTAGTTTCAATCAAAATATCAGACAGTGAAATTTAACAAATTTATTGAAATTGACACAATTTAATTTTTATTTCAAGAAACAATGGATTTATTTGAAATCGCTTACAACAGATTATGTCGCCTTTTCCTTCAATTTATATTAAACGTTTCTTTCTCAAACAAATTGAAAATTCTCTATTCTAAATAATTCTAATATTAACTAAATCTAACAAAATATTCTTAATCTAACACATTTATTTATGAACCCTTTTATTTATATGTTTCCAATCTGTTACTTGATTTATTTATTATTTGACTGGAATTTATCTTATTTGGTTTCTCTTTACTTTATTTACTTTAAAATTGACTTTAATTCTGACTCTACTTTGACTTTAAAACGTTGTTATTTAACTTTGTTAATTTTAAGAATTTTAGACTTTACTCAAGTTTATTAAAAAATAAAATTTATTTATTAAAAAGCTTGATTTATGCAGTACCTTTTTTGAATTGCACAAGTCCGCTCGTCCTGATTCTGAGAATGGTTGTGGATCCTGAATATTGTTCCTAGAGTTGTCTTCTGTTCTAGAATCTCCCGAAGTCCTGTCCTCGTTGAATCTGCTGATGACGACAACTTCTTGTAGGATATTTGCCGGAGTCCGTAGTGAAGATCTCTTCTAATAAGCTGTTGTAGGATGTAGCGCTGTCTCCTGCAAGGCCGATCCTGTCTGTTGGTATCGTTACTAACCCGGCGAAGTACTGAACGCTGACAATATATTTTCACGACGATTTCCTCTTCAGTCTTAAGTAAAAGTGGGTGATCCTTCCTGGAGCTGGTACGAGACTGATGAATTAACTTGTAGAAAGTTAACTCGTCGAAGTTTGAGCTATACAGTATAGCCAACTTTCATGATTTTTGTTCCTTCTTTATTTCGCGATTTATTTAAGTTTCTATATTTATTTCAACTACTTATGAACTCTGCTTGGCTTATCCTTACATTATTTGGCCTTTTTTTTTATTTTGGATTAATTATTTCTATTATTATTAGTTGTTTTAGTTTAATTGTTTATGGTGAATTTTGCCTAGGGTTGGTACGCTACCCCTTCCATGCGGCGAGAGCCTCTCGTGCGCGCGACCTTGGACACACGTTGAGTCTTGAAAATCTTAAGTTTTGACTGACGAATTCTTCTTTTCTTCATATCTTCCGTTCGCTTCTCTCGATTTTCTTCTGGGTGATTTCATTTTGAAGCCCTTCCCTTCCTGATGATTTTCCATCTTCATTTGCAGCGATACGAAGTATATTTCTTCTTTTATGGGGATTTGAAGATTCCGTAGTTTTTTCGAATTTATTTTTTTCATTTTTGGAAAATTTGGAATTCTTCTTTTTGTATGTTGTTCCTCTGATGCTGAAAGTCCCAAAACTGCTTTCCTCTTCTTTCTCGCTCCTTGGGTTCCCAAATTACGGTACTTTCTGCATGTTTGGTTATTTATGGTTTTATTACTTTATGGTCTTTTATTTAATTTTGATTTCGAGTATTATTTATTATTAGTTAATCTTATGGTTATGTATTGTTATTATTAGATTTTTGATTTTATTTATTTTAGGAGATTTTTGTGTTTTATGACGTTTTATTTTGGCTATAACTTTTTTATTATTAATATGACGAGTTTATTGTCTCATTATTTATTACTAGGTTTTCCTAGCTCTACATGATGGTATAATTTTATTTTTAGTTTTCGAAGTTTTGAATTTACAACATTGGATTATATGAGATTATTCCTGTTCAAACCGGAAAGTTGAATATTTCCTGTTCAAGCGCGTGACCTTGGCTTGGTCCAGCCTTGCTATGCCATTTAACTTTACGTATGTTTTACATGTTTTTGTTATTTCTACAGTTTTTATTAGATTTAATTGAAATTTTGGATTTAGGTCGTTTTCCAAAATTGTTCCTTGCGGACGGTTCAATTAAACCGTTGCAACACACACACACACACACACACACACACACACACACACACACACACACATATGAGAGAGAGATAAAGAGATATATATAAATAGAGATAGAGAGAGAGAGAGAGAGAGAGAGAGAGAGAGAGAGAGAGAGAGAGAGAGAGAGAGAGAGAGAGAGAGAGAGAGAGAGAGAGAGAGAGAGAGAGAGAGAGAGAGAGAGAGAGAGAGAGAGAGAGAGAGAGAGAGAGAGAGAGAGAGAGAGAGAGAGAGAGAGAGAGAGAGAGAGAGAGAGAGAGAGAGAGAGAGAGAGAGAGAGAGAGAGAGAGAGAGAGAGAGAGAGAGAGAGAAGGAGAGGGGGAAGGGGGTAAAAATGTACTCACATTACTCCAAAGGATAGGATTGGTAGACATTTAATGATCTAGTGTAATCAAAGTTTGCAGGGCATAATGGGTTTGTAATAGATGTAATTTTATATTAAAACAAGAAAAATCACTCATTTTTATGTGAAACATTTAGTTATTTAATTCATTATGGTATACTTTAAGAATATTGTGGAAATTATAGAAACTTAAAAACAAATATTATCACACACAACTGACATTGATCAAATTAAACTGTGTCACTTTCTTCTTAGTTAGTTGCTTTAGCTGTAACTTGTGTTAATGAATGAAGACGGAGTCGAAAGTAATTCCTTTCCTTCGATACATCAAGGAACTTTACAGCAGGTGACAAAACACCGTTGTTTGGGATTAGGAGATTTTAGCCGACAAAGTGATAAAGCACCTGAAATTACAGTGACGGTAAAGGTTTTCTCTTTATATTTGCGACATTATCTTTGTATATTTACGAGAATCTATTTCAATTCATTCATTTTTATTTTATAATTAAAATCAATTATTGCTTATATATTGTTTTATATGGATCAGATAAGAAAATTAGGTTTTTTATTTTTGAAATAAAATAAACATTAATTCAAATTTAGGAACATGTTTTTTAAATCAGGAGTAATGCAAAATATTTGGTTATTTTGTTATTAATGACGTTAATGTAGGTTACATAAAATTTCTTAAGATGAGAGATCAAAATACTATTTTGCATTAAATTGTTTCAGGTCGTATGTATTTGGTAATTTATTTTGGAAACTTATAACGTTAGTATTCTCCTGGAACATTATTTAAGACAATCAATAAAGTGTATATATTTGATTTATTCTGTTACATATACCGTAAATGTGGCACTGAATTACACATAAAATCTAAATAAACTATATCAGTTACCTTTGTGTATATATTATATTAAACATTTGTATATTATGTTTTTACGCAGGATAATAAAACGATTTCTATGTAGAAGCGTATGTAAAGGAAGATATCACTTGTTTTTTATTTCAAGTAAGAGTAAAATTAAAACAGGAAAACAACTAATTTTATTGACATGAAAAAAAACAAGTAGGACGTGTAAGCGTAAAACATAAACAGGATAATGACTGTTATATCGCAACATAACACTGTAACTGAGCTGAAATTTACAATTCAAATTCCTCTTTAACAAGGTGAAAGAAATATTACTCATACAATAAATTACAACCAAACGGTTAATACAAGCGTTCCATACGTATTGAAAAGGGAATATGAAAAAAAAAAAATCATATAGACCTTTGATTATGGGTGATATATAATCAAAGGTCTATATGATTGTTTTTTTCATATTCCCTGTGCATTGCTAAATATCTAAACATTATTTCCACAAATTTAATAATGAACCTACGAGATGCATACATTAGGAGACTAACATGTTTACTATACACAACACATTTCAACAAATTCCGCAAAAAGCAAATTAAATGATGTTTACAAACTTGTTTTAGATATCAGATATTGAAGTTACAACTATAAATTAGGTATAGATATCAGCTTTGTACATGTAAAACTATTTTTAAAACCTTATATTACGCGATAATAACAGGAGGGAGAGTAGGTTTTTGTTAGCAAGAATCTCACGCTTGGAGTTCGGATTCATTTCCTATGCACGATTTCTCTTTAAAAAAAAGAAAGGATTTTGTGCTCTGATTTTAAGTCCTAATGATAGCTCAGTCTTTGCATCGTAGTCTTGTGATGTTTTTTATTTTTTTATATATTGAAATATAAGCTTTTTATTATTAATTATAAACATTCTCTAAAGAGTTGTTTTTTATTAATCATTTTCTATCCTATAATTTTATAAAATAAAGTAATGTAAATGTTACCGAAACTGATGTTTTTCTTCATAATGTGGTGTTACATAAATTTTAGAATGTAAGCCTAATATTATTTCCCGACAATGTCGTGGTTGATTGGAATGCTGTATCCTAAAATGGTATTTGCCTAAATAAAAACAACTCATAATATATATATATATATATATATATATATATATATATATATATATATATATATACGATTTATATATACGATATATAATTACGATTACAATTTAAAGTGTGTCAAACTGAAGATAACTGGACTCTCGATCAAACTGTTAAATCAAAATAAATTATTGTTAATTACTGAAGAAGTGAGAGACACGTACGAGTGAAATTGTATAGTAATCGTTAAGTGCTCTGCATAAAGAATATATGTTTCTATCGTACCTTTTAAGAACTTTGTTACGACATTAATAATGTAAGCAATTATTTCATAATTTTGTATATGTTTACAATATTTAAATGTTTTTAGGTTAGTATTTTTCAATGAAAATAACAATTAAAATCACTACTCGGAAGTAAAATGAATATTTTACACTTAATGTAATGAATTGACCCAGAACGTTTAATGTTACTCTCTTGATTAAAACATAAAAAAATGATCTTCGGTAGTTTGAAAGACTTTTTAATATAAAATATTGTTTTATTTTGAATTTTATTGGAATATGTTAATATATAATCTTTAATTTGAGTCCCAATACTATTTTACTGTCTAATTCATTTTTAAATATTAAATTACCTAAGGTATTATATTACAATAATTTTCTACCACAATTTAAACCGATATTAATCTAATTTTATTCATTGTTTAATAAGTCTTTGGAAAGTCATAGATTGCACAAAACTTCAAACCACCAGATCTTGATTTAATACACGATACAAATGCCACCGCAAGACATGGTTCATAAAATGGTGGAAATATATTCCTATGGAAATATTTTACTCGTCGAAAGGTATAAAGCATGTTCGCATTATCACTACACAGAGAATTTCGGAAAGTAAAATTATTTCACCAAAACTGCGTCACAACACTTCATTTATTAGATTGATATTCTCAAATAATCTTTATACATCCATATTTGTACATGATTTTACTAACATTATCAGTATTTAATATTTACCATTCGCTCTTGCAGTTCTTATTTAGAATTCATTGTATGACACTATTATTGTTAAAAAGAGATTACAGTTCTGTCTCTCTTTAAGTACTTAACATAATCTACAACAAATAAAATACAATATACAAATGAGGCAACACTAAACTGCCACACATACATATATCATACTATTATTATAAGATTGTTACTGTTGTTTTGCAAATATAAACACAGTGTATTTAGAATATCTTTTCCTCGTACAATATAAGAACAATTACCACCTTATAGTTAAAGTAACATCTACATTTAATTTGCAAACAGAAAGACAATGATTACTGAATATACCTAAGCATTAAAAAATTGTTTTATTGGAATATTTTTTTAATACAAATATTCCTGGCATATTTTCAACTTTGGAAATTTATTTTGTAATTTTGTAAATCAATTTTTAGACAATATATATTAATATAAATTATATTATGTTGTATTTCCATTACCTTAAATTTTCCTCATTCCATTCAAGAATTAGGTTCTATAAAGGAATTTAAATTTAAAATTCCTTAAACATATGGTCCATTATTATCCCATTTAAGTAAACATACTACAAGTTATAACAAATTGTACTTCATAAAGTGTGTTTTGTTTTAATTCTTTCGAGTGTACAACTGTATAGTTTTACTATTAGGAGTAATAATAAATAAATAAACACTTCTTTAACTCAAGTGATTAAGTAAAACAAAATACGCCATTTGCAAACTAAAGGGAATGCGTCAATTGAATATATAATTCCTTCAAGTATATTAATAGCAGAACGTTAGGTTAGAAGAAAAGCACTGTACATGAGAATGTGTCTCATTATTTCTGTGAATTGGAGTGTTAAAGTTCAAAACAAACTGAATAATAAAGGCAAACATTATTGCAACAAAAGAAACTACCGTCTTTCTAATTGCATATACTTAAAGTGGTACATCTTCTCTCTAAATGTGAGTTCATTCAATTGTCGCCATTTACTCGTAAAAAGGAATAATAATTGGAACAAGTCGTTATTAATTTACACCCGGAACAAAAATATAACTATAATTTTGAACAATCATTTGGTTAAAAATATTTAAACAAACTTTCTTTGACTACAATATTGTTTTCTTTCAAGCTTGTGTTTTACACCTAAATCTGCAGTGTGTGGATTAGGACCAATAACATTTTAATTTTACTGACGATGCACAAACTTTCAGCACACCTCAAATCAAAACCAAATAATATTCAAACAATAAATATTAGTCCCAACCTCCTCAAATATATCACTTGTCAGTTGCAGTAGTCAGTCAAACATTGAATAAGAATCAAAAACGCATAACAATAGAACCTAAATTTGCATTGTTTAGGTTATTAATGTGTGCTAAGCGTAAATCGTATTTAAAGGAAATAAAGCGTTTTGGGGGAAAATTCTTCTCAACAGTAGTTTTTTGTAATATATTATGAGATTTGACATACTGGTTTGGATGGTGAATCTACAAACCCAAACATATATATCACTACTATTCAAAGACGTATTTACCTCGTATTATGTGTAACTCGCAGAAAGATCATTTGTTAGAGATTTGGACTAAAAATGTATATTAGTTTGTGACGTAAATTAGATAAAAAAAAATAAAAATCTTGTTTTTTTCTTTCTGAATATCGCTTTCATTGATGAAAACAGTGATGGTGGAATATATTGTATTATAAATATGTAGTTTTTCACCAGATCGAGAGAGTTTAGATAAATGTATCCTACCTACACTGCTGGCACCACATTAAATGGCAGAACTGTGGAACGTTACCTTCTTTGTAACACCATTGCAGGATTCATAATGATCTGTAACTTCAGAATTATAAAATATAAAGAACTATAAAAATGAAGAAAGACCATGTTATTTTAGAGTAAACGGACCATGTATTGTGAATTTTCAAGTGAAGTGATATTTAGATTTCTAGGTTAATGAGACTACATCGTAAACACTGCTTTCATTTGTTTGGGTAATTCACAATTTCAACTGAAAGACGGAGAATTCCAGAAAGAAATTAACAAGTCTACTTTTTATGAATTGCGGTCAAATTGTGTTATTATCACTGTTTCCTACATAAAAGACTTCAGCGTAAATAGTGGTAAAATTGAGGTACTTTAGGTTGTAAATGTAATTTATTCAAATTTTGGAAAACTTTTTATGTATTTCAAAGCTTGTGACGTTATGGATAGTGACCTCGTGTATCTTGAACTATATATCGGTTTGTTAAACTACTGTTAGGCTTATCCCAGGTGCACAAAATATAATTTCAATAAAAATCTAAATTTGTTGGTCGAAATCGTCAATTGTTTTTCTTACAATGGTCCATTACGTCGTAGAACAATAGATATATTACTAATTAATAATAAGTTACTAATTATTTTACGAAAAAATATTTACACAAAATACAACAAATAATCTAAGCACAGAATTTAATGATGACAAAATTCTTACTTATACCAAATAAACTCTGTCGAACCGATGTATCAATAGTTATTCATTGTATGATGCCATTTAATGTATAACCATCGCGTTTATATTATTCAATATAATATTTCAAATCTAAATTACGGTTTAAATCTTCATTTACATTCAAGTATATATCATAAATTTACACAGAATGGACTTACATTGTCTATCAAGACTAATTAAACAGATTAAGTACGGAATGCATATTAATTATTGAAGCCAGATTTTCCGTGCTTAATGTTAGGTATTCATGACCCTAATTGTTGATGACCCTAATCTCTTTAGTTCCCGGTTGGTATGACGGGTATTCTTTCGTTATCTTTGTGTTTGTTCTTTTACCTCTGGAGATACATTTGTATTCCAATGAACTTATGTTTTGTAAAAAATAACCCTTATTTATTTACCAATTAACTTGTATCAAGTTATAAATTGTATTTTATATTTTGGGCCATTTTATTTTAGAATTAGGCCTACATTTTACTAAATATTTACCTTCATAAAAATTAATCTTAAAAAAAAAATCCTGACACATAAATTTAAAAGCACAGCAAATCATATTTAAAATGTTTAAATGGAATTTATTAACATATTTTCTTTGGAAATATATTTAACACATCACACACCCTTATGGTAAAACTAATTGATATTTGGGGATATAAAATGAGCACGGGTGTTGACTGAACTAGTATTAATTGCTACTAAAATTCATATATGCTTATTACCACTTTAGGTGTCGCAAAATGTAAATGATAAAAAATGTTCTTTACCCAACAAATTATTAGTATATTCCAAAATGGTGTACCCAATTGACGTTAGTGGTAATAGTAACTGTGAAAAGCGTATATCCTAATCAGATGGACAAGTCGGGAACAATTTAACTTTATCATGTAGCATATATTATTACGGAAATAAAGTATTAAATTTATGCAAAACAATATTATTAATAACAATAATAAAAAGTCATTTAAAAACCATATAAAGATAAATGAGTTTTTTGAAATGGACTTGCAAAGTAGTTCTGACATTTGAACAGTAGAATCGACTACGTTTAGGGATTAAACGCAACTATATTTAAATTGTTAAAGTAACTAATAATTGTGTAGTTTGTGGAGTGAGACAAGTGTCAGATAAAATAATTACATCTCGCTTAAGTAAAAAACGCTAATAAAAGGTTTGAGTCTGAAACAGCCAATTGTTCTTTTCAACTTTTGTATATAGAGATTTAACCTATGATCCAAGTATTTTGAATATCCAAATTTAAAGAAAAAATATTTTAAAGTTATTATTTGTACAGTATAATACTAAATGTTTTTACATACCTATTTAAGGTTTTAAATTAAAATTTACCATCGATTAATTGACAAAGGTAATTAAGCACTTACTGGTCACTATATATTTTTTTAATTTGTCTTCATTCAGAATATTATTTTGCAAGGTAATCCTTATACAAAATTGTTTATCATGGGTAACTCTTTTAGGTATCATATACATTATGTTTTAGAATGAGTCGGAAAGTTCCATAGGATAAGAGGGAGGCTATATTGGGAACTGTGTTATTCACAATAGATTTTTCAAGCAATTGTAAAAAAATTCCGGATTTAAAAGTTGTAATAAGTAATGCCAGAGCTGGTAGAACTGGCAGAGCTTCAAAGATCCAACGAAATGTAAAAAATCCAAAACAAATATATTTATTATTGACCCTAAGCTCATCTTCCAAGTTTAGTCCTTAAACGTTGCTCTTCTTTCTGTATAGACATAAAGTGTGACAAAACATATTTATAACAACAGTATATATTGATTTTAAAATGAATAAAATATTTTCTAGACTCAGGTTACCCAAATGCTACTAACTCTTTACAATATATTACTGTCCAGAGAAAAATTTCTTAATTTTTTAATTATCAAGACATGAATATATTGCCAAGTATATTGGCCAAAAGTATGATCACATACAAAATTTGATTAAAATTGGTCACGGGCTTGGACAAGTACTGTTCATACGACAGACGACAGGCAAAATACATTATTCCAAAAACTATCTTTATGGATTCATGGGACTTCTAAACTTATATACTCTAAAAAATCTCCACATTGATTATCGTAACCATCAAATAAATTTCTCTACACTACATGGATATGAAAAAGTAAAGATATTAAACTGGTTTTAGCTGGCTTTGCCAATCTGGTCATTTTCTGCTAAGTAAGATATAATTCTAGTAGTTTTGTTAAATTTCAAATAATTTATTAAGTGAATAAAAAATAGAATTAAATATGACAAGGAGATTTTAAATATTATTTTCAACAAAAAACTATGTTTCGATTAGGGTGTTAATAATTATTTTAAGAATCTTTATCTTTTTTGCATAATGCATAGAAAAAGTGTTTAAAGTAAATGGAATGTATACTACTTCACAAAAACATTAACAATATAAAACTAGAATTTATTACTGGATCGTAAATTTCGGTTACATAATGTAAAATTGATTGCTTTTGATAGCAAAACGCCGCAAATTATTAAATATTTTCTCTAAAACTATTGGTAAAACATATTTGCAATGAATGTAAAAACTGAATTGAAAATAAAACAAAATTCTAGTTGTTTCATACATTTAAATACAATTGTGTTTGTAAATTATATTTGTGAAATAAATTGCAACAATAACATTTTATAAGAAAATAAGGTAATTGTGACAAATTTATATAAAAACAAATTCTAACTTATCAGGAACTTATTGTGGAATATTTTGTGTTATAGAATAAAAATCTATTTATACACCTTTTTGTTATTTTTATCTCACAGCAATAGTTTCCCATTTTCCCCGATTTAATAGTAAATTACCCCGATTGAAGCTTTATCTCTTGAAACTTTGTAGTGTAGCAGAAGAGATTATAATATTTTTTCTCTTAAATGCAAAGACAGATAGTGATTATATATTTTTTTGTCAATAATAAAATTCACATTAGTTTAAGAAATTAAAATGTTTACAATATGATTTGTCACATAAATTAAAGTGCGAAGTAAATTATTCTAAGGTTGAATAAAACTCGAAAACAAGATCTTACAAAAATTACCTTTACTTCATCAAATCTGGTTCCACGACAAAGTCCATATTCTAAGTGATACATGAGCTACAGTAAATAAAGTATAACTAGAGGCATAACATCACTGGGGATGGCGCCTTTGTCGTTGAAACGGGTTTGATTAAATAAACGTACTTTGTATGAGATCTTGTGTTGGATTTTTGTTCTATATAATATTATCTCACAAGTCAAGCTCAAATTTTTACTTCGAAAATTCTAAATAATAGTATATATTGAAATTCAGAAACTCACCCGTCAGTATTCATTTCAATATGATGTAATTTGCTCGAGAACAGTACTCTTTTTTATGTGCTATTTCACTTATTGATTTGATACATAAAGGTTTACGTTTCACAAAAATATATTTTAAATCGTTTTTATATAGTTTGAAGTTTTCAATTTTCTCCAATTCTAAATTATAATTCATTTTGACAATATAATGCATATTTCGTAAATCAGCTATATTAATTTTAAAATGAGGAAAGGAAAAATGATTTGTTTGGCTCTCAAATATGATAATTTTTTAATAAATATGAAATTACAGTAAAACCGAAAAACACTACCACATTTTAAATACCTATTCTAAAATATGACAAATAGACCTTATTTTATCAAAATGTTTCAAATATTCAATCAAGTTATTATAGACGATAGATATAACTTGATTCTATAACTCTATTTTTTTAGGTTCCGACACATCAAAAGTGTGATTGTTATATGAAAAACTCTTCATCTATTTTTACAGTGATTACATAATTGTGTCAGTATTACTTATAAGTGAAAATATAAAATGAAACAATATGTGACAAATGAAACAGTTAAGAATAACAAATCCTAAATAAAACAAGATTTTCTTCTGTATTTGTAATAAAATAAAGTTATACTAAACTGAAATTTTCCCTCGGCATCATTTATCTTATAAAGGCTAAGGTTATTTACTTATTCCGTCTCCACTCAAGTCTTTGAAATAGGGCAAGAGTGAAATATTTTACAAGGCATAATTTTTGTGTGAAGTTGTTGGTTGACAAAGGTTCACATAATTCTTGTGTTCCATTCTTCTTTACACTTCCATAAATATTAAATGGTTCGTTTCACATTTAGCAACTGACAATCCTGTGTGAAGTTTGTGTCTTTTGTCAAATAATATATGTTCACTGAATGAAAAAATATGTGCCGCAGAAACTTAAAAGAAGTTATTAATTTAATTAAAACACATAAAGATGACATTTTTCTTCTAATTTTCAAAATGATATGTAATAGAAGGTGAATTGTATTATATTGTTCGGATAAATAATTAGTTTTCAACACTAATAGTACTAAGAAAACCAAATGCACTAGACATACGACAATCTTCGCATTCCAAAATTTATGGTTCAGCTTTAAGGTCAACTTTTCAACGCCGTTCCTGGAAACACGAATTAATATTCTACATTCCACTAGCATACTTTTTTCTGTATTAACTAAATCACTTGTACGTTTGTTAATAATTATTATAAATGTCATAAATCTTATTTGCGTATATTCAGGTCGTTCCAAAATTTGGTTTACAAACTTCAGGAGTAAATTTCCCACATAAAATTTAAAAAACGGTAATAAAAACATATGTCCGTAATTGTGATAAAATGCTTTTAAGCTCCAAAATATTTATAACTGATTAAATTGACATTTGCCATGTTATCTAACTTCAAACGAAAAATTATTAATTAATAAACTAAATAATAACTAAAATAATTACTTCACATAGTACCTTCTTCCATTCATTTAATTCCAGCTTCTCTTTCAATTTGGCCTAACACTTCTCTTACCCTTACATATTGATACTGACTTTCGTCCCTATATCCACCAATAAGGACTCGGTGTCTCAATTCCTACTTTACTTTGTTCGGTGTTTGATTAGTTCAGTAATTTTCAACCTAAACCTTGTAGATTATTGAGTTACTCATTTATGCAAATAAATATTAAAATTTTTATTTACAATGGAATACACGAAACATTTTATCTCAAATAGATTGTTCTTATTACCAACTGATTTTTGACAAATTTGAAGGTTACTAACTTAAATCAGAGAGTCAAATCTGAAGTTAAGATAATTAGAGTTCATGACATTCATTGACAGATCTACTTGACCTAATCAACTAATTTCTGAAACTAGATATTAAAGTGAAGTCTCTATTTAATTGTGCAACATCAGTGAGGGTTCTACTAAAATGTGGCTAAATTGCACCATGCCTAGTGCAAAGAATACATTAACAACAGAACTGTGAGAGGAATTACAGCCAAGTATATAACAACTATTACCTCAATATACTAGTTAGAAAATAGGTAATGATTTAATGTATGTTTGTTGGTGAGAAAGACGTACTCGTATATACATGCAAGTAACAAAATTATTGTGTTTTGTGCATAACATTAATTAAATCATTAAATGATTGAACACTTCATAATATAAAATATAATCATATATATTTAAATAATGAAGGTGCCAACAATGTTTAATGCATCTATAGTAATCTTAACTAAGGATAAATTACTTTATTATTTCATATAGTAACCAGAGATTACTATTAGTTGACCAAACTGGAAGAAGCAGGTATTAACAGAGCAACATTTTCTAAACAAGTTATACAAAAGTCACACTTACTACTTAAATTAATTCTTTTAGTAAAATAAATATTTCACAATACAGGTTAAACTATCTATGTTTTGTAATTTCTTAACAAAACTATATTTCACCTTCATATCTAGTATATGTATAAATACTATAATAAATATAAATAACCTGTAACACATAAGAAAACATTAGGATTACATATACCGTTTACTTATGGAACCTACAAAGAGAAAAGTTTTCTTTCCAACTCTTCATTTAATAAAATAACTACGTTTTAGGTTTATGGAAAATAAACAATTTCACAGCACAACATATACGTCAAGAGGTATATTGTTTGTTTACATTCGAAGTGATATGCTAAGTTCAATGAAGGGAATTAAGAAAAAACACAATCTTTTAAAACCGGGTAGTGAGTATCCTGATATATAAACGCCTCTATGTTACATATTGTTTTCAAGTTTAAGCAAATATATATTTATTATATCTTATATTTGGAAACGAAATGTATTTATTAATAGTTTTATTTCTAACCTCATATATTGATATTAATTAAGACAAATAATTCGTTAAATAAATTTGCATGTTGAAAAAATAACTGTGTAACGAATATTCACAATTTTTTATTTGACCGCAATTAATAGCTAATACCAGGTTGTCTCAATACATTCCCACACAAAGTATATCTATAAAGATTTACATTTCAAGATATAGTAGGTTAAAAATAAAAATATGAATGAAATAATTTTCCATCTACACAATATACTGTGATTATATAAAAAATAAAATAAATAACAATAAAATATTGTTCTTAAACATTTTTTCCTCTTATCAAAACAACAACTTACTTTGACTATTGAAATATTTTAGTAATAATACTGAAAAGTTGACATTTTGCAAACTTTCAATATTTATTTTTAATGAATAATTACAAGAGCTTTATTATAGATGTTAAACTAACTTAATTATCAAAGTCAAAGTTTGTACTAAGTTTGACTAGTATAACGTTACTAATCATTACTTTAAGGAGGAGATGGAAAATGGTATTTATCTAAGTTTAAATAAAGGAGTTCCAAAGATCAACGAAAAGTTTTAACAAAGGTATTTCAACATTTAATATATATCATTATTTTTCTTTAATTATTTTACTCAGAAGTTTTATTGAAACAAAATAATATATCTGAATGTTGGTTTGTTGTGATAAGTTAGGTTTTAAAAATATTTATGTTTCTTAAATACTGCTGTTGATTAGAGGAGAAAAAACATCTTTTTCTTAAATATTAAAGTGAAGGTATATGATAGTATGTTTACTGCAGTAAGAAAAAAGAAAATAAAATTACATGGGCTGTGTGAGCTATCAGTAACTGGCTATAAATAAAATGAGTGTTCAATTTTATTTTTTATAATTCCTCAAAATACTACTTCTTTATCTTGTTTTTTAATATTAAAAACAGTCAAGGAATATTTTTCAAAATAATCTTCATCCTTAACGACCGTTTATTTTTCATGCGATTATACTATTCTCTAAAAATTTAGCTTTAATAGTACGTTTTTTATAAATACTGAGTACATTTTAAAATATAAAATATTTTATTAAACCTATTTACTGAATTTTTTTAATTTATTTTATTTTTAATTAATATAAAATTAAATTTGAATCAAAAATATATAACACATATGTGTGTTTATGTGTTATAGCCTATATTCCTTTATTTTTCTAAAGAATATTTTGAAAAATAATTCAAACAGTGATTTTTTAAATTTTTTTATTCATAGTGATAATATATATATACAGTAGAGTCCCGCAAACTCAGCGTAATGTGGACCGGAAGTGTGCCGAGTTTGTGAAATGCCGGGTTATCGGGAATAAGGGCAAAAAAATAAATTGTAATTGAAACACCAAAGCGGCGGCAATATCAAACGACTTTGTCGATAGCGGTATCCCATTGTCGGCGGTGTAAAAACACCGCGGCAACAAAACGGCGAGTCAAACGATTTTGTCGATAGCTGAATCCCATTGTCGGTGACGGAAAAACACCGCGGCATTAGCACCCATCGGTATAGCAGACATACACCTGCAAAATCGTTTGATGGGCCACGAATCAATTTAGTATACATTATGGAAAATATAATTTCTTCAGTTTCCTTTTCAGTTTTCTTTGACTGGTTATGATCTACGCACAGTATATAAAGTAAATAAAAAGGAGCGAGTTACGAAAACGGAAGCGTGTGTTGGTTTCGATTGAGACGCGGTTAAATGTGGTAAAAAAGACTTGACAGAGGGGAATCTGTAAAAAAAGCTTTGTGACGAGTTTAAAGTGGGAAAAGTACCATCAACGATTAGAGCGATCGAAAATAAAGTGTCGAGTTTGCGAGACTCTACTGTGTATATATAATTATGTTTGTAATACTCAAATGTAAGAACAACTGTGAACTAAAAATATAAATTTAGAATGTGCGGAGATTTACCATACCCAAGGTAGGTTCAAATGACAGCGATATTATTTGTTGACCAATAAATATTATACCTACAAGTAAAAAAATGAAACATTTCATAGTAGGTCATTATATTTCAATTATTTAAAAGATAGAGTAAAATAAATACCTCATGCAAATATTTATTCATGGTTGAGGGTTTAAATATAATGTATGCAATGCATCAATACCGGGGTAGTTAATATTTAATCATAATTTGACCTTATGCAGTTTATGCAGATAATTATAATTGATAACGCACTGCTCCCTATGCAGCTTATTGTATTTTGTGCAAGGGATTAGTAATTAAAATGTATAAGAGGATTTATTATAAAATATGGTTAGGACTCAATGAAACGAAAAATAAAAATAATATAAACTTCAGAATATTTTACAAAATTGGTCAGAGAAATAACTATATGGGAAAAATAAAATGTTTAGGAATTTTTTTTATAAAACTACTTATTTCCATGCTTGTTAACAAATCGTATGAAATAAAAAACTTCGTTTTTAAATTAGACTTAAAAATCCTCATTCAATATTTCATTAATTATTCTCCTGTGTTTTTAATAAAAGTAAAATGGACTGCTCAAAATTGTATAGGTAATATGCGAAACTAGATATAAAAATACCAATTACATTACCAGTAATGTAAAAATAGTAGATTAAAATACAGTTACCGATACACAAACCGGCATCATCACACAACTCATTTAATAAATTAAACTTAATCCATCATTTTCAAGTAAATAACAAAAACACCATTTATTGTATAAAAAAAAGTATATAACAAAATTTTACGAAAGTTAATTTACAATAATTGAATGCATTACTTTTATTTACCAATAGTTTTGTTTCACATAAGACTTGTTTCTACGGCGAAATAGTAATCCTCAAGTTTTTAAAATAAACAATAATTCCAAAACTGTTTAAAATTCCAGTTACATAAAGTGGCGATCTAAAACAATATATATTGAAAGTTTGGTTTAGAAAGGTGAATATAACTTATGTATATAGGAAATTAAAACTTAATATAAATAAATCTAAAACTACACTGCATCTAAATAATCACAATACAAATATATAAAAAATTCATAAAACAGATAATATTCATCCACAAATTTATATATATATATATATATATATATATATATATATATATATCATTGAACACATTCATATAGAATTTAACGCTCGATTTATAACCATATTTGAATTAAGTATTCCAAAAAATAAAATAATACATATTTGAGTTCAATTGATAAAGAATATTAAAAATCAAATATATGGACTTCTTATAAAAAAGTAATGGAACCTCTACTAGTTAAAGTCATCAATGACAGTTAACATGATTGAGAAAAGCGGAATATACAAATATATAAATAATGGAACAACGGCATAACAGGTCACTGTTTGGAATTGGAAGTCGATAACACATTTCTTATAAATGAATTATAAACCAAATGAGTTTAAATAAATATGTAAACTAATAAATTTATAAAATTATAAACTCAAATAATTCAATAAATAAAAGTAAGAAATTTGGATATAGATTAAGTTAGGAACAGTGGATGGAAATGTATTAGTAATATTCTGATTGGATTATGTTATACATAAAGTATTGTGAGTAGGGTGTTAATTAACGACCATCTAATAATGAATCCATGCCAACTGGGTTAAGAAAAGCGCCCGTCACATGAAAAGGGCTTTAAGGCAAAATACGAATTCTAGTGATCTACTTCACATTTGTTTAGGAAATTAAAGATATATAAAATGTTTTGTGTTAGTGGCAAATGTAGAACAACAAGAAATTAGAAATTAGATGTACGTGGAATATACATCTAATATAATTAAATTTTTATTTATTAATTAAAGGTAAGGTGTAAACATTAAAAGTTACGATCACTCATTGGATAGAGATTGCTACCAAGTAAGCATCTCTAATAAAATTGTCATGTAATGGACGTAAATTTGATGTAACATAGTTAATAAAAAATATAACGATTGGTTGGAAGGTGTGAGAGGGGGAGGTAACTAATAGCTACATATTTATTAAAAATCACATAACGAAACACCTTTATAATATTTAAAACGTCTTTAGGCATATCCCTAATGTACATGTTCTTCAGTCTTTCAGTTTATTATTTAACTGATATATCTTCTGCGATCTTAGGACAGGAACCTTTTGCATAATGAAGATATTGTACTTCATATCATGTGATACTATAACTATTTCATAACGCCACTAATGTCAGAAGCTTGTTCCAGAGGAACAACAATTTTATTAATAGTGTTGATAATATATATGTGAACGTTTAATCTATTTTATTTTTAAATAGAAGAATGAATTATATGGGTGTAAGAATGGAAAAGTGGCAAAATAAAATACAGTAGTGTGCTATATACATTTTTATAACTTGCAAAGAAATCAATTTAAATTTTAAATTTTATTTTGTATTATGCAACATACTTAGAATTTTTACTTAAAATATAAACATGGAGGTTTTACTTTAATAACATTTATGAATAATGGAATGTTTACAAAAGAGAACATTTTATAAAAATGTAAAATAACTCACCTTATATAAAACAAATCAAAGCATTTAGAACGTATAAACTGTTTCAAATTTAGATAAGTTTAAAATATGGTAATAATTATACCTAATCCTGATATTATTACATATTTTTTATTGAGTAGTGATTTGAGGCATGTATACGTTATGTTCCTCATTCGATGTTTTGTTTAAAATAAGAAGTAAAAACCATAAAATAAACACCCTTAGCCCACGAATAGTCTTGAAAAGTCGGGGTCCAAAAAAACAAGAGTTGGTCATGAGTGACAAGATATCAAAGGAGGAAAAAAAATAGATATAATGGAAGACTAAAATAATAAAGATATTGATATAGATATGATACTACCTGATAGGACGATTCAATAACTATGATGGAACGTAAAACATTTAAAAAAATCATAACATGTTGATTATATACGACCATGGAAAATTTAATAAATAAGTGCCTTACAAAAATTACTGAATATAATAATTTCATTGTAAATTTAACACAAATTTTGGTACAAAATATATAAATATTATTATACAAAGTGAAAATTATTTTATATCAATCTTATCAAGATGCTTAAATATATTGTGAAAAACGAAAAACAAAACTTGACATCTTTAATGAAGTAATCAAAATCTCCAATTTACACAATATCAAAAGAATTACAAAATCGACCGATACAAAACAAGTGCTCAAACTCCATTAAATTTTTTCTTTTGTGTTTTCTTGTTGTGGATATTAAAATGTTGCATTAAATTATTGATTGATTCGCTACCTGCTTTTAGTTTCTCTCTCTCTCTCTCTCTCTCTCTCTCTCTCTCTCTCTCTCTCTCTGTCTATCGCATGTACCCTTCTGGGGATATACGTCCTGGAGATACCTTGTGGGATCTCGGTAAATATAAAAGGTAGAAGTCTGATTTTTAAAAAATGTATTGCTTAATAAATAAGTATTACTCCTAATACGTTATCTCTCGAAAATTTTGATTTTGATTTTTTTTAAATATGTGTTTTGTGGGGATGTAACGGTTACGAGAGACAGAAACTTGTGGGCATGTAAGAGACAAGCTTTTCTGGGGATATGATTATTTTGTTAGAGAGAAGCTTTGCGAGGATGTGAGAGAGTGATTTACGGGGATGTATTATTTGTCCTACGTTTACATTTTATTGCATGTCATTATGTTTATATTTTTGTTGTTATTCGTTAAGTGATTGATTAAATTAAATTATGTTTCATATTTGTTAAATAGATTGTAATTTATAAAGTAAATTGTAGTAAATGAAAATAACAGTATACTAACAAATTTACAAACTTTTTGATAAGTCAAGTTTTAAATTATTACTTCGGAAACAAAACTAATAATGTATAACAAAAACGCCTGGTTGATACAAGGAAGCTTCAAAGGAATGTTAAATGGAAATAATCCTGAAAAACTCACTAACAATGTTTGTGTGAATTCTTTGTAATTATTGTGTTTCGTTTTACCACCACCATTTTAGAGCATTTTAAAATTATGAATCAAGACACCGCGATACTCGAACATACAATTTTATTTATTTCATTTTATAATTATCGGTATGAACATTTAAATTAGATTTGTTACTTCCCACTCTCATCCAGGAACATTATATTATTCAAACTACAACCAAAAAAAGTTATATTTTCAACGGGACACATGCAAATTAAATAAACATATTCTTCTCAAAATGTAACTGAGGTAAAATACATTTTGTCTATGAATTAATACCTTGTAACTTTTATTATTAGTAGGCTACTGCTCAAGTTTTACACAGAAAAATATAACATAGAAATAAAAATAATTATAAGTTAGAATTAAAACAGAAATTCCTATACAAATACTGTAATTTGAATCAGATCTCGAGACGCGAAAACGGTAGCGTAATATTTTTATGGTTTCCCATTAAAAACATAGTAAACATTTTTTTTAAATGGGTCATAAAAACGTTAAGTCGTTCTTTACTTTTATTTTTGCTGCCATTTTTAATTCTTTGAAGATATGACTAACCAAAAGGTTAAAAAAAATCAAATGTTCAGCATTAAGAAACTTACGATTAACCCTATTCGTCTATTCTGGTAGGTTACAGATGGACCTACAACTTAGTTGCGTAGGTTCAAACCTAGTTACTAAAGTTTTTTTTTTACTGCGTGTAACTATCTCTTCTGACTTTATTAGTCTAATTGGAATACAGTAAAGAAGTTAACAAAAATAATAATAATACATTCGTACAAACTGATAATAAAATCAACTCTTTTAAGTATAGGCCTACTTATTAGGAACGTAAAAAATAACTACAACTGGCTTTATAATTCGTTAACAGCTCTAAATACAATTAATTTGTATAAAAAATCAAAGTGCTGTTAACTTTACCACACAATTTCTGTCATGTTTATTACCCCCCATTAACAAACAAAAGGTTGGGACTAAGGGCTTGGTCGGCTACTGGTAGGTCGTAAATGCACAAGGGATGCTAGGTTTGATTTGTCAATACACTTAAAAATAAGAAAAAACTTAAACATTAGGCGTACTACGACTATTGTTATGTATACATTTTTGACAAAATTTAATTTAATATCGTTACCAAAAACCAACTCGATTGTTACTGCACACAAACAGGCTGCGCCTATATTGTATGATTTTTTTACCAAATTATGTCGTGTTTGGTATCTTTCTTCTAATTTTTTCATTTACTGTACTTTTCAAATATTCGATGGAAATTTCCAAATTACGATCATGAAAAGAATGTTAATTTCCTATAGTGGAGATGCATAAATGAGACACAATATTGAATTAACTGAAGGCGGAAGCGAGGACTGGGGTTTAAACAGGTTCAAGTGGGTGTGTGTTACCTGAATAAATTACAATAGCTTGGACTTAGAACTCAAAAATATGTTTACAGAGAAAGTTATTTATTACACGGCGGGTTGTTTGTAAGTAAAATAATTGTAAACAAGTAGAACTTTATGGTTTAGACAACTTACAGATGGTCCTTTTCATGGGTCCAAAGTCCACTGACACTTTTCTTACTGACGGAAGTGATTTTTACTTTTCTAAAATTATCTGCCATAGTAATATTATATAGTTTACTATAGTAAAATTCAAGTCAGCTTGAGGCGGAAACCCAGTCGACCGCACTAATCGCCTACCCTTGGTGTCTATTGTGCGACTCGGCCGCGTTAAGTAGCCACTGGCTGGGGTCAGTGAATCATAACTAATGACTCCAGTAACGATATGCAACTTTTCCTCCTTCCTTAAATTCCGAAAAACAAATGATAACACGTGTTACATTGCAATTTTCTGATTATTTAGATACCAAATTTCAAAGGAATCGGTCATCTGTGACAAACACAGAGTGATTAGTGAAGTTATAAATGGTTTACTGTATTAATAAAACTTCCGTATATCAGACGAAACATTTTTATTTCAGAAAATATGTACAATTTATAAACACTAAAATAAAATAAATAAATATAATTAAATAATTAACCAAATTAAATCATTTAATTAAAATTAATATTGTTCCCCATGAAGGCAAAGGAATCAAGCTTAGTATAAACAAGTAAAATAAATTGTACGTATGCCTAAACTTAAAAACTAATAATAATACTGTACAGCATTTCCTTACAGAGGAAGAGCCAAATCATCAGCTAAATAACATAATTCTCTTGCTTTACTGTGTTATAACATTAGTCCTCAAATGTTTGGCAAGACAAAGTTACACAAATATTAAACTGTATTATTGAAGAAAAAATAACATTATTTACTAAATTATATTAATTGTTATTAAATTAATTAAAATTACTATTAATGCCCATAAAGGTAAAGGAAATCACACTTAATATAAACAAATAAAACACTCGTACTATGCCTATACTATAAATAAAGTACACGTACGTATAACTAACAATAATACAGTATTTCCTTAGAGAGGAATAGCCAAATCATCAGATGAATCATCACTTACTTCAATCTGGTCACTGTGGGAGTCTTCATCTTCTGTGTCGTCGTCGTTCCCAGCATCCAACACTATGATCCTGTCGTGCAAATCATCGCTGATGGCATCCACCTCCCACATCATGTCCTCAACTTTCTTCACGTGAGTGACGCACTTACTCCAATCCTCCGAAGAAATATTGTTCAATGCATTGTGTAACAGAACTTCTACGGTATTCAGAGAATAATCAGCATTCTTCTTCGCAACTTCATTTTTCACTGTGGCCCACACCAGCTCGATGGGGTTCAGGTCACAATGGTAAGGGGGCAACCGCAGCACTGTGTGACCACACTCCTCAGCCATTTTGTCGATTTTATAAACCTTGGCCTGTAATTTCAAGTGAATAGGGATGAGTTCTAGGAGCTCTGCCTTCACGTTCTTCGGATTGAAATTCACGCCGTTGTCTGTGAGCCATTCTTGGATGTGAATCTTCTTCCAACTCATTTTTGGGATTTTATTGACTGTCTGACTGTGGTATGACGCATTATCCATAACAATGACGCTGTCAGGTGGAAGTAAATGCAGAATTCCTGAGAACCACTCTTCAAATGCTGTGGCGTTCATCTCGTCATGATGGTTTGCGTTATCAATTTTCGCAGTTTTTTTTGCTCGAAATACCCATCGTGCGTCTTTAGTTTCTGTGGGATCGGAATGGCCCACATAGTATATATAGCTGGCCCGATCCGGCTTTGCACTGAGAGACAAATCAAACTTAAATGTATATTAACCAAAAAAATATACCAACAAATATATTTTACTATGTATTTCTTATGGGGATTTTTAGTAACAATTTAATAAAACCATGTACAAATTTGTCATTATTTCACAAAAAGTTTAGGTTACTTGTTAAAATCTACTTCAATGTTGTTAAAAGTAGCGAAGAAATTAGTTTTTTCGTTGTAAAGTAATTAAATTTTATTGTATCTTGATGAAATTTTCACCAAATGTGTACAAATATTAATTAATAGATGTGTTAAAATTTATTTAAATCTGTTTATTCGTTTAAATATATATATATATATATATATATATATATATATATATTTATATCCCTATATCACTATGAGAACCGTACATGGGCAATTTTATATTGAAAGTGGCAGCCGGGTGCTTAGGGCAGCCGTATACGGCTGCCACTTTAAAACCAGTGCTTTTCTTAAAACCTGAAACAATTATGAACAAAATAAAAACATTAATTTCAACTAGAGATAGTAACATGACTTTATCAACCGCCATTTTGTTTTATTTCTTAAAAATAATGTATGAAAATCAAATATTAAATAATGCATCGGCTGCAATAATGATAGCATAATGTAGAAAATCTATACACTAGAAGTTTACACATTAGCCACCGACTGCGCTTCAGTCAGTTTGTGTATATTAAGATATTGTATAGTTTACCCATTAAGATACCAATGTGGCAGCAGTAGATCTGGCAACAATGCAGGACTTCATATTGATAGTTAATATATTATATATATTATGAATAAACGATTCTAGTCTTCATAAAACCAAAAAAAATGCTTTTGAAAAATGATTCTATAACAGTTGATTTCTTTTAAATTCCAATGCTAACATGTAGAGTGCAAGTTGTTATACTTTAAATATTCGTAATTTCGTTATACAGGGTGATCAACTCAAGATGACCAAACATTGGGATCTCGGAAGCTATCAGTTTCTCAAAAAACTTTAAATTCGTAAACTTCCATGAATTTATAAGTAAATTAAAATTAAGGTGTTACCATATTTTTAATCTTCACCATTTTTCCAGAATGGCCGTCATTTTATTTGTTTTAACACAAACGCCATAATAATTTTTTTTACTATTTATTCACTAATCATATTGAAATTTTTTTTTTAATTTATTAAAATCCGTTTAATCGTTCTTGAGTTATAAACATCAGTATCGGTTTTAGAATACTCGTAATTGTTAACTCTAAGTAAATGGATTTTGTTTTAGGGATTTTTTTTTTTTTTTTATGATCACAACTTTTTATTATTTAACCGGTAATAATTTATTACGATCGATTAAAAACTTTCAAATAATGTTCGTATTATCATTTGTAACAATCCTATGAAGTATCAATTTGATAACGTTAAAATTGATTTCTCTTCCAAAAAAAGCTCTGACCAAAAGTATAGACAAAATCGCTCTATATTTGACACGGGTCTTTTATTACGTCCAATATCAGTTTAAAACGTTTACAATTATTTATTCTAATAATCATTTTTAATAGAATATTTTATTATTCTTCGAAATCTGTTGTGCCGTTCTTGAGTTATAAACACCAGAACCGGTTTTAGAAACGCGTAATCATGAACTAAAAGAAAATTTTTTTTTTAGCGCTTCTGAATGCACATAATTCACGGTCGACCGGTCTGAGCTATCAGAACAGAACGAAAATCATTTGATTCATAATGAATGTCAGAACATACCCTGACATTTTGATACAAATATGTCGAAAACTGTGTCACCTATAGACTATAAAACTATAAACTATAAAAGTTACAAACAAATAGTTTATCATTTTTTGTTTTATCGTGTTATATGTTTGTTATACATTTTACTAGTATTTTTATAAAACTATAGAGAATATGCGGTTACTTGTAAGACATGCTATACCTTGGAAGTTCTATGATTAGAAATATTTAAATAATATATGTTTTGAAATAATTAAAGGTATGAATTAACAAATACAGGATCAAAAAATATATAAAACAATAGTCAAACTTTATACTATTTATGCTAAAGACCGTAGGTACATTTTAAATAAATTGAAACATCATTTTTTTTTAAATATAAACCACAATATTTTATTGAAACTTGCCGACCATGGTTTCGCTAGTTACAGCATTGTCAAGGTAGTTACAGCATTCCACAAAATGGCGCGGAAGGTAGGTTATGTTGGTCAAATTAGTTATAAATTAAACAAACTATTGGAAAAGAAGAAAAGTTGAAAACCAGCATTTTATGTAGATAATAATTTGGGTAAATTGTTAATAATAGTAAAGATAAAATACCAAAAAATGAGTAAATGTTGGGTCTATCAATTATTTTGTAAAATTTGTAACGTTACATATGTAGGGCAAACGGGTAGAAATTTTAAAACTAGATTAAGTGAGTATGATAGAAGATTGAGGTTAGGACATGAGGACTATAGTTTTGCTAATCACGCTTAATAACACATAATGTTTCGGAATTTCATGCTAATATAAATTTTGATACCTTACACACAGCTAATAAATCTATAAAATTAAACCTTCTGGAAAATTTAGAAATTAATAGATTCGTTAAGAATAAAAATTTGTTAGTTTTAAATTGAACAATTAATTCTCCACTCTTAAAACCATTAACCACGATAAGTCATTGTATCTCCTCCCCTACTCTCCTTTTCTCATTTAGGTTACAAGTGAAATACCCAGCTATTGTTGTATATGTACTGAACCTTTTTGTTCTTCATTCTTGTAAAATACCTTGACAATGCTGTTACTAGCGAAAACATTGTCGGCAAGAATCAATAAAATATTGTGGTTTATACTAAAAAAAATTGTTGTTTTAATTTAGTCAAACTTTATGTAAAAAAATGAGGTATTATAATAAACAAATTTAATGTTTGGACCAGAAGATTGGAGAGAGAAATTATAATTGATTTGAAGGCTAGTAAAAAAACTTAGACCTACTCTTGTAAATTTCAAAATGAAAGAATGGAATTAAATAAATTAATCTGTTATTAATAAATAATTAAGTAGAAATATAATTATTAAATTTTATATGTAAATTTTATACGAAGAAACAGACCAGAAATAAATTGTAAAATTATTTAAATAAATGTAAGTAAAGAATTAATAATTATTTAAGTAAAATATCAATAAATAAATATAAAGATTAAAGAACAATTTAGTATATTTATTTGAATTAGAATGGATCAAAAAGAATTTAAATAATTAAAAAATGTGAAAATATTTTAGGGAGTACTGATTACTGTTGTACTAATAGAACAGCCTTGAGAATAAGATTGTAGGTATGTGACAAAGGAATGTAGGAGGTGAATCAGGTGTTAATAGTGGTTAGTTAGTTTCAGACAAATCACAAGAAATATGAAAATTGTATCACTCTAAGAGAGAACAAAAAACAATTAAGAAACACAATATGTAGATCTCTCTAGCTATAAAAATCTAGTTTGAAATTTCCTGTTCATGAAATGGCCGATTTGTCCAAATAACTCACAAACCAATTTTTTTGCAAAAATGGTAACTAATGAGTTTTGTTTGAGTTCTTTGAGGCTACACTTAGGTAAAATATGAACAAAATCGTTAATGCCGGTTTTTAGAAAATCGTATTTTTGAATGATAAATTTATATATATAGCACTTATCGCAAAAAAATAAATAAATATATTTCTGACTAAAGTACCAAAGTATGTATAAACTAATTTGATTAGAATCAGTCTACCTGTTTGGGCTATAGAGTGAACAGACACATATCATTCCATTCCAAACATATTGAATTCTATTAGAAATTGGTCAAAGTGTTTGCGCATAGTTCTAATGTTCTGATGTAAAACGTATCTATACCTATCTTTTGCATCTTTACAAAATGAATCAAATTAATTATATCTTTACTTTTGTCCATACTTATCTAAATATTTGCATTACAACAAAAGTAATATATTGTGTTAACCTAATGCTCGCTATTTAAATCGTTCTTTACCTAAGAAATAATTAAAGAAAATATACCACTCCATGCTATTTTAAATATTGAATTTTACAAATAAATGCAAATAATTGGAAATGAAATAAATAACGAATGAAACACATGGTTACAAAACAATATCAATAATAACAAACAATTTTATGATCAAAAGTCGTAATACAGAACCAACAATAACTGGACTACACAATCTCACAATCGGGTTTAAATAATTTTTCTTAATTATAATATGAGTGGTAAAAATACAATATAATATTATTTAGTATACAAGGAAAAGGCTTACATTAATTAAATATTATTTATTACAGAAAAAAATAAAGTTCATTTTTTAAAAAAATGTTTAGAACGATAGTGTAAAAATTAGCTTAGTTAGTTCCTGGTATAATTGGAAGCTATATTATGTGTTTGAAGTAGTAGACGAAATTATATTTCATCAAATTATGAAGTAGTAATATCATATTATAGTAGACGAAATTAATTACAATATAAAGTAAATACTGTATTTGTTGTTAACTGTTAGTATGAAACATGTTATATTACAAATACAGTAACTAAACCTATTAAGTAAGAGTAATCATAAAAATTACACGTAATACAATTTTTTTTTCTGATAAGATACGTCTGCAACGGTTTTGTCTTTAAAAATCTTGATTTTTTAAAAGTTGGGTCACCATCTAGTGTTTAATAAATTTTAATCTACTGGAGACCATTTTGAATAATTCGTTTTCAGAAGTACTCCATCATATTAAAATTATTTACAATTAATTTTAGTATGAAATGTAGGTATAACTTATTAAATAGCTTATCGAATTTAACTGCAAAATTACAAAGTAATTTATTATACAAAGTTAATAAGTAAATTATTATAATATGATTATTATAATACAATATTATAGAAATTATAGAAATAGGAAAATAATAAATGTTACACAAAGTTACAATATAAAATAAACATAAACATTGGGAAATGAATCAGTAAAAATACATATATGTATTTTTTTTTTTAATGTGAGATAGTATATTATAACCTATTTTGAGGTTATAATAAAAATAAAACAACAACTAGACTTATCTATTATGTAAGGGAAATTACACACCATTTTAAATTAAAAAATTTAAATTGATTTAAAAAAATGAACATTACATTTTTAATCAAATCAAACTGAGAAAACTATATAAAGTGATACCTTTTATTTAAATCTAATACATGTATATAGATAAAAACGAAAAATTAAAACAATAAATTGTTCTAATTACGTTATAAAATCCTCAAATAAATTATTTTAAATATTTTCTTTTCCGCTTGAATTGTTGCAACTATCATGAGTACAATTTTCCGCCTGTCCCAGCTTCGTCACTCTGTCATTTGTTGACACGTTTCGGATAACCTCCATTTCAAAACAACTATTTGTACTGATCATCCTACTATGGGAATCGTTATTTTAAATTTAACGTCGATTTAATGAGAGAGTGACGAAGCTGGGACAGGCTGAACATTGTACTTGCGATAGTCTTACAAATAAACCGAATAGCGTATAGTTAAAGGTCTCATAAGAGTCATGAAAATATACACAATTTGTTTATTTACAGAAAGCTTTTTTTGTATAGAAGTTTTTGAACTAAAACTTTTATTTCAGGCCAAGTTTTGTTTTTGAAAACTGTTTGATATTGGGACATTAACATCTCACATTCGTGTTTTCTTGGTGGCTTGCACTTGGCAATGTGAGTCTTAAAAAAAATTGAATACAATATTTTTCTCTTGATCGGTCCATTTTGTAATCTCTCTTTTTATAGATTTCTTAGAGGCTACTATGTTTCTTTTAGTTTGCAGAAATGAACTGGAAGAAGACTCACTTACTCCGATTAGGTCTTTTAAAGGTAACAAGTCTCCGTCTTCTTCTGAACTTTTACTTCCTTTATCAACTTCATTGAAGTTGGTAGATTGTAATATATCTTCGTCAAGATTTACCTCTATCTCATCTAGCGATTTACCTTTATTTTTAGCTCCTTCGCTACTCTCAATTGACAACAATAACTTTGCAATTTTTGCTGTTTGGAAAACGTCATCTGGGAGCCTATATTCACTACGATGGACTGAAGACGTATGCCCCATAAACGAAGCGAGCTGTTCAATATCCTGGTCATTTAATTGGAACAATTGAGATATTATTGCTTAATATTTCCTGAGGGTTCTTGATGTGACTGCATCAGGATTTTTCAAACCTGCTATTTTGGAGTGTTTCTGCAACACTTTATAACCAGTGATCGGATTAGTAGTATTTACATTTGCAAAGAGGAATATGTTCTCTGATGGAATAAAATTGCTTCTTAATTTAATCAGCAAATCTTTTGCACGTCAAAACTGAACAACACAGGTGTCACTTTTCGTTTTCCCTGATTGACCACCCGTTTAAATTTTCTTATAAGAATCATTTCAATAGGTCTCACTACTTGTTCGAACTCCTCATAATTATGGTTATTTGAATATTTTCATATAGATCTAGTGGAAGTCTCTGAAGCTCACCTACTCGTTTTCTGCACAAAAGGAGTACTCTACAGTATGTAGTCTCAACCAACTGACGGTAGGCACGCAGATCACACAGTATTTGTGGTACCGTAAAGGTAGTTCCCCTTTTTTCGTAGTAAATCAATTAAATGTTTTCTCTCCTTAGATTTAATTGGTTTTGAATTTATTCGTTCAACTTCAATTTCGAATCGATGGTTTCTTAAAAGGTGTCTAGCAAATGTAGTAACTAGTGTCTCACAATAAAAACAAAAGTCTTTTCTTCTAACGCGCTTAGGTTTATTATTATCCTGAAATAAAAATGTGTTATTTTCAGAATTATTACCCGAATACGGTTTGTTTTGGAGATCCCAACTTTCAGTTAACAAACTTCTTTGGGGTGAATTTGTTTTATCAATAATATTTTCTTCATATCTGGCTCCAACTTCAATACTATTACGGATTAATCGTTCTTCAGAAAATACCTTCAGATCGAATGAACACGAGAAGTCTTCTATTATGTTATTTTGTGAAGATGTCTGGGCTTAAAAATCTGTATTACTACCACTACTACTATCAGGGACATATTCTGGGTCAATATCCGAATCATAATAATCAATGGAAGGCGATGGGTTTTGACAGTTCACAAGACTGGTTCGAGTCAAATTTTCATCATATAAATAGCTGCCCTGTAAATAATTAAAATGTTTTGTATGTCCTTTGATTGGTATCTGTCCTCCTTGAGTATTTTCTTCAGGAACAGAACTTTCAAAATTAAATGTCTCGTCTTTTTGTTGAACTGGCTCATTTGAATTTGAAACCAAACCAGGAAATGAAATCGAGTTGCTTGATGATTCTCCATCAGAGCTATCACTGTACGGCACAAGTGGCTGAAAAATTGGCGTTATGCTCTCAGTTTCTTGAAATAAAAACATTTTCCATCCTAAAAAGCAAAACATTGTAGATTTGTATTATTGTTATTATAACATAGATCTATTAATATCTAAACATTTTAAATTATTTAGACATAGGCATTTATTTTCAATATAAAAGATTTAAACATTCTTTTCGGGATCAAAACTATGGCCTAAATGCAAAAAATTGTTAACAAAGTTAGAGTTTTTATAACAATACTTCCAACTATGTATGTATTTCTGGACATAATGTAGTTAGTAGTTATTTCTTGGATGTTACTTTAAACTTCCATTATTTGTTTCATTATTTTAAAATAATTTTTTAAAGTCTGTTAGATTGTTATAAAACATTGTAAACAACTAACTTTAAAATAAAATATATTAAACTAGCGGAGCCATGCGACCTTTCATAGTTCATGGGAAAAATAAACTATTAACTAATGATTGACTCAATTCTAACATTGTACGTACATTCTAACATATTAATTACATCCTGATATTTCTTGAATCACCATGCATAAACATATTTATTAGGTATTACAGAAGAATATTATCATATAAATCTACTTAAACATTATCCATAATAAACATTTATAACAATAGAGAGTTTTTAGGTAACTAGTAGGCCTACAGCAAAAGAGGTTTAACCGCAAAGACACTTCTCTTGCAAAATAGGTTTGACGTTTCAATGTGTACCCACATTCCTGTCAGAGATAAACTATAGAGATAGTTTAATAGAAACAAGATAATAGACTCGTTGAAAGGGACAAATTACCCTTTTGAAATACACAACTGCCTTATACAATATTTAAAACTTATATAAAAATAATCCCACATAAATTAATAATAATTTTTCAGTCTTGTTAAACAATGGGGTCCGGGCAAGCTAAGCCGATTAGTGCCAGGTGACCGAATCTCTACCTAACTACGACCATTCCAGAACTATAGTGGTGGTCGGACTATATTCTTAGAAGACATATATTTTACCCTTTTATGTCAAAACTTAACAAATCTCTCTGCAAGATACTGTTGCATTGAAACTATCTGGTATTCCCCACAGTTTAAAGACAATAGGCCTATAAGAAATTTTCTAGGTTAGTGATAAACGATCAGGTAGATTTGTTTTAAAACATTGTAAACCACTAAATATAACATATATTAAACTGGTGGAACCATGCGACCTTTCACAGTTCATGGGAAAAATAAACAAATAGGCCTAATAAACAACAGTCCCGTATTTAAAACTATAACCTTAAACTATTAACTAATGATCGACTCAATTCTAACATTGTACGTACTTCTAACATATTAATTACATGCTGATATTTCATGGAAAAAAATGAGTAAATTTCCATATTCTTATTCGAGTTAAAATAAATAATAAAAATTTAACGTTCACATATTTAATTATTAAAAAAAAAAAAAAAAAATATGACGTCCAAATAAATCACTTTTTATATTTGTTTTAATAATTAATGTCATAGATCGCAAATTCAGTTTTCTTTCCTTTGAAACTAATTATCCTAAAATTAAAATTCATAAAATGAAATTTTATAATAATATATATATGCCAATATTAAGAAATATTCGAATTATAAGCGAAAACCTACTCTGAAGAACAATTTACAATAAAGCGTAAATGATTTTTTGACCAAAAAACATACTTAAAACGATTAGATATAATTGACATTATAACAGTCTATTATCGAACATACAAAGAACATTTCGTGAAAGATTTATTGAAAAATATTTATAAATACGCTTTTCGTGATCGTTTTTATAAAATGTGTAAGGCCAAATGAACCGTTGGAAGGAAATTAGAAATAACCTGTAGTTTTTTCATACACAAAATTATTGAAACTAGTTTTATCATGATGAAATTTACACAGAACATTTATTTATGCATAGAATACATTTTGTTGAATTCGGGCATCATAGGAGTTATGCGTATCACAGGACAGCCTGGTACTTTAGTATCAATATGGTTTTACGGTTTTCGGGTACACGTCAAATTAATTGCCTAAAAGTAAAAATAAAATAGTGGAATCAGTTGCCACTGTAGATGAGTTTCCTATTTACTTCTAGTAATAAAGTTTTTAGCATGTTTGACTATGGAATTCCTTTGATTCCTTTGATTGAAAGATGTCATTTAAGCCTAAATGGTTATAAACAGAAGCTTGTTAGAATACAATGGTATCCCTCTGTATTCTTTGCTACCTGTTTACTGGGAAAGCAACCACTGGCCTAGGAATTAAATAAACACAATATTTCTTAGAAACAGTAGTTTTAAGGTTAAGTTTTCAATAACTTCAAGAGCAGCAGTAGAATATTTTAAAACTTGTTGACAGGTGACATGAATAGGTTTTAAAGCAAGGTAGGATTCCTTACTGTAGGCATCTACTTAATCAAAGGACTACAAACCTTGTTGAATGAATTTCAAACAGATTAATAAATATAAGCAAAATCCCTCAACCATTTTTTAATGTTATTATTTTTTTCCTTACAAAATTATCAATTTCTTCAAGAGTTCCTACAAAATCGTACCGTAATGCTATTTTTGCTAGATAATCTATAGAAAAAAAAACTGTAGGCCTATTTACGATAGTTTGATCTAGAAGCCACAATTTCTGGCAATTTTAATGAAAACTTTGAGAAGATGTCTCTTTTAGTTATTTCTTGGGAAAATACAAAATATTAAAGTTTGAAATTTCGTTCCAAAAACGTTTCCCTAAAGGCCTATTGGGATATAAATATTTAACGGTTGGTTGTAAGTAAATAAAACTAAAACCATTTGATTTAGCCGACAATATTGGATGTTTTTTTATTTTACAAATAAACATTTTCATAGGTTGTTAAGGTTTAAAATTGATAAAAATAATATTTAGTTTACGTAATTTTTTTTTTGTTTTATAATTTCTATAATTTAGGGTAATTGTTTTCATTTCACCTCAAATAACTTACACTTATACCAAAAAAAAAGATTATATAAATATTGCTCAGACAAGTTTATATTTATTTATATTTATAAATATACCATACACTAATAAATAGAGAATATTGATGATAATAATGATGAAATAACATTTAGTGTAGCTATATTGGTTTTTCAGAAATAAGTACATAAGAAATTACAACATCTTATAAATATTTTTGCAGAATCTTACTATACCCATTAAAATATTGTTTTGCAATGTAAACGTGATGGTATACTTAACCATTTATTCGAGAAGAAGAAAGAAACGAAAATAAACAACAAAGATTCACAATTTGTCAAACACTTTGAAAATGTGTAAACATTTTAATTTCAAGAATGCAGTTGAGACTATTACAAACATTTAATTAATTTTGAATTAAATGCAGTAAACTGAATCCTATATATCTATCCATTCTCTATTAAAAAAATAAAATAAAACGAGCTCAGCATTACCGCTGTGCACATGTTCCATATTTTCATACTTGATTGTTTATTTTGGATTTGGTTGGATTTGATTATTTTTGGACCAACTACATTAAAACCCATTTAAAATTTTTACTCAGTATATTAAAAACGTATATAGTTTGGGCAAAATCTATACCTAAAGTTTTATTAATTTTTTTGTGGGATGAATTTCGTTAAAATGTGGGATCCACTACATTAAAAGAAATGCCAAATTTCCACTTAGTAAATTGAATAACTGAAATATTGTGAGTTTGGGCAAACTCAGTCAATAAATAGATATTTTTTTTAAATATATTGATGGGTTTTTTGAAAAGTGGTGTCCACTATTATGTAAAACACAGAAGTAAAATTCCGACAGTACTTAGAAAATCTGAAATAGTGTTAGTTTGGGCAATATCTGTTATTATAATAATGTTTTTCAAATTTTGTTGATTTATTTTGAATTCGGTTTAAGAGTGGGATCCACTACAAAAAATTTAAATAAGCGATAAATAAAGTTAAGAAATCTAAATAATAGCTAGACCCTATTTTTAACAAGCAGGTTTTGGTACAACTATTAAATAAACATGAAATGTCGGTAGTTCTTCTCATACATCATATCCAGGGTTAGGCCTATCACATTTGTTGTTAATTCCGTCTGTTTATTCTAGCACATACGCATCACAATAATATTATGAAATTACTAATGACGCTATAAAGTAACATTAATAACTATAACTTGAACGTACCTGCTTTGATATCAGTTGCTTGTTTCCTTCCATTTTACACACAAGACGCAGAGTTGAGCATTCAAAGCTGTGGACAAAGTTGAATATTACTGTCCAGTATCCAGCCCCTAAAACTGTTTTGTTGGCAACGATACTCGATACATTTCTCGGAATTATTGAGGCCGCCTGAGCGTGAGAAGTAGAAGACCGAGTACTATTTGTATTTACTAAGTATTATAAAACTCCATCCCAATATGTATATGTTTACATACTTTTATTTATTGTTTTATCTGGTGTGTGGTGTACTGTACGACGGAAGTGAAAATGTCTATGGTGATCAAAACCATTTCACAGTAATAGTTACATTTCAACAATTATGCGACTTATCGTATTCTCCATACAAACGACGGTCGTTTCGGCTATTTAGCCATTTTCAAGTCACTGCTGTTTAATTGTTGAATTTTAGTCAATATTCG
Source organism: Aphrophora alni (assembly GCA_963513935.1). Lineage (NCBI taxonomy): Eukaryota > Metazoa > Arthropoda > Insecta > Hemiptera > Aphrophoridae > Aphrophora > Aphrophora alni. The sequence goes on along the minus strand of OY740768.1, from coordinate 107,699,534 downwards.
AAACGGCGACATCCAAACAATATAGTAGTTACATTGTATGATTGATATTAATAATTATTATTAATAACGTAATACTATTATTATTATTTATTGCATTGATTTAACCTAAGAAAATTATTGCATAGTTTCTTTTGCAAAAGAGTAGGCTAAATCACCTACTTGACATGAGCAATTATTTAACCTTAGAACAATATTGAAAATATAATTGTACAACAGCTCCTTAACGTGAATATTAATTTAACCTGAGAAAGTTACTACATAGTTTTCTTATAAAAGATTACAGCACCTCTTTAACAAGAATATTCATTGTTCCTAAGAAAGTTATTGTATAGTTTCTTTTATAAAAGTGCAAAGCATCTCTTTAAAATAAACATTTGTTTACCCTGAGAAAGTTATTGCGTAATTCAGAATTGCAACATCTCCTTGACAAGGAAATTAGTTTTTTCTGAGAATGTTATTGCTTTTTTGGTTTTCTGTAAGATTTGCGAGGTCACCTTGAAAAGGAAATAAGTTTTATCTGATAAAGTTATTGTTTAGTTAGTTTTCTTTAGGACTGTGAATCTCATTGACAAGAAAATAAGTTTTATCAGAGAAAGTTATTGCTTAGTTGGTTTTATATAAGACAGCGAGGTCTCCTTGACAAGGAAATAAAGTTTTATTCGAGAAATATATTGCATAGTTTATTTTATAAAACAGTACAGAACCATAAATGTTGAAGCTTTCTAGGGAAGTTTTTGCATACAGCACTTTCTTTTTTAGTACACTCGTTTTTTCGCTCGAAAATACCCGAATGAGCTTGACGGATGAAACCTAATCATCACGAAGCGTAACGCGTGACGGATGACGCTTCACACTTATTCACAGCACAGGAACATTCTTATCACACCAAAAATAATAATAAATACTAAAAGTTATTTCAAAACCTTAATTTGTTTTTTACAATGATTTATTTTGGTCAACACATTGACAATCGAACAATTTACCAACAATAATGTATTGGTTGTAGTAAAGACCACCTCTGAAAAATGGCCCCAATATTTTGTATAGTTTGTCCAAACAGCCGTGCGCTCTAAAGGATTAGGGTGACCCTTGCTCCCCAACGCGCAGACACACTCACACGTGCGGCTTGGCCTACCTGCTGCTAATGGTTCTTCTATGAATCATAATCTAGCCCTTGTGCTACAAAATCAATTTTTTCTAGATTTTAACTTTACTAAAATTTTACTCTAATTACTGAACTCTAAATATTATTTCTAGCACAATGAGTCCAAACACGGTACAATATTGTGACAACTCTATGTGGTTTTATGGTCAGTAGGTTACAAAATCATAAATTTGACTACTTAAAAATGGTTATAGACATTTTATTTGAATTAGCACGATCACAATAACATACATAATAATTACAGTAATTCTAGCAGTGTTTTCAAACGTACCGGTATGCAAAAAAAAAAACAAAGAATCTAAATCAGAATCAATATAGGCTAACAGTGAACGTATACTAAAGTAAAAGAAAATACAAATAATTACAAATTCGTTTTAAATGTTACTTTACAATAACATTTTCCATTGTATTGATCAGATAACTATTACATTAGACTTCTGATTATTACAATATAAAACACGTGATAAAGGACACGTTTTAAGTATTTTCTAGTTTTTAAACTCAAAACCCGGTTAGAGTTGTCACAATTGTACCGTGTTTGGACCCATTTTGCGAAAAATAATATTTAGAGTTTAGTAATTAGAGTAAAAGTTAGGTAAAGTTAAAATCTAGAAAAAATTGATTTTGTAGCACAAGGGCTAGTTGGTGATTCATAGAAGAACCAATAGCAGCAGGTAGGCCGATTGATATACTATAAACACTTATAAAATACTATATTTTATAAGTGAAATACTACCAAACGACGATAACACACAACAAATGTCTACGTGCATTTCAAAACTGCTTAAGCGACTTGGGGTAAAACAGAAGGCCAACAGGATGTCAAACTGGCAACAGTGCCGGTTCTCTTTGTGATATTTCGGTGGTTAAAATATACACCTTAGTTGCCATAATGGTATCGCAATGTAAAATATATACAGTGGCCTTCGTAATGTTAGAAACGTCAAAAGCTGCAACAATGATGTTAATTTAGTGATTGAAAAAAAAAATTGTATTTTAAATTTTTTGAGATATCAAAATGTATAAAGTAATTGATATCACCTTGCAAAGCCACTATACATTTCTAAAAAGAAATATACTCTATTCTTTTAAGGGGCTGCCATATTGTATGGATATGAAATGATATATATATATATACAAATCATCGTCTATTTCGATATATATTTTTTAAACGAATTGAGAGATTTAAACAAAATTTACCACACTTCTTACTAATATATTTATACACATTTTGTGAAAAAATCATCAAGATATAGTAAAATTTTATTGATTTACAACAAAAAAAACAATTTCTCTTAACTAATTAACAAAATTAAATAAAATTTAATAATTATGACAACAAAATATATACGTACATGTTGTGAAAATTTCATCAAGATACAATAAAATTTAATTACTTTACAACGAAAAAACAAATTTCTTCAAAACAACATTGAAATAAATTTCATAAAATATATAAATAAATTTTCAAATAAATAAAGTAACCTAAACTTTTTGTGAACTTTATTGAAATGCGACGATACGCCTTTTTTAAATCATTTGCATCTCGAAAACCACCCAACGGATTTGAAATATCAAAACATTTTTGAATTCACAATTAAATTTTCTATAAACTATCAAAGCTAGACTTTTATAACTATCATATCTAGACTAATAATAATTAAACAATTTACAACCATTTACCGCTATCGGTCTGGTTGAAAATAGTGTCAAATTATAACTTGTATAGGCCTAGTCTATTTATTTATAGATTTTGTTAAAATTTTCAGGAAATGTTCTATATGACTATATAAAAATCATACAAAAATTTGAAAATGATATATACACAATGTTTTGATTTATGAACGTGTATAGCAAAAATGTAAACGATTTCTAAATACTGCTATTTTTATTGGTTTATTAGGCTACATACGTTTATTAATCGCTGTAGTTATATTCTGATATACCAAATTATATAAAATGTATAGAATTGTGAATTCAATTTTTTTTTAGATAATTAACATCCGTTTAACGGTTCTCGAAATAAACACAATTTAGTAAACCAACGTATTCTGTTTTGATTTTCGTACAGAGAGTATACAAATTGGGTACGCGATAGTACAAAAACGCTTATTTTTTAAAACGGATTTGGATTCCTCATAAAAAATACTATAAATTATAAATTTTATGTTTATATGTACGGACAATTATAGTTTAACTTTTTGAATTAATTTACGCCAATGCATATTTAAAATATACAATTCATCATGGTTTTTAATACAAGTTAACCTAACAACTAGTAGCCTACTAATAAAGATTTTATAGAAAATTTTATTGTGAATTCAAATATTTTTTCAAAACAAAAATCCATCAAACGGTTAAAAATATATATAAATAATGTTGAGTAGCCTACGTTACCGAATACCCCAACATCCCGAACTTGAATTTAATTTCACGACTGATAGGCCTACCATTGTTTCATTATGTAGCCTTTGTTCAGGTATGATCAGTGATTATAACTACATGTTTCTAGTAATAACTTTAAAAATTTTAAAAGATACCAAGAATTTAATTTAATTTTTAGAAAATGTGACCAAATATATTCAATAATTGACGTTTTATTTTATTTGTTGGTATATTTAATTCGGGAATATTTTTGTGGCTGATATTTGAGTGAATTGGCACTTGCTTTGACGTTGGCAAGCCGTAACCGTGTTTGGGAATTGACACCAAACTTTTGTTGCAATATCTCCATGTTAGGTTAGATATCTGTGTATTTATCGTTTTTGTTGATAAGATGTTCACCAAAAGCAGAGTTTGTATATGAAGTCCTCTTAGGGAAGTGTTCCTTAAAACTTTTGTTGAAAGAGCGGGCAGTCTGTCCTATATAAAAATTCGGACATTCATTACTGTAGGCCTATAACAAGTGATATTGTATGTGGCAGTCTTATCGTGTTTGTCATTATGTATGTCTTTTTTTGGGTTATTTAAAAAATAGTATAGTTTGTTTGAGGTATTGAAAGCAACGGTTACGCTCTCTTTAGCCAGTCTACGTTTTGGAGTATGACTCAATGCTGATCCATATTCTGTGGAGACGTAAGTTTGCTTTTTCTTTTTAATAATGGGTTTCTTATTTGTATGTTACCTGATGAGTTGGTCGATATCTGAGCTCTTGTACCAATTGTATACTGCGATGGGTTTAATTATGTTTACTTCCTGTTCATACTTCTTCTTGTCTAGAGGTACTGAGGCTAGCCTGTTAACGAAATTATTGTAAGCTGCCATTTTTATATGACATGGATGATGGGAAGAAGCGTGTATAGTCTGGTTTGTTGTGGTAGGTTTTCTATAGATGTTGAACTTAACACTATTGTTTATTTTTGAAATTGATAGGTCTAAAAAGTTTAAATTGTTATTTGTTTCACTTCAACCGTGAATTGGAGTTTTGGATGCATTGTGTTTACGAAGTTAATCAGAGTTTTTAATTATCTATTGTTGCCATAGAAAAGTACTATAGTATCGTCTACATACTATCTGAAGACTATTTTTGGCCTATTTTGATTAATTTCCGACCAGAGATGTTTGTTTTAGATTTGTCCTTCCAGCAGAATTTTGTCCTTCCTTACTTCCATAGACAGACGAATCTCGCAACAGTTTTTTTGTCGAATCAACGAGCTCTGAAAAAACAGTTTTTTTTAGCTGTATACGACACCGGTCTGTATTGCGGTCGGCGTTTTGTACATATCATAGGACCGCTACTTATTATTTTTTTCAAACTCTTAAGAAGTTTGATAACGAATTTTCGTTATAAAGATTATATTAAATAAAGATTTTATTAAAATTTTCAGGAAATGTTCTTTATGACTATATAAAAAATCATACAACAATTTGAAAATGATATATACATATTTTTTTGATTTATGAACGTTTATAGCAAAATAGTAACCGATTTCTAAATATTGCTATTATTATTGGTTTATTACATACGTTTATTAATCGCTGTAGTAATATGATATACCAATTTATAGAAAATTTAATTGTGAATTCAATTTTCTTTAGATAATTAACATCCATTCTACGGTTCTCGAAATAAACACAATTTAGTAAACCCGTGTACATTAGCGTTTGAATTTTATTGAAATGCAATGACACGCCTTTATTAAATCATTTGTATCTCGAAAACTACCGAACGGATTTGAAATATCAAAAAAAATTTGAATTCACAATTAAATTTTCTATAAACTATCAGATCTATGCTAATAGTATAATTATAATTAAACAATTTACAACAGTTTACATCTATCGGTTTGGTTGAAAATAGCGTCAAATTATAACTTGTATAGGCCTAGTCTTTTTATTTATATATTTTGTTAACATTTTCAGGAAATATTCTATATGACTATATAAAAAACCTACAAAAATTTGAAAATGATATATAAAATGTTTTTTGATTTATGAACGTTAATAGTAATCGCTCAAAATTATAAACGATTTCTAAATACTGCTATGTTTATTGGTTTATTACTCACGTTTATTAATCTCTTTGGTAATATTCTGATATACCAATTTATAGAAAATTTAATTGTGAATTCAATTTTCTTTAGGTAATTAACATCCGTTCCACGGTTCTAGAAATAAACACAATTTAGTAAACCCGCGTACTCGGTTTTGATTTTCGTACAGAGAGTATAAAAATTGGGCAGGCGATAGTACAAAAACGCTTATATATCGAAAACTAATTATCGGAAGTTATTTTTTAAAACGGATTCGGATTCCTCATAAAATTTACTATAAATTGTCAGTTTTATGTTTTTATGTATGGACAATTATAGTTTAGCTATTTGAATTAATTTACGCCAATGTATACTTAAAACGAATTAAATACAATTTATCGTGGTTTTTAATACAAATTAACCTAACAACAAGTAGCCTACTCATAATGATTTTATAGATAATTTTATTGTGAATTCAAATATTTTTTCAAAACAAAAATCCATTAAACGGTTAAAAATATATATCAATTTTTGTTGAGTACGTTACGCGCTTATAAGTACTTGATCAGCTGTTAATTGTATGCTGTATTTCTGATAGAAAAGTATGGACAATACTGCTATTTTTGTTGGTTTATTAATCGCTGTAGTAATATTCTGATACACCAATTTATAGACAATTTAATTGTGAATTTAAATTTCTTTAGATAGTTAACATCCATTCAACGGTTCCCAAAATATACACAATTTAAAAACCCGCGTACATTAGCGTTTGCATTTTATTGAAATGCGATGACACGACTTTATTAAATCATTTGTATCTCGAAAACCACTGAACGGATTTGAAATATCAAAACATTTTTGAATTCACAATTAAATTCCATCAACAGTTGTTAACACAAGTTATACATGATTAACCATGCCTTGTTGCATAACAACCCCATAATAACTAAAAACAAACAATAAAAAGAATCCACTATACTATTGAACTATAGACTATATTTATTTGTATAAATAAACATAATTATATAAACATGATATATGTTATAATTGTGTAACATATTTATAAAATTTTTCATTCTAAACCTTGAAATAACATCTCAACCCTCTATTGTCATTGCCAATTGAACTGTATAATATTTAATTGTATAAAGTTAAAATACATCACATTTTTTGAATCAGAGAATTTGTACATTCTATTACCACTTGTCAAGAATAACTGGGAATAAAAAACATTTCATATATCATTTAAAAATATAAATGAAATACATTTTCATTTTCATTGGATGTTTAGAAATAAGGAGTAAAAGTAGGATGGGTTGAATTAAAACTAATGCAATTTTATAATAAGTTGTACTAAGTAAAATGTATTGATTGTTGAATTTACTCTAAAACAATTATTATTTTTAATAAAACTGTACATTGTTTCTGGGAAGAATATGAACAGTAATATATTACTATTCCAAAAACCCAAAACTATACCATATTATGGATTTTTAATACATCTTTTATTTCATTTCAGTTTGTAACCAAAGTTTCCAATATAAATTGGTCTCCTAGATAAATTACTACGTAACCATTCCTAATTGATTAATTCATACATAAAATATGTAACAAAATATTTAATAAAGATAATTTTGTTCTTTAAAACTAGTGATATATATTATGTAAAAATCTGACAAATTTATATCTGATATACAAACACTTTTCGACGTAAACAGATAAATAGTTTTTCCATTTCATATAAAAGGTAGAACTCTTTAAAGGGACTAATTATTTAGAATGGCGAATAACTTATGTAATTTATAATATATATTGCACACATTCAAATAACGCAAAGAAGCAACAAGTATACAACCACCTCTAAGAAATTGAAATGGACAAACGGACTGAACTCTAAGTTTATGAAAGGTGCAATTGACGGCAACACTGGATCTGTTCCATCTGGCAACAATGTCCCCAAAGGCATAGTGACGTTCGTTGCAGTCTACATACAAATATTTTGGTATCCTCACAAAGGCATTAACCAACTTGCTCTTTTCTCTCGAATTTGAATGGACCAATCATACTCAAGAGCCCCATAAGTCACCTTTAGGGCTAAAGCCCGAATCTCTTCTATAGGAGAGAGTATTGCGTTCAGCGCAGCCCTGGTGGTCTCTCTTCAAAACTAAAGCTGTCGTCCCAAAAGCTATTTTAGGGGATATTTAAAAATATTTTTATTTTCGATCTAATATGCTTAAAAGTATATGTATATTACATATAAACTTGATTTAGGCCGCTTGCCCTTGTGGGGATATCCCCACAAGGGACAACATCCCCAGAAGTACTTTACAGGACGAGTGAGTATGCCCGGAAAGGTAGCTGTGATAGTTCTCTCTCTCTCTCTCTCTCTCTCTCCACTGCGACTAGGTGGAAAAAAGGACTTGTCAATCCCAAAATATGAATATATTTCTTCATTTCAAAATGTAAATCGCCTATTAAATATTCTTTTAAAATTGTTTCTCTAATTTCATGGATACCACCCTTTTTCCTAAGCAGACAGACACAAGACTAACTAACTAATGTATTCTGCAAAGGCAGCATATATTTTAAGTAGAAAAATCACTTGTATTACATCTTGTAGTTGCAGGGGTATGTAATTTATCAGGAACTTTATTTGTTTTTGTTACCTTCAGAATTAAGTTCAAACAGATAAAGAATCCACAAATAACTTTATTGAGTTCAGACAAAATTTACGATCTGTAGATGATAAACTGACATGCATAAAATGGAATCAAATAAATGAGGACTATATTTTGAAAATAAGTAACACTTTAGGAATTGTTATTTATTTCTTATGGTTAACTAATGTGTTGAAGTTGATATTAAAAAGTTTTGTTTTCCAAAAAAATGAACAAATAGATTTTCGTAGCTTAAACAAACACTACACTTTTTTTATTTGATTAGGTATTTAACAAAAAGATTTCAAAAATATTTGAGAATCAATACAATGTTTGTTTTATTTATCTAATTACCAGACCATTGATTAAAAATAAACCACATTAGCTTGAAATACATTTTGACTTAGAACCCAAGGACCCAATCCCATTCATTGTTTGTCACTTTTGAACTTTTTAACACGTCCGATAATATGAATCATTACATTCTGACACTTTGACTGCAACAATGTTATAGAATTAAATAAAATCAATTTAATTACAAGCTTAAATAAATATAGAAGAAAGCCAATGAAGGAATCATATAATAATTTCTAAAAGTAACAAATCTATCTGTAGTTATAACAATGGTATATCGAGTCATAAAATTATTACCATACAAATATTATTGAGTTCAGACGAAAATTACGATATGTTGATGATTAACTAACATAATAATATATAAAAGGGATTCAAATAAATTACTTCAATCCTAATGATCGGTGAGAATTTACACCATCAGCGTTTTGTTAACGCCAGTCGTATGCTCTATGTGCGTGGTAATCCTAAGATATTTAACCTGTATTTTCATATTTGTTTATCCAGTGTTATATTATGCATCTCACTGATCATTCCTATCCAGTATTTCTTAACTAAAGTATCTCTTGGCTAAGTGTCTCTTGTAATATAACATATCCTTATCAATTATTTGAAAAGTTGTTGGTTTGGTGATTTCAGCGATCGTGTTTCGACATACAACATAAAACTTTCTAGTAACGAGATCGTAATATATTAGATATAGTGTAATATTTTTCGTAATCAGCTCATGGCACAACACCAATAAAAGGTAATAACATGAATGTTGAAAACTCTGCTGATGTGTCAATAATTAAAAAAATCTCTATTAGGTTTGATAACTTTCCATCTAAACGTGAAAAAACATTCTATAAAATCTGTTTAAATACAATAAGATTTGGGAACTTGTCTCACTTTAAACAAACCAATATAGAGTACCTTTTTAATTTTTATATTAATTAAAAGAATAAAACTAATAAAATAAATGACTAAGTTCACTTGTGAAAGTATTTCTATTATCCCCACATGAATGATCAAAAGTGAAGGCTATGCAATCAAAATTAGTCTTTAGAAATTCATAATTTTACGCATTTATTTTCTTCGTTTTTAATTAAACTCTCCAATTAAATTAACCCTTTTATTAAAACTGTCAAACAATTACATTTTTTACCTATTATGTTATTTAAAATATGTATTCAAATTACAAGAAAGTCATTAAAACATGAATCAACTTTTATTTTCAACAGTAAAGGTTAGGAAAAAATAATAAATCAATAATTGTAAAAGAATTACTTTTAGTTCCATCTGTATATTTTTTAATATGTATTTTTTTTATGAGTATCTCATTATCTATCATAATAAAAACAAATGTTTAAAGGGAATGAGGTAGCTATTTAAAGGATTTGAACAACACAAAGAAAATGGATGGAAAAACAACAAAATATCTTATGAAACAAAATTAAACATTATAGGTCTTATCAACATCTGTAAATAAAATACGTGACAAACAAAATACAACAAAACGTAACGAGTTGAAGGGTTTAATTTTAATCAATTACTAGTTAAGTGTTTGACAATTTAATCACAAGAGACATGCACGTGGAAGCTCCAATTAAATATAAAGATTCCCAAAGTGTTTCTAGTATTATTATGTTAAATATATACAAGCAAAAATCATATTTAATTAGTTGTAGGAATATTATTTATGGTGTAATATACTAATAGTACCTTATTAAAGAACTGTAATGTGCAAAATCCCATGTATTTATTCCAATTTACGTATAAGACAGTGATTAAATTGTCTAATTAAAGTGAAAATTATCAAAAATTTCCCAGCTAAAATTTAATTTAATACGAAAGAATGATAAGGAAAATGTTAAATGGAAATATCATAAGTAGCAGTGAAAGTGAAAATTTATCCAAAATTTTATTCTATGATATAAATAAATGTGATTTTTTGTACTTCTGAACATAAAGTCATTTTATAATATAACATATAATATATTGCAACACAGAAGGTTTATTGCTTGGTTACTAGGTTACTATAATCATTCCTTACAACTAGTAACCGTTCAGGTTGTTTTGGTTTTTATGCTAACATAAATGTATTTAAAACTTTAAATTGGGAAATTAATGTGAAAGATTAACACCATTTATCTTTAAACACGTCATTTGAAAAAAAAAAAAAAAAAAAAAAAAAAAAAAAAATTATGTTCACAAATAAATACATTAAGAATGTATCCCAAGTACTACTTAAATTAAGTAATTCGTATTCAAGGAAATTTATTATTAAGTTATTCCAAAATAAAAGCAGCGCTATCAATTAGTTTTGGACTTTTACATAAACACGCGCCTTCAAAGTCATTCGTAAAACAAGTAAGGTTACAAGGTTCGTAAAGCCAAGAGACATTGATACGTTATTAGTATAACAATATTCATAAAACATTTGTTAGTTCCCATTAAAAGGTTGTGTAAGTATTAGGGCGATCTCTAACTTTTCAAAACAAATCGAAGTTAAACATTACAGTAGAAGAATCAAAATGTGTTGATTTCAATATTTTATTTCACGTTTACCTCTTCTACAAATTACCCCTCCATATTGGTCCAATACTTCAATTCGTTTTGTATTTATTCTTCTAGAAGTGTAAATAAAGGCGATGATATACTCAGAAATATAAACTAATATTTATTTATAATAATTACATAACACAAGTGTTTCTTACTTTAATTCTTTTGTCTCTAAACTTGTCTAAGACATGAAAGACGTTCCTCATAACTTATACTGATAAATGACAACCATTGATCAATGTAATTCCTGACAGAAAAGACAAATTTTGTTTCAGCACCACTTAGCGAGATGAAAACTATTTGTTTTGTTGTACATTGATTTACTCTTTACATTAATTAATTATAAGTTTTTATGTAAATAATCGTATTGGTGATTAATAAAAGATATAAAGATAAATATCGTGAATATTTATATTTCAAAATGTGTTTACCTTTACTTTTTTCTGTAAATTCTACTTATTTATATTATTGTACACTCCATCCCAGACCCCAGTTAAGTTGTGGGATTTGTAGAGTGGTTTATAATGAGGATGTTCACTTTACGAACTCCTCGCACATTATGTTATTATTTATTATTATGATAGTTATGTAATCACCTTTATTAAAATTACATATTAATAAAAGTTCATGTTGTGTATTATTATGTAGTATACATATTTCTAGATAGATGTGTACATACCGAATGTATGTTTTGAAGTTAATTGTTGTGCATTATGTTTTACATACTTTGCAACTAAAACCAAAAAAAAGTTTAGAAAACGTTGGAAATAAATGATGTTCAGAGAATATCATGTTTAAGACATATGGAACAAATATTTTTACAGAATTCATACTCTTGTTAGGCTGCTGTCCAATGTACATAATGAACTGCTCCTGGGTGCCTGCATTAGTAACATCAGATACGTTAGATCCAGAATTTTACATATTTCGTAATAAAATTGAAAAGAGAATATGTAATTATAGTCATAATCAAATTATGCGATTTGAAGATTGTTTGTAAGGAAAATTATTATATTCCTCAACGTTATAAAAAAAAATATAATATATAATATATAATATATATATATGTATATATATATATATATATATATATATATATATATATATATATATATATATATATATTAGTGTTGATATACACCTCCATTTTTAAAAACATGTTTAGCCGTTCTAGACTCATGACATGTTTGTGACATTTTGGAGTTTGTTATTAGTACGATGTTCTATAGAGGATCCTTCTTTTGGCAAAATATTATTTTTTGGGTGTTCAAGTTAGCTATTGTATTATATGGTTATGTTTTCTACCGGCTCAGAGAGTGAAAGTTTCTTGTTTGTTTTTAGTTTTCCTTTCCTTGCTTTTGGATGCATTTATAGAAGCATGGTATTCATTGCTAACAATCTCTCTAATTAAATTTATTTCTTTGATAAATTCAGTTTGATCAATAGGTATGGTTAGTGCTCTATATAAAAAACTATTATAAGCTGCTAATTTATGACAGACAGGGTGATTTGAATATAAATAGATGATGTGGTCTATTTGAGTCAGTTTTCTGTAAATCTTTAAATTGTGTAAAGTATTGTATAAATATATTAAACTATGTCAAATTGTATATTATAAGTATATGCATATAGTTTTCTAAACGTAAAGTATAAAACATATGATTCAGTAAGTGATTGAATACCTGTAAGGTTAATTACCTTATTTTCCGTCGTAGAATGTAATGGTTATTCAGGTGGAAAACCAGTTTCGACGGGTAACCGTCATTGCCAGATCTAAGACATCTCGTTTTCAGCCATTCAAAGCCGCCATCTTCATTAAATGCCACTTATTACCTAATAATATATAACACGTATTACAACATTTAAATAATGACGCATTGACACACTAGTACGATTATATATGTACATTTACACTATACGAACTAGTTGAGAAAATTCATTTTTAATTAAAAATTAAAAAAAGATAATTAAAAAATTGATGTTGGTTTACGTGCACTGAATACCAACTAAGCAATCTATGGGTTGTTCTATTTAACACCGATAAACATTTAATTGTCTGACTAAAATAAGGTAATTAACTTTTAATATATTCATTGAAATTGCAATACAGGAGGCCACATCTACATTATGTCTATGTAAGTGATTTTCTCTCCTTATTAATTATTATTGATGGTGTTGTTTTGGATGGTATGTCGTAAAATTACATAATTTTTGTCGTTATTGTAGATACTATTTTTTGAGATACGACTGGCCTTACAAATAAACGTATGGTGTTATAATAGAGGTACTTAATATGGTCTTCAACATTTATTGAGGTTCTCTTTCGCCAATAACATTTAGAATAATATTACAGTATAAGGAAATGGTATTTGGAATAGATTAGATTTACCTGAAAGAAATCTTATTTAAGAAAACAAGAGGGAAAAAAATTTGAAATATGATTTTATTAGGAGCACAGAGTGAATATATTTAATTTAAACTAAATTTCTATTATCATAATCGTAATGTACATTTGAACAAAAACCAAATGCTTAAGTTAGGATTGTAATGAAATAATTATTGAAGTGCTACATCGTCATTAATTTATAATCCAATATTAAGACCATACTTTATTATAATACTTAGAATGTTGTATTATAAATTACTATGGTTTGAAAATAAAAGAACTGTTATTATTTTAAACTATATATCATCTTATTTGTCGTCTTAAGAAAGCTGACAAAGTAGTAAGATGTTTGTCTAAGGTGCTCAATAAATATTTCAAAATAACTATATATGTCTAATTAAATTAATTCACAATATGTAAAATACATTTTAGTACAGCAAAATAGATACATTGACTTTCCAGCAGGCAAAGAAGTTGGAAAATTTGATCAATGTATTGGAAAGTGTATCATGTTGCCTTCCTAGCGTACTTCCGGTTGGCGCAAACTTATTACGTCCGGTATGAAAAGTTGGTGGAGATTAATTTTTTGTTTGTTTTAGGACTTGTCAAACTATGTCTCTACATCACTTGATTTTGATTTACTTATTATATTACACAATTATTTTGGTTATTATTGTTTTATATTTAAAAATAAATTCTTCTGAGTGGTTACATATATTTGAGGAATTTAATTGTTCACACGTATTATTGTGAATTTCTTTTACCTATAATTTATTTACCTTTGTGATTGGAGAAATGAAAACCAACGCGTTTACGCAGGATATTTAATTATTTCTTCGGGGTTAGGCGTTATTAAAATCGATTTAGTCTCTTTTGAGAATTTCATTCCCTTGTAATTTGGCTTTTGGCAAGTTACATTTGAATAAATAAAAAGCGGAGTCATTTATGAAAAAATCAGTTGAAACAGGCTTATAAACAGATAAAAAATAATTAAATAATTAAAAATAAAAACACTCGTAAACTCAAAACAACCCAAATGAGTTTTGCCACGTTAACTTTATTGTGACTCTTTTCTCTATATTTACAGAGTGAGAAAGTAAATTTTTACGTGATGAAATGGATATATCAAGAATAGGTTTTGAGTATTTAAGAATAAAATTATGAATTTGTCCTATTCCTTTTATAAATTCTTTTTTAGATTTTTGAATTTACCTTTTAAGATGTAATACAATAAAAGTATTAGTTTTTGTAATTGTAGATTTGCTATTATGAGTTTTATTTCGTTTTAAAATTCAGATTAAACAGGACAAATTTTCTTAATGAGTTTAAATGTGGAAATGTATTAGTTCACCTCTTTTATATAGAAATTACGCATACTCGTAAATGATGCGGATTCTATAAAGAGCATAGTTAAATTAAAATTCAAATTACAGGATGTAAAAACTAATATATTTTAAGTTTTATCAAAATATTGGACTATAGGTAGGCAAGACACACGTATTGACTAATTTCCAATTAATACTATGTGTTACAAAATTCGTAGTTTTTATTTGATGTTCAATTAAATTTAATCTTAAAATAAAATATTATTTCCATAGGTCAAACCCAGATATCCGACAATTTACTAATTTTGAGCGAGATCTCATCCACCCCGTTCTTCACATAATAAGTATACTCACTTTTTAGTCTCATCGCCATTTTAACTCCTTTCTCGTAAACAAATTATCTTAAAATCCACTCAATTATATATTCACTCCTCACCAATCTGGAGATTAATTTGTCAATCAGCATCCGTTATTGTAAAAATTTTTAAGAACTAAGTTAAGTGAAACACAATCGAAATATTTTGTAACATTTTACAACTTTATTGAGTCTTGCCGACCATGATATAGCCAAAATGTGTTAAGTAAACCTCGAAAATGCCGTAATTAGAAAAACTTGAACGGTAAGACAATAAAATTGCAACAAAATATTGTGTTTGTGTTTCATTTAATATGGAGTTCTAATATGTAAATCATGTAGCAACTAATGTTAAAGAAAGGATGTTGGATAAACGCATAGAGGAAGACGGACAGACAGAATTGATATAAACCTATAATTATACATAAAATTGTCAAATAGGTCTATGACTCTTATAGGGTGATAAAAATCGATAACTACGGAAAGTTGAATGTGTAATGTTTATACAATGGCACTATTTTCCTTACTTCTAACTAAAATTTCAATATTTATTATATGTAATGAAAAACGATTAGAAATAGATTTCAACAAATAAAACCTAAAGTGTGTCTCATATTTCATAGTGTACATAAATCTCCTATAAACATAGTAGCAACTGACATTAGAATTTAAAGAGGCTGTAATATTTTGTTCAAATCAAGTAGGCCTACCTTACATTGTTTAAACCTCTGGTAAATTTTGAAATTAAATCTGTTATTTAACATCAATTTGAATAATGAAAAAATAAAATCCATCTATCCAACATTTGGTTTGGAAGGATTGAAAAAAGCAGTATATAAAAGGTTGTATACACAAGAACATCACAAGATGAACCAATCTTACAGAATAAGTTGTGAAAAAATGACGCACTATCTTTCGCATTTCAATATAAACAATAAACGAAAAACCTAACAAAACTACACTATTTGTCGCCATTGCCAAAAAAATTTCTTTTTAGAGTTATTAGTATAAAAGAGGAAATTGAACATGAATAAACTCTAAGTGTTAAAAAAATCTCAAAATCTACTCAACCATTATAGAACAATTTTGTGTGAATTATTCAGAAACCATTATAGGGAACGAAAAATTTTTGGGAGAGGATGGCCTGTACATTTTGTACTTTTCCCGTACGCAACATCTTGTGAAATAATATTGATTTATTAAACAAATGAATTGGGAAAAATAAGGATACATACATATTAAAAATCTATAACAGTTGTTTTGGCCGTTCTGTATTTATAAGTAGCTAGAATTTAGGTTAGGTTAAAATCAAATATTGAGGATACGAAAGTAATAAGTTCTATAGGTGAATTCAACATAATTTTGTGATCTATATTTTCTTAAAAATGTATGAATATATATATTGATAAAAAAAATTTAAAAAAAAACAATGGAAGCAACCATAAAAGTCAATTAACTTAAAAATCAATGGAAATATATTTTTTTTATGGAATATTCAGGAAATATGTAAGGGATAAATAAAATTAATGTACAATACCACGTGTAAAAGGAAAATAAAGTTCGTTAACGAATGACTACTATCTTTCTTGGTAGTTTTTTAAATTACTAAAAAAATCGTTGTTGATGTCTGTTTTTGTGTTTTACATAAAATTTGCCCATCTGTTTCATTGATAAATCTTCATATTTATATACCATGGCATAATGATAAGTGTATAAAGATAAGTGCACAAAGATATCTCTAATCGATTTCGATATATAATTTTGATTTGATTTATTGATTTACAATATTTGCTTTACGTTTTGGGGGAGAAACTGAAACTGGCAAATAATTTGTTATAGCTTAGGCTTTTATTTTCTCTGTGAGAAAATGAGGGCGTGATATTATTGGTTTCCTACAGTTAATAAACTAATTAAGAAAATCAGCCATATTAAAAGTTGAATAAAAAATTAAAAATTAAAGTTAATTTAAAGCTAAAGAAAGAGGTAGTTACTAGTAAAGTTTGAGAAAAGTCAAAGTTCTACGCTTTATATTTTCTTGCGAGACTTGTTCAGTGAACAGGAAGGTCCTCGATGAACGAGTGAAGTCGTCGCAAAAGGTCATGTTACCCATAAATGTACCTCCAGTCACGTGATTTCACCTTCCATAACTTATGTACTTAAACATGCAAGTGGTGTACATAGTGTCCCAATAGAGTCTTATTTATTGTGTTAAACTTTCATCTTTTGTTAAATTATGCTAACTGTTGGTATTAAGGTACATTCACAAATACGTTTGTTACGCTAGAACATACTGTATTCATATTTTCCACCACGTGTAATTATGTTTATACAACCAGGTGTCTCAAAGTATCGCTCTCTCCTCTAAATTTTAAATGAGTGAATACACGAAACTATTATGGAGAATTTGTATACGACTAATAAAACTAACTTTTGACATAAAGGACACTTTTCCCCTGCCAGAAATTATTTTTAGGGGAATATTCTCAACATTTTACATGGTAACTCCTATGGAGTGGCACAATTTTCCAGAGAATAAAGAGTGAAAAAAAAAAAAAACAAAAAAAAAACAAATGGAGAGTTTATTTTTTGGAGGGACATACTCACAATGGATGTGTAAAGAAATATAATTATCGCTTCTGTCATATCTAATTTTTCTTTAGTAGAGGATAAAAGCTTCCTTTTGAGTACCTACTTGTAACTTGAGAGAGTTCCCCAATATCTTAATGACTGAATGGCCAAATTCTAGAATCCGGTCCGCATCCAGTTGTTAGTAATATTGACAACCTCTCTCTGAACGAAGTGTTAGAGATTTATTCAAACTTTTGGTAAAATATGAATATTAATGTCCTAAACCTGGTTGAGATATCCAAAATATTGGGGGATGCGTGTATTTTGCATTTATTTATAAATATAATATATTTATATGACGCAAATATTTATAATTAATTATACTAAAATGTATGTGTGTTTGTAATTATTCAAAACGGTTTACCAAATTCGTAAAATCTAATTTTAAGTTATATACAAAAACAAACGTGATAAAAAATAGTCAATATTTTGAATGTTTATGACGACATTTTTTTAATAAGGTTAATATCTCAATTAACCTCAACATCTACAAGTTAGATGTACTGTAGGTGTCCCAATGAACAGTTCGATTTTGACTAAATTCAAAAATGAAGTCTGAGTAACGCGTACGTCATGAATTACATAACTTAATAAACGTCTGGAAAATTCAAAATTTAACTTTTGATTCAAAGTACAAAATTTTGGTCGATATGAGTGAAGCTCAATTTCGTGAGCTATAGCCACCAACGATGCTCTATTTATACTCCATTTAGTAGTCTGTGTTTTGTTACGTCGATAGGGCCAACGGGTGAACTGATATTTGTGAAATTTAGCAATTTCAACGAAGCCGAACATTATTAGGACAGGTGTGTTTTTAACTTTTCCGATTTAATTTACCGAGATAGTACTAAAGTACGCCCACACACAAAAATTAATTAAAATCAATATACTAGTTTATGAGTTTAAGCTGCATAAACACACTGCAGCAACGACAGACAGAGAGATATCTATAAAATCACCTTTTCGAAACTCCGAAAAATTCGACCAATATTATGTTCACCAAACACATAACATTCTCTGTACTATAATGAATGATTCAAAATAGCACGGTAATATTTTAAGAGCAACTTCTGGAGCTGAAAAAAAAGAAAAAAAGGTTATATGAACATAGGTCCGGAAATCCTTAATTTTCCGTTAGCCATTTTGTGGTTTTAAGACAAAAATATATACCTACGAAAGTTGATTAGATATTGAGTGAAGATATTTTACAAAAAAATACGTGTGTATTTTTTGCCAGTATACCAGAAAATCAAGACTTTATTTCGTTAAATTTTATAATTGGGGACTTTAAATGTTTTATGTGGAATAAATTGAAAACCATTAGCATTTAAAAATACAAATAGCCAATAAATTAGGTTTTTAGTTTTTTGGTGATAATTCGGTTATCCTTTAGAAAAATAAATACTGATTTTTAAAATATTTTTGACTTGACACAAAATATCTCTAGAATCAGCCCCTGAAATTGAAAAGAATGATAAAAGTGATTTGAAAATTTCATTTAGGTTGTCAATTATTGACCAAAAATACAAATAACATACAAATATTTGCGGTTATAATATCAATAATTTTTGTTCATAAAATAAGTTAAGTTTTAGATTTCTGTAATTCATTTCAACATGGTAGTCATTTCTGTAAGTTATAACTTACGAAAACTGTAAAAAAAAAAAAAAAATTAGAGAACGATGGTAAATAGTAAATGCTCCATCACTTATTTCTATGATATCTGAAATATTATAATTGGTAACAGTTATTATAATTTTATAATAATATATTGGTTTAGGTTACCTTGGTTGTTGGATACAATTACTAAGGTATTATGTTTTTAGTTTTTTGTTTATAATATGGTTTTCTTTTGACCTACAGAAAACAATAATTTATTTTCAAGATATTTTACACTAGATAAAATCACAATAAAGCTGTCATACGGAAATGTTACTTTCAATATTTAAAAAAATCAAATAACTTCAGTTTATAGTTTTTTTTTTTTTTTTTTTTTTTTTTTTTTTTTTTTTTTTTGTAAAGCGTGAATTAAATTATTTTTCCTATGTCTTTTAATAAGAAGCTAGAAGTTGTTTAAATTCAATATGAAATATTAGCAACTAAATACTCAGGCATTATTTTGGAATATTATACAATTAAAAATGTACTTCTTCGAAAACAAATGCTAACGATACTTGTAAATGGAAAAAAAAGAAGTTTATAAAGCAAAACCTTCCTTTCCGATATATATTTGTTGTAGTTCTGGTTAATATATTATTAAATGCTGATATTTGAATTAGTAATTAAAAATTGAAAATTGCTTCAAAAATTGTGACTTCTTTTCAAACAAAAAGACGCACTAGATTTGGTTTTTAAATTTAAATAAAGCTTGAAGAGTAGAGTTCTAACATGGATTGAGGTATAATCAGGTAAATTTAATTTGCGAAGTAGTTTCAAGATGGATATTTAATTCGATAGTCAGAAATTTATCAATAATTTGTTTTAAGGTATAGATACAAGATATCATAGGAATTCGAGTTACTATTATCTCGTACATACAGGTAATTTAACAGTTTTGTGTCTACTCTATTATAAAAGTAAATTCGAACAAGTTACTGTATTTAAAATAATTACTGTTTAAGTTTAAGAGTAATTCATATATCCTTACATATTTATAATACCATAATATAGTATATAATAATAATAATAATAATAATAATAATAACAATAATATATATATATATATATATATATATATATATATATATAATACTATAATGTCTTGGTTCAGTAAGCAAAGTACCAAATTATTTTAAAAACATGATGCACTTTTTACTTTATTCTGTACCACTGTATTTTTACCCAAACTTTAATATAAAAAACCTATAAATACCTATGATTAAAACTTATTACAAAGTTTAAGTTTAAGCAAGTTTTATTAGTTATATTTATTTAATATTGAAATTAAACACCTTGTTGTATTAGACAAAATCATGTTTATAGTAAACGTAACTACTACAGAGATACGTATCAGATGGGATGTTCTGAAGTAAATTCAGTAATTAAGTTACATGACATAGGATGGAGGACTCTAAGCAGCCTTTGATCTCTGTTTGGATCGTCTGTAAGAGCTTCTATGTTTACTTACATGTCACAGAGTAGGACTTCTAATGTCATTTCTTTCAAATACCTTTATTTATTTTCTTAAAAATACAATTTCAACCGTAACATGATTATATTTTTCAGTCATTTACTTGTTTTTCTTTTAATAAAAGGAATGAAAACTTTTTTTTACCACATCGTCAACTTAAAATTATGTATATAATTAAATAACTTCCTTTAGTTATTGTAACTATAATGCATGCATTATTCTCGTAATATTTGATTTGAAATTTATTTGAGAAAACAATGATTTCCAAATTGTATTTGATTGATTATGTATGAATTGTGACAGCTGAAAAACTTTAATCCTGTAACGCAACAATTCTTAAAAAGAAGGATGATGCTTTATAGACTGAATTGAGACGCTTTCGTGTGATGTCTAAGCGTCAAAACTGAAGTAATTTTACATTAATAATAACCAGAATCTAATAAAAATAGCATTTATTCTCTAACTTAAAGAGACTTTTTTGTTATGTTGGGAGTATTAGTTTGACCGGTTAAAACTTAACAAAAAGAATACTTACAGATTTTGTATGTCTTGCAAATACTAAAATGTTAAAATTTAAAACAATTTTTTTAAATCAAAAATCTTTACTTTAGGTTTACAATTTTCGATCGGACATTTATAATTAACGAACATGTCGAAAGATTTATAATATCGAATATACTTACTAAATTTCACAAATTAGAGATAATTGTAAATTTGAAAATAAAGAACTGTAAAATATCGACTTATAAATATATTTTCATTGTCTTGAAATACGTTTAATCTATGCAAAGATATTTAATGTAGGATGTAAAGACTCGCTTCGACTCTCCATCCTGGCTCACCCATAACTGTCGTCGGTACTCCTCTCCTACTAACCATTCATTCTTCAGTAAATATTATTTAATTTACAATACTTATTAGTTACACAATCACACTTAGTGTTTGACTTACTTATCTTAACACTATTAGCAAAATAAACAAATTACATTTTACTGTAGGCCTACATATAATACTGTCTATATTAAATATTTTTTAAGTGAACTATATTTAATAATAAATAAATGTAAAGACTCACCGTCCACAATATTCTGTTTGGTCGTTTTTTTATACGACGGCCGTTTCGGCTATTCAGCCATTATTGAATTTATTATTGGAGAAGCTCCTCCGTTGTCATGGAACACTAAAAAAACAACATAGTTACACAGTAACAAAAACACAAACACTGATTTGAAAAGAATATTTATTAAATTAAATTAAAACGTGACTCATGAGTCGACACGATTGTTAGATGTCCCCGTACGTACTGAAGTCGAAGAACTATATTTGCTCTTAATAACCCGTATGTATTACAAAGACTATAATATATATATATATATATATATATATATATATATATATATAATTATCCTAAAACCCAAAAGCATCTAAGAAAACAAAATTAAGATTATGTATATAGTTTACTAATGGATTCTAAAAAGGTAAATACTTTCATTTCTAAATCTCTAATTAACCAAGTTAGTACGATTCAAGTGTTATAGGAAATAAATAAAATATTCAACAGCCCACAAACATACACATCATGTGGTCTATCCTTTATTTACATTCGAAACGATTTTATAAATTACATAAAGTGATTGTTCTAAAGCAGGGTTTAGATTTTGTAATTATATAAACGCTTCCATGCAACATATTGCAGCAACTTAAATTTTATTATTTCCTACATTAAGAGAAGAAATTTACGCTTCTGTCCACAATTACACTAAACGTATTTTTTAAGAATGTCATATCTAAGTTCACATAGCGTCAATAATAGAAGAATAACTCGTAAAATCATTTCGCATGTTGAAGGGTAACTGTGCAAATGAATATATGTATGTGATAGAAATATTAAATTTGGATGTAATTTATCCAAATTACACACAGTGTCTCTAAACATACTCACACAGAAAATGTTTACAATTAAAAATATTATAGTGTAAACCTAAAATATTGAGTGAAATATTTGATTGTAGTAAACAATGAACTGTGAAAATTAAAAAAATAACAATTATACTCATATTTTTTCGTATTTTCAAAATAGCAACTTAATTTAGCTATTGAACAATTACGGTATAAATATAATACATGTTGTAGTATTGCAGATATACAATATTCATTTAAATAAATAATTACAAGAGCTTTATAATACAAGTTGAACTAACAAAGAGGAGAGAGAAAAGGGTATTTATCTAAGTTTAAATAAACGAATTGGAAAGATGAAGAGACAGTTTTAACCCTAGAATATCAACATTTAATATCTGTCTCTAATTTGTCTTAAAACAAGATGATATAATGTCTACGAGTTTGTTCGTTTAAATTAATTCTGTTTTAGAATAATTTCTGTTGCTACCACGCAATAGAAAATGTGGATTGATCTTGATTCTCAGACAACATCTGTGTAGTATTGTGTTGTTCAATTTGTATATTAATCATGTTTGTTGTCAATTCATACACGCACTTAGCATTGTCTTTTGAGTTTAAGTTTAAACTTAAACAGTTCCGAGGAACTGGAAGGGCAAGCGCACCTTGCAGATTTTATGCTGACTTGATATAAGTCGTGGATTTATGTTGATGTTTTTTAATATTTGCTTTTGTATTGATATATACAGATCGCCAAGCTACATAACCTGAACTATACTAGTTAAGTCCTCTTTAAACTAACTATAAGAAGAAACTATTTCTCTGCCTCCATTTTATTACGTTGAAGCGGTAGCTGCGATAAGGGCCTATGGATCCACATATGGATTCTACACATGTTGGTTGATATACCTGCAAAGTTTCATATTGGAATCTCTAGTACAGGTGATATAATAAAGTGGTTTATAGGCCCTTCTTGTTTAGATCGAGGTTAATGACGCCGAACGTTTATTTTCTTCAGTTTTAACGTGTGTTAGTGAACAAACAATAGTAATATTCGTTTTATTTTATTATTTAACAACATGCTAAGTACTAAATCTACTGATTTGGACACTTTCAAGAAAAAAGATGCTTAGATGAAGAGTAAAAATAAGGAAGAATGGGCTCAAAATACTAGAAAACGTCTGAGGCTATCTGGAAACGTTTATGTTTCTTCCACAGGGGTTAATGTCCAAGGTAAAAAGTTTAGTAAGTAGATAAATGTTGCAAGAATAACTGTTTTACTAAAATATTAAATGAAGATCACCAACTCTTGTGTGATAAGTTTTGGACCTGTGAGGAAAAATCAAATCTAGATGCCTTGCTTGCGAATTTTATGAGTATTGGTATCAACACAGGGCGGAAAAGGCCAACAGGTAATCCTAAAGTGGCAAGATCTAACCATTCGAAATATGAGGTTAAAATTGAAGGAAACAGGATTGATGTGTGACGAACAATTATAGTAGCCTTTTTACAGGTGTCTGTAAAAAGATGGAGATGTGTTCAGGCTAAAGTTGTTTCAGAACAAAGTTTTGAATAAAAGAGAGGACGCCATGTAATCAGACCCAATAAGCATGATGACAATGTATGGGAATTGGCCATGAAACATTGAAACAGCATTTCAACATCGGAGCAGTCATTATTAATAACCAGTAAATGCCTTCCAGGAAACATTGGTCTTAAAATGACTTCAATTAACTTGTTAATCTCACCATATCAAGAACTAAGTTGGTCTTACAGATTTTCCCCCATATTTTCCACAATCTTTCGGTTAATGTACTTAAAAAATTGGTGGAAACAATGACTTTGCGACAAATATGCCAAAGCATTCTACATATATTTATAAATTTTGAAATTTAGTTTAATTGTTTAAAATTTAACTTTCATTTAAAATTACTACATTTGTCGCAAAGATTAGATAAACTGCATCAGTCAAAAAC
This sequence comes from Aphrophora alni, assembly GCA_963513935.1. Classification (NCBI taxonomy): domain Eukaryota; kingdom Metazoa; phylum Arthropoda; class Insecta; order Hemiptera; family Aphrophoridae; genus Aphrophora; species Aphrophora alni. The sequence continues at coordinate 107,674,643 of OY740768.1, read as the reverse complement.
CTTAATACGTACATAAAAATTTACATATCTTATTTTTGCAAACTTTTTCATATTACCAACAATTTTTAGATGTTAGATATTGTAATATAAAATAATTACCACTCATTTTTATTGAAATTTTTAATATTGATTAAGTAGGAACCATAAAACTTGTCACAATTAAATTTTCATTTTAATAGATGGGTGGAAAACAACTTGTATCATAAAAAATAAATTTTATTCAATTTAAAATATATGAATGCATTGATGTAAACTATTTAAAACCTCCAAATATTTAAGTTTACACTAATACAATAAATAACCTATATTCAAACATTAGTCATCCAGTGAACTGTATTTCATACAATCACAATCTGAGTTCTGCGGAACCTGATGACAGTTTTGACAAGGGATGACAACCCTTAAATATTTATGTATCCGTTTAGAGGTGAAGTGAAAGCGCATTCAAATATTCAAATATGTGTGATCCCTTATCCCTTATCACCGTATGCTGATAAATACGATGACATATTTCGTTTTAAAGCAGAGAAATTTGTTGCAAAGACAGCGGAAAAACCAATGTCATAATCTTTTATTTATTTCTGTGTTTACTTTTCTCCTTTTGATGTTAAGCATTACTAAAGTTCTAGTTTTCGATTAAAAAACGATTTTTTAACTATATGGTTGTAAATTTAAACTCAGTGGGTTATAAAACGTAAATATTAGTAATATTATAAAATTAGATGAATGAAAATTGTTTCGCTATTTCTTGTTTACCATCGAATTTGGAATTTCTCTCAAAAATACGTTGTCACACATGTCTAATTAATGTCCCCTGCTCTTTGCATGTGAGAAAAATGGATAGTTTCCAAAATCGTAATATGTGTTAATAATATATAAGGTAAAAAAAAACATATTACGTAAATATTCTAAAGGTAAAAAAAAGTTGTTGGATTTCAATTTCAATATTTAAATTGTAGAATTTGTTATAAATTTTAGATTGGAGGCCGATTGGCTCTCTGAAGAAAATATTAATGTGACATGAATTTTACAAATAGCTTCAATATTTCATCAAAATTTCAACGTGTACCCAATCTATGTAAATACATATTTTTCCAATATTTTTACTTCTGCTTTTATCTACAAAAAGAGATACAGATATAAAATGGAAATTGAATACTACATTAAGATGCACTAACAACATGGTAATTTTAAACGTAATCACATAGTATGCCAATGTTGTGAAAGTACGGATTGTGATTTTTTAACACCACCGGGAATGGCCAATTAAGGTAAAATTTGAAAAATTAGTTCTGTGTAGTAGGTGTTTAATTGCAATTGAAAATAGCGGTATTTTCGTTATAACTTCACACAGTAGGGAAGTTTTCTTGTTGTAAAATTTGATATGATTTCTATTTATTTATTTTGATTATAACGTAGAATTTTCAAGTCCATATTATTCATTTAAGCATGTTTAACGTTGATCAATATTTTCCGTGCAGTGTCAATTCGATTACGGTAACCATTTTATATTCTTACTTTGTACGTAAAGAAAAAAAAAGTTAAATGTTATAAGAATTTCATTGAATAAATAGTTAAAAAAAAAAATGATGTCAAACTAGGCATCAATACTAATTTATCAGAAATAATAGCGGTTCCTGTCTAATGAAAAAAACACTATTGAATCATCACAACATTGGATGTAACTGAATATTATTGTAAAATATCAATTTTCTAAAATGTCTTTTATGTTTGGTTTGCGATTTTTTAAATTGTGATTTACATTTCTACTAAAGTTGTGGTTCCTTTATATATTTAAAGTGTTATTATGAATATCATCCAAGGCATAAAAAAATATTAATAAACTCACAGTTTAAATATGTAAAAAGTATGGAATTTACATTTCTAAATTTTTAATCTTAATGTCTCAATGAATTATAAATGATCTCCTAAGCTCTTACTTACGACTTTTAAGAAGATAATACTTTATAAAGAGGAATATTTATATAATGAATTTTTATTTTCCATGATTATACAGAAATTTGTAATATATTTTGTTATAGGACAAAACATTTTAGACTTGCTGTATATATGAGTACTGACAATAAAATTCCAGAAAAATATTTTCTGATTTTGTTAGAAGTGTATAACAAGAATTATTTGATATACAGTTATAACTTGTAGTAAAATCTACTAGGTAGAAATTTGAGCTTGCAACTCTTAAATTAAATAAGCTAAAATACATTTTCTATAAAATATAAAATGAAAGGACGACAGCGTCATAAAATGACCTACACCATTGTGAAAAAATAAAGGAAACAAATTCCATGTTTCATGAACCAACTAAATAAAACCAAATTGAATTAGGATTATTTTATTATTTTATAAACTAGATTAAAACTAAAACTTTCTTTTATATGCAGTCTATCACATTGACATATTTTACCAACCTGTTTTATTTAGATATTTACGAGAAAATTGACCTCCTGAGACTATGTTCATTGTTAATACTCACAATTTAAGCGATAATATTTTTCTATCTTATTTTGCAAATATGGCGATAAAGCTTAATTGCTTCTACATTTAATTTCAGTTATAATTTGCGAGAAAGGTTTATCAATGATTGTGAACAGATTATATTTCAAAATTCGAATTCATATGTTTTTATTTAAACATAAGATAGTGAAACATCTAAGAGCTGCTAATTTAAAGGGAAAAAAACCAAAAAAATGGCATTTGACTCTATAAAATATATCACAACTTAGCTCTGTATGAAATAATTATTTTAGATAATTAGTTGTATTTTATTCCAGTTGTGCATACTACTCGTTGACAGTAGGCCTACATCTGTTGTAACGAATTCTTCTTTTGTTCATCTCATACATTCTAATCAATTTAGAGTATGAAAAATCATGTATCATGATTATGTAATGCAGTTTGTAAATCTGATTATGATAGTGATTGATAATTCTACTTAAATTTGTGGTACTATTGAACTTTCAAACAATACTACCTACATTTATTATTAACATATAGATGTGTCTTACATTACATCTTACATAAATATAATCATTCTCAGATTCGTCACCAAGTTTCATGTTTCGACAAAATGACAGCGTCAGGTTTTATTCTAATGATGATCTCTTACTGAACGTCACTTTGTATAAAATTGTTAATTGTTTTGCGGATATAATTTTGTAATAGGTAGACATTCCTTTGTATCATTTGTTTTCTACTTGTGTACGTTTTCTTTTACTGATTTTATATTGAAGTTACTTGAAAACCATAATTATACGTACCCATTAAAGTCCCTATTATCTCTGCTTATTTAATTATGAAAACTTAATATTTTCTCGAGAGGTTAACATTTTATTGTTCAATTGTTGTTATAATTTCGCTGGGTTTCTTATCAAATGGCTTACGAGATATTACCATCAAACGGAATAGTCAAATTTCCAAAATTTGACCTAATATGTTGTAAGTTTTCCTTGAAAAATGGAATTATTATGACATATTACAACATCCTCCGAATTACTGTCGCCAATTATTTCTCTATGGTCAAAAGTTTCTTCCCGTCAATGTCTCTTCTATTTCTTTCACTATCCAGCTTCTTCTATACCTTCCTCTTCTACCGCTTCTGCAAGGTGTTTACTTCAATTATTGTTTTGAAAGCCGTCATTTACCATTCGTTGTACATGAAACCATTTCAGCTGCTTTTTTTTTTGAAGTCGTGTAATATTGTACAAACGTTATTGAACGAAATACAGTCTTCTTTGTAAATTAAATATCTGAAATTATTTGGACGAAATGTTTTTTAAAGTTATCTAATATTAGATTTCTTTTCGAGTGAAAGTCTGTAATTGAATTATTCGAGATTTTCGTATAAAAAAAAAAACCTTTCTTGTAACCTTTTGTACAACATTTAAAAAATTTTGTTCAGTGTTTTGAAAACATTAATTTTGGCACAAAATGGCGTGAAATTTAAATCGCCAGTTCTTCAAGTCCTTTTTTTTCAACCACTTTGTCTATCCGCTTTTCCTAGTTTCTCCTTCATCTTCCACTCTTATAACTATTGCTTTGTGTCTACTTCTGGTATCGTAGTGGGTGACCGGTAACATTTTAGCTTCATTTATTATGCTAACTATTATTGTGTTCGTTTTCACCACTATTGAGGAAGTTAGGGTATTCTTTTAAGTTAAATATCTTAAATTAAATGAACGAAAAACTACTGTAAATAGTAAAAATTCAGAATTTTGTTTGCGATTGAAAATATCTTCTATTTCCCTATAGTAAAAAAGAAAAACGTTTTGCGACAAGGAAAAAATCAATATTGAAACATTCATGTACAAGTAGGTTTTTCTTGTTCATAACAAAATGTTTAACATAATAATAAAGTAAGCGTTTATTATCCATTTTATTTCTATGTTTTTCGTAATAATGTTTGTAGTGTATTTAAGTTTAAATGTTATTTTTTCAGGGAAGTTGCCACATTTTAGTTTTGAATCCTAAGTAAGTTCAAAATACGGTTATTACACAAAACCGAGAATTGTTTTTTTTAAGGTAATAAAAGCAGGGTAATATTCTTCAGTTACCAATCCCTGCCTCCATGACGTCACATTACTTTTTACATTTGCAATTCCAAACCGCAACATCTGCATAGAGATGAGGAAAGTCACCACAATAATACACATCGTATACTTTTACGTGAAACCAAATGAAGGACTGGGTGAAGCAGTTATACAGTGTTATTCAATTTGAAATAAAATGCGATAAACATAACGATCTCCTCATCCACCATTATAAGAAACCATAAATATGCTACTATTACAAATTATTAAAGTAGCAAATACGTTAGTAGCCAGTTTTTATTATTGAAAAACAAAACTTAAAAAAAAATAATAAAACTTAGTAACGTGCAAACTCACCTGAAACGCCAAAATAAAAGTCAAATGATTCAACATTTTATCCGAATGTTTCAGTAATCACTGAATTGTATATCTTAGGATATAAATGTCTCCATAACTGGTACAGATTGCCTGGGATGAACGTTTCAAATTATTGATTTCTTTATTGTGTAGGCTTTACCAACTAAAGTTATATCTCTTTAATGTAAGGGTAAAAGTAATCAGTTTATTATTTTATATTTAGTTATGGTGAAGGTAAAATAAGAGACAAAATATATAAGGTTTGGCATGATTTTAGCATTAATGTCTTTTTATTTAATTTCGTTTTTAATTTATATTATAAAATTAAAGTATAAACATTTTAATATTATAGGTTCCATAAAGAGTAAATATAAAAAATATTTTTGTAATACTTTCATGTCGTTTAATAATAAAACGTATTTTAAATATATTTTGATATATCAGCATTTTACTAATAATTACAAACACAAAGAGTGCACACATTATACAATTAGTATATATGCACATAAACTCAAGAAATATATATGGTACTCAACAGGCATATTAAGTTATTATTTTGCATGTGTGTGGCAAATTTATTGCTAAACTTTACTTTCGACTAGTAATAATTTCATAAATTCAGTCTGTGATCTCCCAATACACAGTAAATTTTCTGCTAATGCATGAATCTGTTACTAATGTACAAAATCGAATTTAATCCTTTTATATAAAATTTAATTTTATTCAAAGTAAATAAGAAAAATATCTACAAAACTTGTGTTTCAAAATATTCTTAGTCAGGAATTATCAGTGAATGGTTTGAATAAAAAAATAATACATTTTATTCTTTCATGCGATAGTAAAATATCCTTCCCTGTATTCTGTTGTGCATGTGTGTAAATGTGTATTCTCGTTGTATATATAAAATGATGTTTAGATTATATAGTATAATTTGATTTTTTTATTTATGAATGCCAAATCTGTATTTCACCTAAAAAGTTTTAATTTAATAACTTCCGTCAATTTTTTTTTAAATATATGATATTAAAATCACTACTATAATTTATTTAAGTGATTTTGGCAATTATAAAATTATTCATAGGCATTATCCAGTTTATATTTTTAAATCATCCTTATTATTTTCACTTAAATTTAGGCATAATAAAATGTATCACAAATTACTGGTGAAATACTCTATTAAATGATAATAATATCGTATTAAGGACTTAATTTGTGCATTAATCAATCACTAGGTGGTCCCTATTAGACTAATTAACTTTGTCTTAAAAGAAAACATTCAATGTTTTTTTGTTTATGTTGCAATGCAAATAAAAGAGAGATTTTAAATTGATTTACAAAATTATTTCTCCCGGTCGTTGGAAAAACAATTTAAATATTTCGTGACAATTGATAATTTGCTCACGTTTATGATTTTTTAATAAACAGGGACTTATCATTTTTCAAATAGCATAGTTTTTATACATTATAAATAATTTTTTGAATGTCCTTATATCCAAGTTAACGCAAATTTTAATTTGTTGTACTAGGTTTATTTGCCGGTTAGTTTAACATTTTTGTTTTTTAAATATGTAAATGAAACGTATGCCTTTTATAAACTTTATTATAAATAAACTGAAAAACTAAAAAGTAACGAACTTTAATTATTAAATATTAAACAAATATAAACAGATTTCTTTATAATATTAAATATAAGTATACCGTACGTGAAAATGACCAATAGGTTGTTATATTGATCAAATTTTATTTGTGAGCAATGTAGAAGTATAGGATCAAGGTGTACTTGAATGTACTGTACACAAATAATGTTCATATAAAAAGAAGTACAACGAAATGTCAATAATTTATTTAAATTAAATATTCACCAACAACTGAAAAGCTATTTGTTTTTGGAAACCAGCGTTTAGTGGGATAAAATGCTGGTATACAATAAGTTGAATGATTTAAAAACATTATTATTTAGTTTTAAAAAAAAGTTATTATTTTAATTTTAAGAAGTGTATTTATTTTGTTTTTTGTGTACATATACATAAATAGTCATTAATGTAGAGATATATTTTTACAACTAAATAGAAATCACAGTTTTTAGAGACATACAGACTAAAATACTAAAACTAAAATACAGCTATTAAAAATGTAATAGAGAAAAGTGATAACATTTAAAAAGAGTTACAAACATCAATATTTCAACTACAATATACAAATTGATTATTCACAATGAATAAGCTTTTATAGTATATTATAATAAAAGTAGAAATTAAAATATGTTCCATTTTGACAGAATAACATAGTTTTATATACTGTACAGTACAAAGTAAAATGAAATCATGTAATAAAGATAATACACTTAGAAAAGAAATATAAAAGTTTATATTTTCATTTTAATTTATGTATATTATTTGGTTCACAGTTTCATTCATAAAATATACGATAAATGCCATATATATTATATGTCATTCTTTATTTTAATTTAAATTTGTATTTAATTATTAGATGAAATAAAGTTAAGTATACAACACAAGAAATTACTATATGACACAAATACACTGTGCACATACTACTTGTATTTGAGTTTGTGAGGAATGTTTGTCATTACTAATTACATACATAAAATTTCATTTATTATAGTAACATTTATATATACTAAAATCTGTCCATTAATAAAGGTCAAGAACAATATTTCAAACTACTCCAATGTAAAAAACTTCGCTGGTAAGTAATTATCTTTTGCTAAGTAATACTCTGAGAAGTCAATTCTTGTATTTGAAATTTCAACTTATGTTAATGAAAATGGGATATCGGATCTAGGGAAATCCATAGACCCATTATCGGTAGTGGGAATGGCTCATTTTTGACAAATAATCTTTTATTTTTGATGAGACCTTATACTTTGTCTTAAATTTGTTTTGATTTATATTTCCAAAAAATTGGATAAAACCGTAGGTTTCTATTTAGGATACAAAAAAAAATCGTAAGTATTTATTTATTTTTTTTTACATCTCTAAAGATTATCTTTTTTACTAGTCATTAAAAATTAATTTTCTCAATTCTTATTTCGAAGTTTGTGTAATTCTACAGTATTTTTGTAATGAAATGGGATTGTTTCGACAGCTTCATTAAGCCGAATACACTTGAACGTCAAGAAATATCTACAGATGTATATCAACACTGAGCTATGAAAAAAAGATATTTCATACGTGTTAGCTTAAGGGACAATTGTTTAAAGAATGGAAAAATAAACAAACCCTCGTTCTCTTAATAAAGGGGGAAAACCTCTAAACGATGTGTCTTCATACATGCACATACGCCTTTTCTTTTTTACAAACTATATGAGCTGCTGTAACGACTCATTATTAAGAAATTAGATAAAAAATTTGAGTTTAGAAAGGACCCCTCAACTGTAAATGTATTACACCCGTAAGTAACACTTTTATTACAGTGATCACGCTAGGACCCTTACTCTGGAATATATCTTATTACAATGTCCTCAGAACTGATCTAAGAGGGAAGCTGCTACTTGAGGTTCGCAAATGATTGAATTATAGTATATACTGCTGCACATATTAGGGTAAAAGTTGCAATTGCCAGAGTAAAATTGTTTGGATGGTAGAAGGTTGAGGATGGTTCTTCATGAAACAGAAGCGCTATTAATAACAAATTAGAAAGCCTTCACGTGACCTATAATCGAGGTTGATCGAGAAGAAATAGAGTGGAAGAAATAAATCGCATAAGTAGAATTGCAGATATCCTATTTTTAGTTTTGGTTACAACTTGCTAAGGTCACTAATATTAGGGCTGCGAAGACGGTTTGTAATCGGGCTCGACTTAATTCAAATCTGAAAGAAGATTACTACTATTTGTCGTTTTCATACAAATTTTATACCGAGTACAAATTTGTGTACATGTGTTGAAAAAGGAAACGACGAGGAGAAACCTGGCCTCAGTGCAAAGAACTGAAATAACTAGGGTAACGTGATCATAATCATTCCGAAATGTGTCTGAATGTGCAGTGCTGGTATTGACAAAGTTTCCACAAATTGATTTCGGGTGGAAGAAAGAAGGGAAATTTATATGGATCTTTTCTAAAATGACATTATGGAAGGAAGAACACTAAGGCTGACTGCTAATTAACGGTTTATTAATAAAGCGTAGTAACCTTAGATTATTAAAAATAAAAGAAGATGGATCTTCCATTGGGTTCCGATAGTTAGGCATTGGTTTGTATCTTAACCAGTCTTGTCAGGACATAAATGTTTTGGGGCATACCTGAAATGATTTAACATTCGCGTTATCATGCATATAATGGAGTCATGAAATGAATGATTCTGACTGCACACTGATTGCGATAGGTAGTTACAAGAGAGGGTAGGATTGAATCTACTAATTGGTCCACAATACCTAGTAGAAACATAGTCCAGAATATGCTAGAATAATAATAAAATAAAATGCTATAGAATATGTCACTAACATCCCGAGCAAAAAAGGAAAAGATATAAGAAGGTAATAGCTTAAGATCCAATTTGCCCACTTGTGACGTAATCCTTAGAAGCAGTCTCGCAAGAATAAATTGCAGAAGTAGATTATAAAGAGGAGTTGTTTAAATCGGTAGTCCTTAGGGGACGATAGTTGACCAAGTGATAGTTCGTAGTTGTCAGAAAATCCATTAGTATTTTCTTCAGTAAGCATATAAAAAATTTAAAAAACACTGAACTACAAAACTTTCCCCTTCCCCAAATAGAACACATTAAACACAGTTTGAGTAAAATCATACCTGATTAGAAATTGTCATTGAAATTTATCATTACTTACTTTAGGTACCCACATTAGTAATTTATATTGAGTTTACCATGCATTAATAAAAAGTCGCAAAGGCTTCTCTAATAGTATTATGGTCATTATAATTCAATCAAATTTATTTTCGAAATTAAAAAAGCTGCGTAATTCTAATTTAAATGCATAGTTATTATTCTGAAATTCCCAGGTACAAATATTAAAAAAAAAAGTGAAATATCTTAAGGTAAATCGATAAACTAAGGAACAAGAAGAAAATTTATAAAAAGGAAAACAAATTTCACATTTGTTCTCACTTCTAATAAAAACCTTTGTATTATTAATAATCTTAACTTTATTGTTTTTCACCATGACAATACGAAGCGAGTTGGAAAGTTAATGCTTGTAAATGATTTAAAACAACGTTAATATCAAGTACAAATATTAATAGCCTATTCAAATAAATCATGAAACACCTTTCTTCTGTGTAGCATTAACACATCTGAACATGACATCTATGCTCCAGGATCTGCCCAGTTCTCTGTTATGTTTAGAAATGCAGTGGTGTTTTCAGACTCTCCTATATCTTTAATTTGTAAGTTGATGACAAGGTAGGTAGTAACAGTGATAAATATCTACAAAATATAAATAATAATGTAATATGTTTTGTTTTAATGAATAACACAATGTATCTAAACAATATTGATAAAATAATACTAAGATCACACTTTAAATGGTTACTTATAACGTTACTGACAATTCTGATTAGGACAACACTATACGTAATTTATAAATCCGACATCACCCGTTAATCAATAATATTAAAAAAAAATGTATTTAACCCTAGATTACTACTCTTAGTTCATTGTTACGTGATCACTATTCATTCGTAAATTTTACTACATTCTGTTTTTATTTTTATTATTATTTTTTAAACTTTACTTTAGTGTTGACTATTTTTTATAATAAATCCTTTATTGTTTTTAAGTGTTTTAAAAAATATTTAACAATGAACTCCTACCTATTTTAACTGTAAAAAAATGTCTTTTACCACCACTACAAGTACGTTTTAAAAAATAATTTTTCTGGAAAAAAAATATAAATATTATTTTATTGGAAAAATTAATCGGATATTCATAAAATACATCATTTATAATTGTTTAATTTATATAAAAAGAGAAAAATGATTTACAATAAGTTCATTAGGTAGAATGCCAAAAATTCCTAAATTAGAGTCCTGTCTTCACTGAGAATCACATTCCTTGCAGTGATTAATATACACTTAGTAGCTAAATCAAACACTTTGAACTCTAAAATCACTATTTACACAATAAACTATTTACAACACTAAAAACTAACAATATAAAAACAATAATTAAAAAATATATATTCAAACACTTAATAGTTAAAACTTTTGCAAACACTATTTTTTCGTAAAATATACGACGCGAGCTTGAGTACGGTAATAACGGTTCAACTTTGAGCTTAGCCGAAGAGACAGTGGCCTCTATTCACAATGGCAGGAAGGTAAACAAAAAGATAGAGCGTGTCCGTCTTTTATCTACGAGTTCTCCAGATTTTACAAAGGACGGGTTGTAATTTTTACGAATGAGTAGTGTTCTAGGGGACGATGATGAAATAGAGATTTTTAAAACGTATTTATCAAGTAATATATATATATATATATATACATATATATAACTTGTTTTGTAAATATATTAGTTTTCCTTAATGCGTTATGGGGGGGGGGGGGTTGGTGGATATAAGAAAAAAATAAATGTTTGATAAAACTAAACACACTTATTTAATAGTTATAACATAATCTGTCTGTCTTTTGAATTCGTCTCGTGTTTAACAATAAAATTAAGATATTTAACGTGATTTTGAATAAAAATCTATTAAGGATAGTAATTTATTTTCATAAAATTTTATAATTATACTCTGATATAGATCAATGTCAATGTTGAAGTTATATTACAGTGAGTATTTGAAACCTTTTCAAACATTTCGTAAAAATGCTTAATAAATTGTAATGAATTTAAAAACAGTAATTGAGTATTTAACATGTTTTTAAAAATATGCCTGATTACACTTCACAATGAATCCTTGAATCATATTATTACCTTTGGTATTAAACTCCGGTCCAGGTTAAGAAAGCCTCCTGCTGTAAATTTGATGTGGTTTTTAATCATTCCAAGGGAGAACATTTGGATCTGGAATAATAATTGTTATGTTTAAATATTATATTACCCATAGTTTTAGATACTACGTAAGTACAATATGTTTTGACTACTACTACTACTACTACTACAGTACGTCTGAAAGTTGTATAGTTAGTTTGTGATATAATTAGTAGTTTTAGTGTAGGGAATAAATATGTTATAGGTATTAATTTTTGTTTTATTTAGTGTTACTGGACTAAAATTTACAAACATAATATTCATTAATTAAAATTATTATTATCTAACATTTATAAAAATATTCTTTCAATGAATGAAATCAAAGTTTCCAAATTGACAGTATCACTTAATTTTTTTTTTTACTATTGTATCTGACCAATGCAAAATCAAGACTTTAATATCCACTGACAAAAAAAAAAGGTGATCAACGATTAAATTACCTTTTTTAAATTATGCAGTGAAAATATTGAATATAGAGGAAATATTCGAAGGTAAGTAGTTGATTTTGTTCTGGTTTTATGTTGTCAAGTTTAAAATTTTCTACAGGATATTTTGTTGAAAGATATTTAAACAAAATAAGTTATATTTAGCATCCATTGGCTTTTATCTACTGATCCAAAGTCTATATAGCGACATGTAACAGGTAGGTATCGTTGATCTGCTGATTCCATATTTTTACAGCGACACGTGACAAGGTAGATAGCGTTATTCCTCTGATCCCCTTATAGCGACACGTGCCAGATTGGGTTGATCTGCAGACATGTAGCAGGTAGTCAGCATTGATCTGCTTATCCCTTGTTTCGTACAGTGACACATGGCTGGTAGCTAGGGTTATTCTGGTGACCCATGTTTCTTGCAGGTTCGCGAGGTATATAGATATTGTTTATCTGCTGACCAACATAAGTAAGGTAGCTAGGGGTTGATCTGCAGACTCCATGTTTGTTACAACGACATGTGGCACGCAGTTAGCATTGATATAAAAAGTAGTAGAAATGTTATATCATTTTCAATGTATCTACAAAAGTTAAAATGAAACATCGATTTTGTAACAACAATGAGTTTGATTTGGTTTTAAACACGAAAGATGGCTATGGCTATTTATGCGTATTTACACAAAGATAGTTTTCAACAATACCGCAAACAATGGTACAGTTAGTAAGGTTTAAGATTACCCAGCTGATCTAAAATCTCACTACCAGATCAAAGTCTAATATTACAACGTTTCTGAGAGATTTAAAATAATTACTTGGATTAAAACGAGTTACAATTCGTAGCACGTTTCGGAACGAGTCTACATCAATGCACAGTTAGGCCGACGGTAACTCCCCGAAAAGTTACATAATAGTGACTAGGGGCGTACTAGTCGCTAATCTTGATGTTTCTTTATGTTTTCAAGGATGCTGAAATCGAGTCCGGATTTATTTGTGATCAAAAGTTGGCGGAACACCTTCGAAATTGACTTTTAAGCCGAAAATTAGAACACGATTAAAAAAAAAAATCGCAATTAACTCGTCATATCTCCAACAAGAATCAGTTTTATAAAACTAGCATTTCTTAAACTATACCTCTAAAGAAATTTGCTTATTAAAAGTTTCCCAAGGTGTCCAATGCTTTATGGCGATTTTTCGAAATTTCCCGACATTTTTCATGACTTGAAACACTCAAATGACCAGGTTGAGTGACGGACTTTCAAAATTTGCATCAAAGTATTAAAGTATTAAAATATAACGTGCAAGAAAGTTTTATTCGTTAAAATATAGTAAAAAAAATTACTTATTTTTTAATTTTCTGTCTGTGCCTCGAACACCAAGTGCACAGCACGTACCGGTGAGATGCGAGCGGCAGTCCTTGAATGGGATACAGATTTATTATTATATTTCACATTCTAATTAAGTTGTTCTAATATCATTACCACAAAACGTATCTCATGTACGCTTAGTAATAGAAATTTTTGTCATAATTGAATAATACAAATGCAATGAGTAAGTAAGAAAATGTAAAAAGGGTATGGCGTGAAATTTAAATTAAAAATATAAAGGTACTCAACATTTTCATTTATATCTTCATCATCTTTTTTTCAAGTTTAACGTCGCACCTATATATACGTCTGTAATACATGGATTTTTACCTTTGCAAGAACAAAAATAACTTTGTAGGTATTCCATAACTGAGCATCCGTCGTATCTAGTGATGTGATTGTACGGAAATGGGTGAGAGCTTTTACAAATAGCCGTAAGAATGTGTACGATGAGGAACGAAGTGGGCTATCTTCGGTCATTACTGACGATTAGGTAGATAAAGTTGATGGAAATGTGAGAGAAAACAGATGTTTTACGATTTCGTCGTTATCTTAGAAGTTTCCTGAAGTCCCAAGATGCGTTATTTATGAAATTGTGACGGAACGCTTAACTTATCGAAAGTTATACTCATACTTGTTGTACGATATGATCAGTGCCTTAATATTGAAAGCAAATATGTAGAAAAGTAAAATAAAGTACAGTCTTGAATGTAAAAATTAAATTATTAAGAAAAGACTACTTGTTTAAATTTTATTTCAAAACGATGCTTACTTAAAAAACACGCCTCGTTAGGTTTATAAAATACGCGCAAAATATTTCCATATTTTAAAAATAATGTTTCAGACTCGTTTAAAAAAGTTGGAAATAATGAGATTACATAACATCAATTCATTATTTATAAACAAATAAACAATTGAAAAATCATCATAATTCATTAATAGAAGTTTCATAATGTATATAATGTGTGAAATTCATTGTGTCATATCTAAAAGTTTTAGAATTAAAAAATCACAATTATTTTTGCTATAATTAAAAATAAGTTATTAAAGAATATAGAGTTTACTGCAGTTGATTCGATTTGCGCAGTGGTGCTCGCAACTCACCGCTACGTGCTGTGCACTGGCACAGACAAAAAATTACAAAAACAATAACTTTTATTTTTACTTGTTATTAAGGTTGAGACTCTCCAAAAAATCTTTCTTGAACGTTATATTTTAATACTGTATACGTTTCGAGGCGAATTTTCAATGTTCGTCACTCAACTTTGTCATTTGAATGTGTCAAGCCATGAAAAGTCTCAGAAAATCTTTGAAAAATAGCCACAAAGCAGGAAAATCCTTTACTATAAAAATTAAATTATTTTGATCTCTCACCCTTAAATTCTAAATAAAATATATTTTGACTTGTTTGACAAACCCATTACTCTTAAGATACACATTAAATATATTCATTTTTGTTTCCCCCCCTGCTTTATGAAAAACGTAAAACATGGAAAAACCTAATAATTTTTATTTGAATCGATACATATAATAAAGTTGGATATATCTATTATAATTAAGACCCGCTTGATTATTTATCACCAGCGAATACAAATGAATCTAGTCAACTTTTCAAAATTAATTACAAATATTTTTAGCTAAAACTAAAGCATAAAAATAAATTAAATCAACCACAATAATGGAGTTATACACATTATAGAAAGACATAAATTTAATATAGATAATTATAAATACCATTGTTGAGGTAACCAATTTTTCTTTGTTTTTATTGTAAACAGGTGTTAATTCGTTATACAATATATGTATAATATTGTTAAGAATTTTATACTGATATATCTTATTCTTCTATAGAGATAATATTTATAAATAATACATTTATAACATAACTCTCACCTCTTCAACGAGAATGGGGTCAGTGTTTGGTTTGTGAAGCCGATGTACCAAAAGAACGATTTTGTTTGCCTGAAATTAAAAAACACGTGAAATAAAGTTCCAGATTCATGTTGTGGCCAACAGCACAAAACTTATATTTATATTGCTACCTCACATACAAAACAAACTAGATTTCCTTTTTAGAAAAATTATAACAACATTTTACTTTAAAATGGTAAAATTTGTCATTGTGGTTAATAAATTTGGATTTATAAGTCCAAAACAAAATAAAATAAACGGAAAGCTTAAAAAGAAGGTGTTTATGAAAGTGGCATTAGCCATTTGTTAGAGTAAACCATTTTTTCGAAAAACAAATTAACCCATTTTCGTAGATCATGAAATGATATTAGAAATACGAAATAAATATTGTTGACATTTTGCAAACTCATTCAATAATTTATAAATATATATGGGGGATGGGGTGTCTACCAAGCCTCTATATATTATTTTTTTACGAATTGAAGTCACTACATTATATATATATATATATTCTAACGATAAATATTATATTATAATTTCATAAATATTATATAAATCAAAATCATGAATTAATTAGTCATACCTTGGATTGTCAACACATAAGGAAAGTTATTAATGATGAAGTCCAAATATACTCTTTAACATTAACTCTGAAATATTTAATTTTATTTGAATTTATTTTTTCAATTGCTTTTGATTTTTATTTTACACTATTTGCTCAGGGGGAGCTCTTTAATGAACAATTAATACAGTGAGTGAAATTTTAATAATACAGAGAATTGCAATTTTAACAATTTAGTTTTCAATTAAAGTCTATAATAATTAGTACAATACCAAATCCACTTTTGTTGTATTCCTTTGTAAGTAATCCAGTGCTGCTAGTTGAGTGAAGAACTTTCACTTTATTACTGGTTAATGATGTTCACTAAACACTACACTGTACTATGTGATTTATCAATAAAATGATTCACTTCAAATTACCATGAAGATGCACTCAACACTTTGTAGATGTACCTCTTTAGTACTTTGTAAAAACAAACACGGTTAAAACATACGTGTTAAAAAAACAATTATTACTTTACTATTACTAAACTGGAATTATAACTTATAGGAAATACTAATTTCTACATTAGGAATACTTTTGGCTTTACTTCGCCGACCCCTATGCTGTGAGTTTCTCCCCAAGACTCTCTATATAATTTTTACTTTGTCGATGCTAAAAAATACTTATTCCCTCTCTCTTAATTTACTTTAACCAATGAACGTAAGCAGCTACTTTTTGTCAGCCAATCAAGTTTTAATGTTTCAAAATTGTGACAGTTTAGAAATCTGTTGTCCCGTTAGATTTTATGAGTTTTGTGTGTGATTCTCCTTAAGTTTCTAATATTATAGTTATTTATGACTTAATTGCCTACAATGATTCTGGGTATAATTTAAGTGTTTTTCTTTAAAGTTGTGAATGGTGTACTGACTGATTTATAACATATTCCCCTAACGCTTCACCTTTGTCGGCTATCATAAAACGTTTAACATGTGTCCAACAAATGTATCTATTTCTATATTCTTTTTAAAATATTAGACCATTACTGGAAAGCTTATTGATTTCGTTATATAGTCCCCCGTTTTTTTAGATTATTTTCTTAAATGAACTAAAATAACGTAGCCACATATCTAAAAAACAAACTAATCATTATCCCTACCCAAGACAATAACAGTCCTTATTTAACAATAACAACAACACAAATTTTTAAACAATGCTTATGATAAATATTACTTATTACTAGTCATCTTATAGCTTCTACAGACAGTACACAACAATACCTTATTTTACACAATCACATGACATGTTTCAAGTACCCATTGAAAAGAAATTAGCTTAGACATATTTTTACTAAATAATTATAAATTTGTTTACAAGTTACAGAAGCAAGGTTAACCGTTTTACAAGTACCATACCCAAACTGAAGGTTTTACAATCCTAAACTTCCCTTTCTTATTTATGAAGTGTGGTCTTTCTAACCCGGTCAGTGATTTATGATGCGGAGCTCCTGTACTGTCCTATATTTATGGTCTCTCACACTATATTCTTTAGTTGGCAGAAAAATAAGTTAATTGACTTCACCATATACCCTACTTAGTTCAGATATATGATCAACCACTTTAAATTTCTGTAAACTATTGCACCTATCCTAAGTTTTATTTTTATTTTACTCTACTCCTTATGCGTAATATTTCCTTAGTAATCTACAATTAAAAATGCCTCGATTTCGTTTCCTGTTTCTGTCTGTCAATTCATTAAATTTAGTTCCATTGAATTTTCTACAAAATTAAGTATAGCTTGATTTTTATTTATAAACTCTATACCTAAAATACTATCTTTTATTAAACCAGGTACAATAATAGAACGTGTTTCAATTGATTCTTGATTAACGGTTACATTTAGTATTATTTGATTTGTTATATTTTTTTAACGATTATCAATTGCTCCGATAACCCTCGTATTGGCTACGCTTAATATAGCATGATCTCCCCATAAGTGATGATTATTACGGTAAAATGTTTCTGATAAAACATTATACTCGCTCCCAGTGTCTATTAATGCGGTATAATCATGATTAGCAATTTTAATATCTATATTAGGACATTCTATACTAATGTTTCCTAAAGTAATTTCGGAATCTTCATCCTTATTCAGTAAGTCACGTACTTCGGTAAAAATGTTGTTAATGGAGGGTAAAGGGAAGTCAGTTGGTTCGATATCGTTTTGTCATAGTTTACTTTCAACACTTGCCTTGGTTGAAGTTCGTTGGCCTGCATAAAACTTAGGGTGTCTTTGTGTTGATTCGGATGGTCGGTCTCTATTGTCATAAAACTTCCTCTTTCCCAGCTGTCTATGTGCATTGACCCAGTGCAATTCTGCCCCTTTACTTTCGAATGGTCGATGGTTATTAAATGCATGTTGGAATTCTGTTATTAGGTTAATTAATTCCACCTTTGTTTTAATACCCCTAGTTATTTGAGCAGTAGCCACATTGGCGTGAAAATGTCTGACGATTTTTCTAATTATTTGTAACTCACTTAACCTTGGTTCTAGATAACTATACAGCAAAAGTTTTTCTTCTAAGTAACCTAGCATTGACTGGTTTGAACTGACGTAATAGCGCCCGAATTCCAATTCATCTCGTATTTCCGCTTGCCTTAATTCGTTCCAAAATTTGTTTTTGAAAATTTCCGTGAATTTTTCAAATTCTCGTAAGCCTCTACCACATAACTTCCACCAAATTCGCGCTTGTTCACAAAAATGAATATCTAACCACTCTAAATCCTTGCCCTTATAATATTTATCGTGTAACCTGGTTACTGCCTCTAAAAACTCCATTGGGTTAATTTCTGATCCCGTGAATCCCAACGACCTAATTTCCATTCGTTCGGCTACCGTCTTACTAGATCCTATATCCGATTCTAGCCGATCTTCTAATTCCTTAAATTTACCCTCATAATTCTTTATTAAATTATTTCGTTGTTGTTTAATTTCTTCTAGCGGTTTAATTTTATTTTCCATAATATTTAGTTTACCTTCTACTTGTTTAATTAATTGTACCTGTTGTTCCTTAACTACCTTAATTTCTACATTCTGCTTATTAATTAATTCATCTGTTTGTTGCTTCTGTTCCCCTATTAATTCCTTAGTTTTTTCTATTACCGACTTTTCAACTCCCTCTATTTTATTATTTAATACTGCTATAAACTGTCGATTTTCTTCCCGCATAATTTCCATTTGCCGATCCAATTTTTCTCCCATATTTTTTTCCAATTTTTATTTTGTTCCATAAGGGCCTTTAACATTTCCATTACATTTAAATTTTCGGACGTTACCGACGCCGCTGTCCCCGCCACATTAACTTCATTTATTGTTTTATCTACCCCTGGTAATCCTTTCCCCGAAATAACATCAAAACTTTCCCCCAATTGATTATTAACTTGGAACACTTCAGGTGTGTTCTGACCCGACCCTTGATTTGTTTGCAACATACTTGTACCCTTAAAACAGAGGCGTTTGCTTCTTCTTAAATTTAACATACACTTCCTGTAATTAACCTTATACTTATGCTAACAATAATTCACTCACTGCTTGTTCATGCCTGACACTTGGGCGCCATTATCTAACGATAAATATTATATTATAATTTCATAAATATTATATAAATCAAAATCATGAATTAATTAGTCATACCTTGGATTGTCAACACATAAGGAAAGTTATTAATGATGAAGTCCAAATATACTCTTTAACATTAACTCTGAAATATTTAATTTTATTTGAATTTATTTTTTCAATTGCTTTTGATTTTTATTTTACACTATTTGCTCAGGGGGAGCTCTTTAATGAACAATTAATACAGTGAGTGAAATTTTAATAATACAGAGAATTGCAATTTTAACAATTTAGTTTTCAATTAAAGTCTATAATAATTAGTACAATACCAAATCCACTTTTGTTGTATTCCTTTGTAAGTAATCCAGTGCTGCTAGTTGAGTGAAGAACTTTCACTTTATTACTGGTTAATGATGTTCACTAAACACTACACTGTACTATGTGATTTATCAATAAAATGATTCACTTCAAATTACCATGAAGATGCACTCAACACTTTGTAGATGTACCTCTTTAGTACTTTGTAAAAACAAACACGGTTAAAACATACGTGTTAAAAAAACAATTATTACTTTACTATTACTAAACTGGAATTATAACTTATAGGAAATACTAATTTCTACATTAGGAATACTTTTGGCTTTACTTCGCCGACCCCTATGCTGTGAGTTTCTCCCCAAGACTCTCTATATAATTTTTACTTTGTCGATGCTAAAAAATACTTATTCCCTCTCTCTTAATTTACTTTAACCAATGAACGTAAGCAGCTACTTTTTGTCAGCCAATCAAGTTTTAATGTTTCAAAATTGTGACAGTTTAGAAATCTGTTGTCCCGTTAGATTTTATGAGTTTTGTGTGTGATTCTCCTTAAGTTTCTAATATTATAGTTATTTATGACTTAATTGCCTACAATGATTCTGGGTATAATTTAAGTGTTTTTCTTTAAAGTTGTGAATGGTGTACTGACTGATTTATAACATATTCCCCTAACGCTTCACCTTTGTCGGCTATCATAAAACGTTTAACATGTGTCCAACAAATGTATCTATTTCTATATTCTTTTTAAAATATTAGACCATTACTGGAAAGCTTATTGATTTCGTTATATAGTCCCCCGTTTTTTTAGATTATTTTCTTAAATGAACTAAAATAACGTAGCCACATATCTAAAAAACAAACTAATCATTATCCCTACCCAAGACAATAACAGTCCTTATTTAACAATAACAACAACACAAATTTTTAAACAATGCTTATGATAAATATTACTTATTACTAGTCATCTTATAGCTTCTACAGACAGTACACAACAATACCTTATTTTACACAATCACATGACATGTTTCAAGTACCCATTGAAAAGAAATTAGCTTAGACATATTTTTACTAAATAATTATAAATTTGTTTACAAGTTACAGAAGCAAGGTTAACCGTTTTACAAGTACCATACCCAAACTGAAGGTTTTACAATCCTAAACTTCCCTTTCTTATTTATGAAGTGTGGTCTTTCTAACCCGGTCAGTGATTTATGATGCGGAGCTCCTGTACTGTCCTATATTTATGGTCTCTCACACTATATTCTTTAGTTGGCAGAAAAATAAGTTAATTGACTTCACCATATACCCTACTTAGTTCAGATATATGATCAACCACTTTAAATTTCTGTAAACTATTGCACCTATCCTAAGTTTTATTTTTATTTTACTCTACTCCTTATGCGTAATATTTCCTTAGTAATCTACAATTAAAAATGCCTCGATTTCGTTTCCTGTTTCTGTCTGTCAATTCATTAAATTTAGTTCCATTGAATTTTCTACAAAATTAAGTATAGCTTGATTTTTATTTATAAACTCTATACCTAAAATACTATCTTTTATTAAACCAGGTACAATAATAGAACGTGTTTCAATTGATTCTTGATTAACGGTTACATTTAGTATTATTTGATTTGTTATATTTTTTTAACGATTATCAATTGCTCCGATAACCCTCGTATTGGCTACGCTTAATATAGCATGATCTCCCCATAAGTGATGATTATTACGGTAAAATGTTTCTGATAAAACATTATACTCGCTCCCAGTGTCTATTAATGCGGTATAATCATGATTAGCAATTTTAATATCTATATTAGGACATTCTATACTAATGTTTCCTAAAGTAATTTCGGAATCTTCATCCTTATTCAGTAAGTCACGTACTTCGGTAAAAATGTTGTTAATGGAGGGTAAAGGGAAGTCAGTTGGTTCGATATCGTTTTGTCATAGTTTACTTTCAACACTTGCCTTGGTTGAAGTTCGTTGGCCTGCATAAAACTTAGGGTGTCTTTGTGTTGATTCGGATGGTCGGTCTCTATTGTCATAAAACTTCCTCTTTCCCAGCTGTCTATGTGCATTGACCCAGTGCAATTCTGCCCCTTTACTTTCGAATGGTCGATGGTTATTAAATGCATGTTGGAATTCTGTTATTAGGTTAATTAATTCCACCTTTGTTTTAATACCCCTAGTTATTTGAGCAGTAGCCACATTGGCGTGAAAATGTCTGACGATTTTTCTAATTATTTGTAACTCACTTAACCTTGGTTCTAGATAACTATACAGCAAAAGTTTTTCTTCTAAGTAACCTAGCATTGACTGGTTTGAACTGACGTAATAGCGCCCGAATTCCAATTCATCTCGTATTTCCGCTTGCCTTAATTCGTTCCAAAATTTGTTTTTGAAAATTTCCGTGAATTTTTCAAATTCTCGTAAGCCTCTACCACATAACTTCCACCAAATTCGCGCTTGTTCACAAAAATGAATATCTAACCACTCTAAATCCTTGCCCTTATAATATTTATCGTGTAACCTGGTTACTGCCTCTAAAAACTCCATTGGGTTAATTTCTGATCCCGTGAATCCCAACGACCTAATTTCCATTCGTTCGGCTACCGTCTTACTAGATCCTATATCCGATTCTAGCCGATCTTCTAATTCCTTAAATTTACCCTCATAATTCTTTATTAAATTATTTCGTTGTTGTTTAATTTCTTCTAGCGGTTTAATTTTATTTTCCATAATATTTAGTTTACCTTCTACTTGTTTAATTAATTGTACCTGTTGTTCCTTAACTACCTTAATTTCTACATTCTGCTTATTAATTAATTCATCTGTTTGTTGCTTCTGTTCCCCTATTAATTCCTTAGTTTTTTCTATTACCGACTTTTCAACTCCCTCTATTTTATTATTTAATACTGCTATAAACTGTCGATTTTCTTCCCGCATAATTTCCATTTGCCGATCCAATTTTTCTCCCATATTTTTTTCCAATTTTTATTTTGTTCCATAAGGGCCTTTAACATTTCCATTACATTTAAATTTTCGGACGTTACCGACGCCGCTGTCCCCGCCACATTAACTTCATTTATTGTTTTATCTACCCCTGGTAATCCTTTCCCCGAAATAACATCAAAACTTTCCCCCAATTGATTATTAACTTGGAACACTTCAGGTGTGTTCTGACCCGACCCTTGATTTGTTTGCAACATACTTGTACCCTTAAAACAGAGGCGTTTGCTTCTTCTTAAATTTAACATACACTTCCTGTAATTAACCTTATACTTATGCTAACAATAATTCACTCACTGCTTGTTCATGCCTGACACTTGGGCGCCATTATCTAACGATAAATATTATATTATAATTTCATAAATATTATATAAATCAAAATCATGAATTAATTAGTCATACCTTGGATTGTCAACACATAAGGAAAGTTATTAATGATGAAGTCCAAATATACTCTTTAACATTAACTCTGAAATATTTAATTTTATTTGAATTTATTTTTTCAATTGCTTTTGATTTTTATTTTACACTATTTGCTCAGGGGGAGCTCTTTAATGAACAATTAATACAGTGAGTGAAATTTTAATAATACAGAGAATTGCAATTTTAACAATTTAGTTTTCAATTAAAGTCTATAATAATTAGTACAATACCAAATCCACTTTTGTTGTATTCCTTTGTAAGTAATCCAGTGCTGCTAGTTGAGTGAAGAACTTTCACTTTATTACTGGTTAATGATGTTCACCAAACACTACACTGTACTATGTGATTTATCAATAAAATGATTCACTTCAAATTACCATGAAGATGCACTCAACACTTTGTAGATGTACCTCTTTAGTACTTTGTAAAAACAAACACGGTTAAAACATACGTGTTAAAAAAACAATTATTACTTTACTATTACTAAACTGGAATTATAACTTATAGGAAATACTAATTTCTACATTAGGAATACTTTTGGCTTTACTTCGCCGACCCCTATGCTGTGAGTTTCTCCCCAAGACTCTCTATATAATTTTTACTTTGTCGATGCTAAAAAATACTTATTCCCTCTCTCTTAATTTACTTTAACCAATGAACGTAAGCAGCTACTTTTTGTCAGCCAATCAAGTTTTAATGTTTCAAAATTGTGACAGTTTAGAAATCTGTTGTCCCGTTAGATTTTATGAGTTTTGTGTGTGATTCTCCTTAAGTTTCTAATATTATAGTTATTTATGACTTAATTGCCTACAATGATTCTGGGTATAATTTAAGTGTTTTTCTTTAAAGTTGTGAATGGTGTTCTGACTGATTTATAACATATTCCCCTAACGCTTCACCTTTGTCGGCTATCATAAAACGTTTAACATTTGTCCAACAAATGTATCTATATCTATATTCTTTTTAAAATATTAGACAATTACTGGAAAGCTTATTGATTTCGTTATAATATATACAGTATATGTAGTATTAAAATGTAATAATATTTACTGCAGAGAAGTAACATACCTCGGAAGCCGTTGCTTGGCAAGTCTCCGTCAGAACGAGGATTAACATGACAAATTTTAATGCACTATAAACTTTCAGAATCACCATGGCATTTTCCAATCTTCCAGATTCAATATTTTTAAGCACATATAACAGCATTGAAGAAGATAACGTAACGATGTATCCAATAAATAGAAATATGTTCAAAGAGTACCCACAATTTAGTTCTTCTACAATTCCTCTCAAGGTGGTGTGAACATTTACCAAATCTTGTAACCTTGCTAATACATCAGAAGATTGAGTTGTGGGCAAGTCTTGGAAGAGCTGTCGAACACGCAATGTGATACATTTAAACTGAATCTTCAACACTTGTACCAATCCTGTAAACATGCATATCATTACAGTGATTTGCACGTTTGCAAAAACAATGACGAACAAGTTAAACTCCATATTTTCTAGGGAGATGTTGTAAGCTGATGTATGTAAATAAAAATTAAGTAAATGGATAAACCAGGTCGCCACAATGAGACTAGTTTGGAATATAAATATACTTTTAAAGTCTGCTTCTTCTCCTAACCTTGACAATTCCTGGAAAACAAGACTACAGTCTCGTAGAATATTTACCATCACTTGTTTATTCAGTAAAGCCGTGAGCTGATTTACCAAGAACAGTGACGATAAACAAGTCATCATTATTAATTTGTTCACCATGTCTACTTTATTAAATACTGATAAGTCACTTTTAAAGAAGATTGGTATTGCAAATATATTTGTTGCAATTAAGATACACCTACAGTATATTTCAACCGATTTGTAACATAAAGTCCCTTCATAAGGCCAAACAGCAAAGAGTCTGCAAAACGTCTTAAAATGTCGATATATGAATGCCATGCTACTTTTAAAATTTGTAACAGTTGTGTTATATCTGAGAAGATTTACAGGTTTATACGTGCAATATTTATTGACATTACGTAACAAGACGCACAGTATTTTGGAGTGAAATAATGTTAAATTGATTGTCGTTTAGTTATTTATTAATGAAAAATATATTGCTAATGGATACGTCATTCTCGGTGTCAAAATACGCTTGGTTAGATTAAGAATAACACTTTTAAACATATTTTGTAATTATATTTGCTTTATTGATTGTATTCTTCTACTAAAATATTTATTGAAAATGATACTTTACTTTTAATATAAATATATTTAATAGATTATGGACATGCAGAATAATACTTCACTTATTAAAATGTTTGGTTTCCCAATACTTGAAAATGAACATCATATCCAGGACTACAAACATCGGTCAATTTTATCTTTATCTATTTTAGTGATATTAACATTAATCTGTTTAACCCCCCCCCCCCCAATTTCTATTATTATAATTGTTGTGGCCGTTATCATGATTAAATACAGACGTGATATCATGAAACTGGACGACACAATTTTTGAAATAATGAAGACAGACGGTGGCACATCGAAACTTACTTTTATGATTTTTTTAAGGTCACGCAACCTGAAGATCAGTAAAAACTGGAGTCTTTTTTCCGATTACTGTACTGACAATAAATTTTTTTATACCTATTAATAAATAAATAAATAATGTATTACTCTTGGTCAACGAACGGTGACAAACACAAACTGAATTGACCATTAAATTTAATAAAACCATAATCACGAATTTTCCTTGTATAAAAATACTGGTGATAAACCACAGTAACCATGAGCAATACATATTTGTCGGAAACGGGGTCGTCTTCTATGACCGAAACTTCTGTGACCGAAATCTTTTCTGACCGAATTCTTCTCTGACCGAAACTTCTCTAATCGAAATTAACAGTTATATTTTCTTCTTTGACCAAAACTTTTGAGACCGAATTTTTCTCTGACCGAAACAGCTGCTTAAAAAAATTGTCTTCTTCAATCGAATCTTCTGAGACCGAATTTTTCTCTGACAGAAATATTAATTTTTGTTTAGAGAAGAATCTGAGCATCTTAACTGACCGAAAGATTTCTGTGACGTGTTTTCAGTCAAAGAGGATTCGGTTTCAGAAAGCGGAGTGTTGGAAAGAGGTGGTCGAAAATTTGGAATGTTTGACATAATTTCACACTTTACAAATAATGGAGATAAGTTATAATTAACTGCCTGTCATCATTTGTTGATCTGTGTGTACTGTTTATTATAATTTTATTTTATTACTTATAAACACAGTACTGAAATTATAATTGTTGTTTTTTTATATTATACTCTTAGATAATTACATTGCATTAAATGTAGATAATAACCGAAGGCATACAAAATACAATGAAACTCAATCTATTATTATTTTATAATTTAAAAAATTCCTCTAAATACGTAACATTGAAGGAGATTACACTATTAATGACTATTTTGTGGGCAAACATTTATAAATTTTTTCTTATATTATAGGAAAATATTGTTCAAAAACTGACTTACATATAATATGTAATATCATTAACAAGAAGTAAAATTGTTATATACACATAAAAAATCAAGTTAATAAATAATTTTAAGCTAAGAGTTTAAGTTTTGTAAAATTAGTTTTTATGCAGTTTGTTTCCATTTTCGGGAAGAGAGTCAAAATATATTCAATATATTGATTATTTATTCAGGGTATAAATAATAATATTTATGAAGTACAAATTAATATCCATTGTTAATTTTTGGTTCCTCAAAATTAAAAAATGTAGGAATATGGCTATGGACTATTGAGTTATTGAGTATACCAATTTATAAATACCAGCGCACTGTACGTACTGTCAGATATATTACCATAGAAGCCCTATGGTATTTTAGTAATAATTCCTGAACCTTCTTTTATCTCATGACTTTAATAATCGTAACTCTTAAATTAATAACCAAACATCCCTAAAAATTGTTCCATTGCAAGTTTTATGACAAAAGTTCAATCATTAAAATTCAAGATAGTATGTAAATAATTTTATCAATTATTTAATAACACGATAACGTAGAGGTTAAATTTGCAAGTGTTCACAATGTTTTCACTATTTGGGAATATCCTAACTTTATTTTTTGTATGACGTTCTTGAATTATAATTGAAAGTGAACATTTCTGACATCACGAAAAAATGAATATTTACATACAAAATGTTTACATATCCAAAAACATATATTAGTGTCATAAGCTAAATTAAACAAATAAACATTTCACTACGACACAATATTCAATATAGCAAATAACTGTCGACTCTCGACAATTTTTTATTATATTTTACTAAAATTTATCAAGTAAAGAATTATAAAAAAACAGAGACAACAAAATATTTCAACATTGTGTTACAATATAACTTGGATAGATTGAGGGCAATAAACACTAAATTACAGCGGCTGCGATCAAAATACATCCACCATATAAACATTCCTCAGCAAACAAAAAAAGCGTAATATTTATTTAAGTAGTTATATCAAATATTAAAAATCATATTTTTTTTTAAATACATATTTAATAGAGTACTTTCTTTTTTTCTGCCATAAAGTCGTAACGTAGGTAAGATGATCGAAATCTTATTTTTAGTGATGATAATCGAAGTTCAATTTTTATATTATTCATATTTACCTAACCTATTTTAAGCACTGGTTTGCATCATTAATTTTTAGATTAAACAAACATCTCACGTTTTTACTTTGGTTTAATGATACAAATATAATTGATCAAGTATTAAACGATAATTGTTGGAAAACAATTTGTCGATTAATAGTAGTTATAACAAATTAAAAAATATTTTGAATGTAATAATAATTGAAAACTAAATTGCATAAACAATATTTGGTGAAAATACTATCACCCTGGTTTCACTTAAAAAATGTTTCTCTATGAATGATATTTGAGGATTCCTTCATATTTTTTTAAATTTATTAATTTTTATTATTTTTTTTAAGTTGAGAAGCTGAACTTTTGCTTGGATAATAAAGTTGTTTACAGACAAGACAAAGTCAACTGTGGTATGGTTATCATATAATTCGGACACTATTACGGTGGTACATTTAGAAACTTAATATTTTAATGAAATTTCAATTTTATTATAAAAATTAAATATTGTATAAATATTAGCTTTGATACAATAATTGATATTGAGTTTTCCTTAGATATAATGTCTTTCCTACTTGTAATATCATAAATCTTATTTGGGTTGTTAGCGACTAACCATTTTTCTTGAATTTTGTTTTTACCTTTTGGAAGAATGTTATCAAAACCATTATGATTATTTTAAAATATTGTCCTTTCTTTCTCCATAGAAGTTATCTTCAAATATTACGTAATAAATTATACCTATATATATATATATATATATATATATATATATATATATATATATATATGGTCATAATATTAAAGAAATATCAAATAAGGCATGTAATATCTGTAATATGCCATCCGTGGGTCAGGCCGAAGTAAATAATTAAGTAAAACATATACTCAAGACATCTTAATATCCTTTTTCCGTGAAACACAAAACCCTCCCTGCACTACGCGTATATTTATGAGAAAGTAAAATCAATATCAAACATTCATTTTTATATTAGCCTAAGCTTTTTAAGAAAAAAGAAATTATAATATTAGAAAATTTGTTTTAACAAAGTTGAATGTTATATTAAGATTCTTCAAGGAAATTAATTAAACATTTTAAAAATGATTTATAACGGACAAAGGAAGGAATCGTCTGCAGGAAACACGAATGGATGGACAGAGAAATGTATTCAGGGTTTACCCCATTTATTAAAACGAAATTCTAAAGAATCGCCTTACCATTTCAATTGTGTCTAATGACTTTTATGTTTTCGAAGACAATGATAATTTATAATTAAAAGAAAAACATTGTTTGTTTATTACGTTACATAATTCTATCATTAAAAAAACACTCCAGAACTAATATATAAATTATTCCATGGAACGTCGTAAATCGAGTTTAAAGTAAAACTAACGATATATCTCGTAATAGATTCGACCGACTATCATGATTTGTTTGCACAAAATTAAAACTCTATCATGTCTAGGTTGCAACAAAGCAGGATATATAGGGGCCGCATTTGGATAACAAAGTGTTAATAAAATTATCGTATGACGAGTCTATTAAAGAACAACAAATAATCAATGTCTAAATGTTGGTTTTGGTTCGATAATATTTAATATTTTCATAAGATTTTAAGCGAGAACCATAAATCAAAAACACATGTTTTTTATATTTCTTATTTTTTTAAAAAATCTGCCATCATTCTTATATAAAAAATAATATAAAAAGTTCTACTCTTTTTTTCTGTTATTAATACTAATCTGAAAAATCTGGAACAAGTTGTAAGAAATGTTGCAAGAATATAAACCTCTGCTCATTTAAGGCAACAAAACAAAGCATGTCTATAACTTTGCACATCTTTAAAGCACATTCTAAATACTGTTTTCTATTATGTATAATTTGGTTAATTGAGTTTGACATTATTTAAATCTTTCACATTTTACGAAATTATTTGGGTGGATTTAAGATATATAAACATCTAAAGCGACAAAATGAAATATTTCAATTTTATTCCCCAAAATCATCTCTCTATTTTTTGGGGGAGTTATTTTGTCTTGTACTGAGATTATCGGTTTGTTTCTGGGTTGTTTCTGTAAGAAAGATTGTATGTATACATTTTTCTTATACTATATTTTTGTAAGTGTTGATTATTTTACATACCGTTTTTTTTCTATATATGTCTACCCCATCTATTTATCTGAGACAGCCTCTTTTTACGAACATTATTATAACAAGTCAGTAGCATTATAATTGAGTATATTTGTAACATACTTCATTTAATAAATCATTGAATCATTTAATAAATATAATTTATAAAACTACACAATTCTTTAAAATTTAAACTAAAAATTGACATTGTTTAAAATAAAAATATATTATTAAAAATAAACTTTTTCTTATAAACTATGCATTCAAACTTATAATTGTTCTCCAACGTTTCTTTAGGCCTTTATTCTTTATTATTATGTTATACTTGGGATTCTATGTTATTATTTTATTTCCGTCCGGGAGAATACAAAACATGAAAAATAGACTGAAAACTCATCCTTTGTTTGATTTTAGCTGTGATTGTGATAATAGAACAGTAAATAGTTAAATATAATAAGTGAAAATTACCGTGGATAACAGAATGGCGTTTTAAGCCAATAAGAGTTCAACTATTTAATTCCTACCTACGTGACCAAAAAAAGTAATAAAAGTGTTTTATTAAATTTATGTACATTTACTGCAGTTATCTACCTTAGATTATACTACTTAATTATAGTCTAAAATTCAACCATAATGAAATTGAAATTATTCAATTGAAAATAGATTATAATCAGTGAAATCATGAGTAATTATAAGTTGAGTGTTGTAAAATTTGGTTTGATAAATGAAATTTAAATGTAAATTATAGTTTCTTAATATTATTACTTTGCATAATAGACTGTTTTGATTTAATGGGTGTGACAGTGGCTAGTGTTATGGAGGGAAACAATTTTCAAATATATTTCTTCTGCTTGATGTTAACAAAACTCCCCATGGTTTGACACAAATTATCAATTAAATAAATGAGACTTATTAGGTTATTCGTAATTATTTTTAATTATAATAATAGCTTATTTATTGTATGTATTATAAATACTTTAAATAAATAACTTATGTAAATATTAATTTTTCCTTATCTTAAGTCTTATCAAAATTTGATGAGAGTATTACAAAATCCAAGAACAACTCTAATTCTCGTATCAAATATATAAAAATGTTTTATTTAAAACATCCATTTAGAAATAAAAGCAAATTTTACATAAAATATATAATTTCAAATGAAAATTGCTATTTTCAATACATAAATATAGAGTGTATAATAATAAACGTGATCTATGGCAGGCGTAGATAAAAATAATTAATTTGTTTTGATTGTTTAATTGGTTTCACATAAAACACTTATTTAATAGTTTAATTTACTAATTTATAAAAAGGAATTTCCAGATATTACAAAATGAATAGACTATGGTTGTACAAAGAATTGTCATCCATTTGTAAAGTTTGCTCGAGTTTTCTTGTATTAAAAAACCAGTACTTATTATTAACAAAAAAAGTAAAAACTTACACTTGAAAAATTAAAAAAAATAATATAAAAAATTAAGTAACTTATATACTTTTTAATCTGTTTCAATAATCCAGCAAATATCGTCTTATCCGTTATATCATACCTTTGAATTTCTTATTTACAAAGCATTTACAAAAATTACATACTTTCTAAATACTTATTATAATTGTTAATTGAAATACAAGACTGGTCAATGTTTATGAAATAATAGGCATTAATAAACTAAGTCCCATTTTCTTGAACATGACACAGTTCACAACCCCTGTAGAACAAAAATCAAAATGAATAACACATTTATAACAATGAAGAATTACATGATAAGCAGAAGGAAAACATATTACGAATCAGTTTGAATTAGGGAGGCATCATGGAGTCAAACAGTTGAATAGTTTCCATATTTTAATATTTCTCGTGTTTAAATAATATAACAACAACAAAAAATTTGTAATTTAAAATAAATAATTATTACAATCAAAGTGTTAGCAAGCACACATTCATTATACTTTTAGGTTATTGTTGTCACCTTTAGAGACTTTAATAGTACAAATGTGATAAAGCCAAAATAGGCGAGGTGCTAGGTGCAGTTGAGTATGCATGAAAAGAGTCAGAGAATTTGACTTTTGATTTTGGTAATGGGGACCTAGGTGAGTGTAAAAACCCATGTCGTCGCCTCCGAGGGTGGTCGACAACTTGGGGGTGGGGGCGCAAAGTTGCAAAAAAACGAAAATCGGCTAACCGCTTATAACTCCCTTGTTATTGAACGTAAGTCAATGAATTTTTTTTTAATTTGTAGGCAATAATGTCACCTAAAAGAAATGTTATTTACAATTTTCTTTTATTTTTATTAGTTTTCGAGATAAAAATTATTTTAACAATTATTTGAAAATATTTTCATTTTTGTTATGGTAAATAAACAATATTTGTAAAATAAAAATTATTTTTACATTATGAAAACACTGTTATAGGAAATAGACAACATTGTTGCTCAATATGTAGTATAATTAAACATTTTATACATCAGTAAACATACATAAAGACATTAAATTGTTGAAAAGCTGAGAAAATATGATGTAGACAGTCATAATGCGACGCCGGAATCTACGTGGCATCTTTGTAAGACTACATGCTAGGCTAGTATTGTATCCACAGGGCTATGTTCCCGACTACCCAAAAAATCTGAAAAAGCGCAATAATGAATTAACTACGTGGCATGATATATCGTCAAAGATTGAAAATATGTTTTAGTATTAAAGCGTACTTTTTGACAGTTTAAAATTATTTAAATTGTAAGTACTTGATTATAATTAGTATATTGTTACCAAAGAGCCTTCTGCATTATAATCAAATTAGCAGACGATTTATAGTTCAAGTTTTATTTTCTGACCACACTAGTAATGAAAAAAACAATTATGTAAGTTATTACCAATAAGAATGAAGAAATAATTAACATTTAATTTGAAAATAACAAAAACTACTTACATGGCAAAGGTTTTGTTGTTTACTCTCCCAGCGTATTGACTATGACAGATCTATTTAATTGTACTGGTTTTTACAATTATTTTCAATGCAGTTGCAGTATCCACAGCAAGGCACTTCTCTCATGTAGCAAGGGCAAGATTTGTTGCATTTTTTACATTTACACGGTGGTAGCAGGTCTTCTGGCAAAGACGGTTTGGTCATCCACACAGGGCGAATGAGTCCAGAACAGTCTTCATAAAACCCATAGTTTGTAATACTGAGTTGGGTGATGTTAGCTTGTAACGCACTATTCCACACATGAACTTGAGTCCAACTGCGAAGAACACGGAGTTTCACGCTATCGCTTGTTGCTGGAAGGGATGCAATGTTTCATAACGATGCTGGATGAGTTGATATAATTTTGTATCTACTCTCGTTACAGGTTAATCCTTTTTTCTTTATAATCCTTAGATATAATACTTCATATTTAACATAATCTTCATCAGTCAACTCAATTTCCCCTAATTTCTCTAACAAATCCCTATTTTCCTCGTGTTTTGCCTCTTTCAATGCTGCTTTCTTGGTTCCTACTTTGCTAGTTGTATCACAACCAGAAAATGCGTGAATGGCAGGTAGAACACTACTCAGATGATAACCGTATGCTTCAGAGGCAATGTGGCAGCCTTCTGCAAAGAGGCCCTTCAGAGGCAATTCCCTTCTTATGCTGAACTAGCCGTTCTGTAATGAACTCCCTACATAGGTTCTGACCTTTTTCTTCAACTGTTAAGAGAAATTCTGAGACTTTCTCATCTGCCACAAGCCCACTAACAATATTTCGAAGTCCTTGACCAACCGAATTTTGAAAAGGATCATCATGATCTCTCATGAACTAAATCAATTTCCCAACATCCTTTTCGTCCCTTTCCAGCCTATTTGCGCCCCATTCGGAATGAGTATAGTCTTCTCCGTCCCCTGTAGGATCATAATTGCTCTACAGAAGGCGAATAGCATATCAGATATAGAAGCTTTGATACAAAATCAGCCATTTTTGGAAGGCATTATAATTTGCTGTAATACCGATAACGCCTCCAACAACTTTTGAAGATCTTATGAATGTCTGTTCCAACGCATGGTCAGTGGCCACATTCTTGAATTTACCTGGTCTTCTCTTTACCGAGAAGTGACCTTGGTTAAATGCGGTTTTCACTTTTTGAGGTAGCCTTTTCATGTCCTCAACGTAAAGCACACACCCTCGGACGTAGTTAATGTGGTTGTACACGAAGAAGTACGGAAGCATGGCTGACACTGTTACCAAGTGCAAGTCCCAAAGTCCATCTCGTTCAGCACGTATGCAGTTCAATAATATTTCCACCAAGTAACAGTGATTCCAAAATTTAAAGGCGCCTGAAGGATGTATACTAAAGGCGCCTGACGAGACTTTCATGTTACGACAGGCTCGGAGCACGGCTTTTCATGTTACGACAGGACTCTGGCTCGGAGCACGGCTATTAGTCGCTAGACTGCCGCAATTGTTTATGATATTTTAAATAATCTTTTCACTTAAAAAATACTATGTAAGTTTATTGAAGGGTAATAATACTTTATTACAACGTATACCGAACAAATATTGTTTATTTACCATAAAAAAATGAAAATATTTTCAAATAAATGTTAAAATAATTTTTATCTCGAAAACTAATAAAAATAAAAGAAAATTGTTAATAACATTTCTTTTAGGTGACATTATTGCCTACAAATTAAAAAAAATTCATTGACTTACGTTCAATAACAAGGGAGTTATAAGCGGTTTGCCGATTTTCGTTTTTTGCAACTTTGCGCCCCCACCCCCAAGTTGTCGACCACCCTCGGAGGCGACGACATGGGTTTTTACACTCACCTAGGTCCCCATTACCAAAATCAAAAGTCAAATTCTCTGACTCTTTTCATGCATACTCAACTGCACCTAGCGCCTGTACTAAAATGGGGTTAGACTATTTAGAGTTGTTCCATAAATCTCTTCTCGCCTAGTTGCTTGGTGGTTAAGTTCTGTGTCAAGATTTAATTCAAGGTAAAGTAGATGGTTTTAGATTACATAACCATTGTACTAATATATATATATATATAAATTATTTTATACATTTGTTAATATAAATAATGACAAAAATATCTTTTAAACATGTAAATGAAATTTCCTTTTTTTACAATAATATTAGTGTAATGTACAATATTGTTACAGACTTATTGTACATTTTGTATTACATTATGTTTCGACTAGTTCCAAGACACCTTACATTAATAAGAGTTGTTTATTATTTTATTATTATTTTTTACTGAACCATGATCTGTAACAAATCCGTTATAAAAGAAAAAAAAAATATTTAGGTTTAAGAAAATCTTATTCTTATAATTATACATTTTATTGTTACGTACTTGTTTTGTTTTGCTATTTTTATGTTAATTTATTTTGAAACAAATTATACTCGTACTTAAATATTATATCAAAATTTAAGGTAGTAAATTATATCAGAACATCCTAACCAGATATCGGTCTACTACTGTTGCCATGTAACCGGGATAGTGAGACATACACAGATATAAATGTCCTTTCCAGGAGATATTGCATTACTCATACTTACTATAAAAAATATAGTTATTAAAACCAGTCAAACACACAGTGTATCATTCCATCACTGGTTCTATCTTGTATGTAACATTCACTGTCAAGTGTCCTTGTTTTGGTAGAACCTGAATATTTATGAATTTTCAAAAATTGTCCGCTTCATTATACAGTTTATTTATTAATGGATACCTAATAATGTAAGATGAACGCTAGTTATCGAAAACAAAGTGTTACACACATTATATGGAAATATATCTTTAACATTCTATTGTTATTACACGTTATTAACAAAGTGATGGTACATGTTTCTATATATAATCAAGTGATATCACATGTCCGATTTAACCAATATTAATAATATCATCAATGAATCATTATGAAATAATTTAAAATCGGAATTATTTTATTACCAACATTAATTAATAGAATATCATTCCTTAGGCCGCCATTTTCTAAACAAATTTACTGAATTAAAAATATATCGTAAATTTGAACAAAACTATTTTACGTTAGAATTATATAAAACAATACAATTCTAATAATTCTGGAACAATTAATTCGATTGATTTTATAAGTGGTTAGAAATGCGTCATATACTTATTATTATTACAAACGTTAGTCAAATTTAATTTAAATTTAAATTATAATTTTTCAGTTTTGTTATATAGCTTTGTGATGTTTGTTTAATGTGCAAAGTACTTGTCAATTTAGACATTGTAGCTCAAGTGATAATGACAATTAAACTGTCAGATATTGGTGTAAATAGTGATAGTCTTGGTCAAGATAATTCAACAAAACAAGTTTTTTGTGAAACATTTAGTTGGAATAATTTGGCATGTGCATAATATATTCCTTTATTCATTTACAACTTAGAATTTCATTGCTGATGAAATATTTGCAAATGGTTTTAATTTTTAAATTGAGTTTAATATCTTCAATATTAAAATTATTGCAATATCACTTAAGAATATATCCTAACCACCTTCACCAGTTGAATAATTTTCCTTCCGTAACATTGAACCAACATTTTTTTTTTTTACAGCACCATTACTTTTGTAATTATACAGTCGTTATTACTTACATATTACGGAATTATCTTAAATTGATTTCTTTGCAAGTAACTATCTATTAATCGCCCTACAGGATAGATCTCACTTACGTTATTGAACCTGATATCTTATGCGATCGTAATCAACTAAAACAGATACAGATATAGTGAACTTAACGTAGGTACTTTAACCTTACTAGGTTATAAATAACATTGAGAATCCAATATAAAGTATGCCCACTAGTTTTTTTGTATTTTTTAAAAAACACTATTATAGTTGATAATAATTAATTAGTCAAATTATTGTATTCTGTAAAATTATTTCAATAATGATTCATAATTCAAGTCGTATGATTTATTTAATAAAGTATATTACTTAATAGCGTTAAAATAACCAGTAAAACCCTATATAAGTTGTAATCATCTTCTTCCCTTTGGGTAATTGAGCTCATATCAACAGTAGGGTTAATTTTATCCTGCATTATAATATTACGTTGTGAACGTAACTACTTTATCTTGATAGCTTTAAATTTTAATTAACTTAACCCAAACCCAGTATTACCGTAGATTAACCTTTGTTAATCCTGTACAATATTAAAATACCTTCCATTGTAGTAGAGTGTGAAAGTTACGTAATTTTACAGTGGGCTACTTTAGGCGTAGATTAAAACCCATAAAATTACCTGTGTTCCGAACCAAATTACGAGAGCTGTAAACTTTAATGGAAACCATTGGTGTTTTCTTTCTATGAATAAGGTCGTCAGTAAAGTTGTATACTGTTCTTAATAAGAATAGCTAAATTCAATATGTCAAATTCTAATAAAATTAATATTTTAACACCGAGAGCGAGTTCAATTATTCACACATAACATAACTCACATAATATATGTTAACTAACCGCCATGTTTCATCAGAGTCTCACCGCTTCTAACCATAACTGAATTCTTCCAGTTGAAAATATTATACATGCGCACGAAAATAGTACTTAGATAAGCACACAATTTTAAATTGATAACTGAAAGTATTACACTAGAATTTTA
This sequence comes from Aphrophora alni, assembly GCA_963513935.1. Lineage (NCBI taxonomy): Eukaryota > Metazoa > Arthropoda > Insecta > Hemiptera > Aphrophoridae > Aphrophora > Aphrophora alni. Next base: position 107,636,817 of record OY740768.1, on the reverse strand, counting down.
AAATATTCAAGTACGTAGGCACAATTCTTCAGTCTAGTTTTTAATACAATTTGTTTTTGTGTAAGACATATTATTTTAGAATTAGTGTTTTTATTTCTTCTTGTAAGGAACAAAATAAAACAAAATCAATAAATGTGTAAACCTCCTTTATTTTTACATAAGACCTTTACGTCATTGAAACTTGTTTTAACGATTTTAACTTAATCCTCAGTTGTTTAGTAATTCACAATTGATGACTAAGTCTTAAAATGTCATATTTTTGAAGTATGCAGTTTTCCCCACAAATTTTTTTTACAATTCACTTAAAGTGATTCACCCATACAGTTTGGTAATAAAGTACCAGAGTCGCCTTTATCATATTTATGTTATTAATGTGAAATGTAAATCAATATTTTGAGAATACTATTTTGGATATTGGCTAGCTGTGCTTCTAGGCGGGGGCTAATTTGGCGGTTTTGCTCAAATTATTTAAATGTTACTGCAGTTTTGTGATGCACAATTTAAAAGATTGTGATGCGTAAAACTAAATTTACGAAAATGCTTTTAGCTAAAGTAAAATATATCTCAGGTAAAGTGTAATTCTCCGAGTAGTTTTCGGAAATTAAATTGTGATTTAACATTCCTTTTAGATTACTTACAGTGTACACTCAATATGGTAATTTGGAAGCCATAATCACAACTTGGAAGTATTATGATTGAATGAACTTCTATAACGAAGAGTGTAAATATGAATACTTCAGGATTGAATTTTGCAGTACATGCATGCTAAATATATTATTATAAGTAGGAACAGGTCGAGATAAATATTTAGGATTGGAGGAAAATCATTGCTAAAATCTTAGACTATAGAAGTAATAAAACAAAACTTGTATATTTTTTTTGTGAAATTCTCATGAAAAATATAGGGCAATAATGGATTTCTCACCACATTAAAAATCCTCCAATGTGTCATAACTTCAAATTTAACATTACACATTCTACTAAAATGCTTTAAAAATAATAATGCAAATTATAATAAAATATACATTCAAAGTACATCCGATTAAATGTGTTGTTTTTAATTTAAACACCCGCCCTTTCAGATTAATAATTTAATTCTCCGGCTTCCTAAAATCAAATCGAATAAACAATGTTAATATACTAATAAATAGAGACTTAAGTCAAACAAAGATTTTAATACCTTTTGTTTTAGAAAATAACCGAAACGAGAAGTGGCATTTGACATCATGAGTAGAGTGTGCGGCGGTTTAGGACAAAAATGGTGGGGGGTACCCCCACCCCTCCCCCTCCCCTTGCCCCCTCCCCCTTTGCCCCACCCCTCCCCCTCCCCTTGACCCCTCCCCCTGGCCCCTCCCCTTTTACCCCTCCCCCTTTGCCCCCTCCCCCTTTACCCCTCCCCCCTTGCCCCACCCCTCCCCCCTCCCCTTGGCCCCTCCCCTTTTACCCCTCCCCCTTTGCCCCTCCCCTTTAGGCCCCTTCCCCATTGGTCCCCCCACCCCTCCCCCCTTTGCCCCTTCCCTGTAGGCCCCTCCCCCTTGCCCCTCCCCTTTAGGCCCCTTCCCCCATTGGTCCCCCACCCCTCCCCCCTTTGCCCCTTCCCTGTAGGCCCCTCACCCTTGCCCCTCCCCTTTAGGCCCCTTCCCCCATTGGTCCCCTCACCCCTCCCCCTGTAGGCCCCTCCCCCTTAGGCCCCTTCCCCCATTGGTCCCCCCACCCCTCCCCCTTTGCCCCTTCCCTGTAGGCCCCTCCCCTTTGCCCCTTCCCTGTAGGCCCCTCCCCCTTGCCCCTCCCCTTTAGGCCCCTTCCCCCATTGGTCCCCCCACCCACCCCCCCTTTGCCCCTTCCCTGTAGGCCCCTCCCCCTGCCCCTCCCCTGTAGGCCCCTCCCCCTTAGGCCCCTTCCCCCATTGGTTCCCCCACCTCCTCCCACCCCTCCCCATGCCCCTCCCCGGTACGCCCCTCCCCTTTAGGCCCCTTCCCTTCCCCCATTGGTCCCCCCACCTGTGACGTATTGTTGTCGAGACACACACAAGACGCCATACACACATGACGTCATACACTTAACTTTTTTAATACCGGTGGGATTCGAACCTGTGAAGTTTGGATTGGAAGGCGGACACGCTACCGACTGAGCTATCGTGCATAGTATTACAAGTCGGATAATGAACGCAGTATATAAGCCGCCATGTTGTAACCGAACGTCAGAACATTTCGTAGAAGTTCGGACACGAACCCCTTACCGTAAGACTTACCGAGTTTTTCGCGACCGCGAAAAACTCGCGTACGTCTTACGGTATGGGTTCTGAGTCGTACCTCTAGGTTACTCTGACAACAAATAGTAGTGTCCAAATTGTAATGTGCTTGTGTTAACCTAACCTATAAGTTTCTGCCTACCACAGCCTATCAGCTGTTACAATAATGTGTTATATATATAATGTGTTATATATAATGTGTTAAGATAGTTAACCTAAAGTTTCCTACTTTTGCCCATCCACAGCCAATCAGCTGTTACCATAATGTGTTATATATATAATGTGTTATATATTTATATAATGTGTTAAGATAGTTAACCTATTAGAGTTTCCTACTTTTGCCCACCACGACCTAGGTACATTTAATGTGTTAAACGTAGTTTCCTCCGTTGTCTACCAGGGTGTAGCACATGTGTTTATGTATCGTGTTAAAATATTGTTAACCTATGCTTACCACAGCCCACACGGGTGTTAGTCTGGCCACTATTTAACAACCGAAATATATTTTTACCAACCGATTTACCAACCAACCGATTTACCAACCAAAACCAACCGATTTACCAACCAAAACCAACCGATTTACCAGCCAAAATATACTTTTACCAACCGAAATATACTTTTAGCAACCGATCTACTAACCGACATACACTTTTAGCAACCCAAACATCCAACCGATATACCTCGACCCGCGGACTTTGCTCCCCCCTGCGGGAACCCCCCACCGGCTGCGGGAACCCCCCACCGGCTGCGGGAACCCCCAACTGGCTGCGGGAACCCCCCACCACCACCTCCCAGCGTGTGTGGAAGTGACAGCATATCGGTCTCAGGCCAAATCCCTCTACTCCCCTCCAACAATATTCATATAGGTAAGAAAGGGTGGGGTCGCGTCGACTACCTCGTTTCGGCTACCATTCCAAGGTGTGTAGGTCAGGTTCTGACAGGGTCTAGCCGGATTGTACAACAGTGCGTAACAGTGCGCATGCGTACTACTCGCTGAAAGGAGAGTGTCCACAGGTTACTCCATCTACACTACCAGAGTGTAGCACCGGTCAAACAAGTTAAAACAAGGTGACTCACACGGTTGGTAAATAATATGAAAACGTGTAGATGTTTTAATAATGTATTCTCTCAGTTTAAAAAAGTTACATTACAGAGTACTATAATAATAACGAGAATAAACACAGAGTTGAGTCAACTACCCAACCAATCAATGGTCCCCAGATTATTTTTTGAGTCACACACACAAACTTACAACATTACATTCCTATATTTACATCTCCGAAACATACACCTGCACAAGTCACCATGACAGTCTGACTGTTTACAAAATAATAAGTCTTTAATATAAAACTTTTGACAGTTCAGTACACAACAACTATAACACTGGTCCGATACAGTTCCTGTGCCAACAGTGGTTGTCGTAAATAAGCTGTACAGATCCATTATCGGTACGTTCCAATACCTGCACCTACAATGACAAAAGCTGAATGCCTGGCACTTTGTACATGCCAGGCCGTCAACTTGACATTCGGGTGCTTTAAAACATTTGTCAGCACAACAGTACCCGGTCAAATGTTGAGGCCGTACTATTACTGGAACACTGTACGACTTCCTTGAGCGGCAGTCGGCAAGCAAACAAGTGCACAGGCTTCCGTAACAATCTGGTTTTGTACAAAACACCAGATCTTTTAATTTGATCTTCTTACATGCGTTACCACAGCACACGTAAGATTCCAGCGTCTTACACAATTCCTGAAAAAGCAGAAAATAATTCGTTAAAATAAGCTTGTCCTCTGTGTTTTACGGGGTTGGAACCGTCATCCGGTACAGTGAAGCCATAACAGAGCCCACATTACAAGCCGGGGCAAGCAGAAGGCTTTACCCCTTGTGGAAATAGCCCCAAATCCATCGCTATTTCCTGTGACCACCACTCCATTACAAAATTGTGGCCTCCAAATTTTTTTTTGATTTTTTTTAATTTTTTTGTATTTTTTTTGTTTACGCTTTGACTCCGTGCCCAAATTGTACCTCATTCAAAGTTTATCAAGTCTTTCGACTGCGCCAGTGACCTTCAAACAGGTTTACGGGAGAATCAACTCCGCTCCAGGGACCTCCATACAACCTTGCGGGCTTTTTAGTTCCACACCAGAGGGTAACACACATACACAGATGCCGGTCAGGTATCTTCATACCGTCCCCGCGACCTTTTAGGCAAGGAGTAAATCGTAATAACTTTTAGCACTTTTTAGTGCACATTTACTATCTACGTTACTATTATGCTGAGGTAATATACAGTTAATGTCTCCACTATGGGAGAATTTCTCTTCTTGAGGCAATTCCATGACGTGAGGATGGAATTGTCTCAAAAATAGTGCCTTTTCCAATCCTTTTGTGAAAAGTGTTGCAAAAGGCTTACACAAAGTGCGTATCGTGTCCTCGTTGTAAGGTACACCGCCTTCATCCCATCTGATATAGTGAAAACGTGATTGTAGCCAACGAGCCGATTTTTGAGATTTTTCGTTAAGGAGAGAAAATCTGTAGGGCGGTTTAAAGACCGTAACACTTTGAAATTGATCACCGACAATGGCCAATTCTTTGACTATATACCTGTTGTCGTTATCGTGAAACGCGTGAAATTCAACTACCGCCGCCTGCATGTTTCTTAAACAACTTGACTTCGTCGTACAGTTTGTCCGCTTCGGGGAGTGTGCTAGATACGAGCTCGTCGCTGGCCAAGATCTCAATGATGTAGGAGCGTAACTCTTCCTCGATATAAAACAATTCGGCGACACGTCTGGACACGAGCGGCATACTCTCCTCGAATTGCCTCCATTCGTCAGCGTTCAAGGTCATACAATGTTGCCCATCGTACAATTGAACGTAACGTTTTCCGAAAGTAGTCCGTACTATTACGTCACCGATACTCATGGCGAATTTGAACGTACTCTTGCCGCCGAGAGCTGATGTTATAAATTTTAAATGAATCGACAATTCGTCGAGTAGATTATGATTGAAGTAAACAAATTTTTACCACTCTGTACTAAAAGTCCGAGAGTAAAACCCGTATGCTGGAATAAACCGGTTGCTATGAATTTAGTACACTCTTTGTTTAGGAAATGAACGGATTTAAGAAAAATTCCCAAAGGGAGGTTAGGTGGTACCTGACGTTTGGTAGGAGCTCGCTCCACGTCCATCTTGCTCGGATCCATTGTCTCGACTGACCGACTGACGACGGTTACAACTGACTTCTTTGATAAAACGACGAAAGATTGTGCAAATAACCTGTCTCAAGTTCCGGTTCGATTAGAACCAATGGGAACTCGTGTAGACGAGCATCATCGAAATCGAATTGATAGTATTTTTCGTCGCTTATATCATCCTCCCCACAACTGACACAATAATGGTTGCGATAAACCATCCCCACCCCACCCACTAAAACGTAAACCGAATCCGAAGTCGGGCCGATGTTACCCGAAGATAGCCGACTCTTTAAACCTGTATAGACATGTTCCGATACTTGCGACTTATCGACATGATATTTGTCGTCATCGTCGCCATCGTAGATATACTCTGTGAATGTCAAGGTCAACTGATTGTCTATTTCACTAGGGTTGAATAAATAATATAGTTTGCTTTCGCTAAAAAAGTCCTGTAAATCCGATAATCTATCCTTAGGCACGAGCCTGAGGAAGGCATGAACGACTCCTGGGTATGTGGTGCACATGATGTCTCGACCGTGAATGACTGGATCGCTAATTGTATCGTATTATAAGAGAGGGACTGTGCGCATGCGCATCTATTCCACTACCTTTCTAACCGTGCCCGTAAGGAGATTGTACACAATATGCGAGTCGTGTAAAATCAGACAATAGGCTGTAGTAGTTGCAGGTATATTGGCGGAAGTTTCTATTTCTAGTCTGACATCCACGGGACCAGATTTAATAGAATCGTTCTGTTTGGAACAATCGATTACAAAGAGAGGACAATCTGTAAAAGATTGTAAATCTAGACTGGGCAAGGACTCGTGCGTATAGTACGATTCTTGGAATCTATGGTACATTTCGTACAATGTGGAAATATCGCCGTTAATATTATCGTAAGGAAAATACTGTGAATTTAGATAGAGTTTTAAATTTGAAAGGCCGCACTTGTCAAACACAGAGGCATCCTTTTTGATCTGATTTTTTCTATCTGTTTGGAAGGCTAGAATAACATAGCGTGGTTTTTCCAGCTGATTAGCGGTTTTAATTGTCCACGAAATCTGATTTGTTTGCGGCACTATTGGATACTCGTGTAACTCCCAACTACGAAACGGAACATGGACAGGTTCGTCTCTTTCGATCATTTTCAAAAGATTCAATCGGAGTGAATCTGAAACCGGCACATAAGGCACTCTCCAGTGTATACTAGTTATCTTTAGATTAACGGTTGTAGCATCATCACTGTATACAGCGTTCAAATCGGAGGCCGAACGTAAGAGCACTAGTTCCTGTTTTACGTTCAGTACAATCCGTTGGTAGTCTTCGAAAAAGCCCATCAACAGCTTCAATGGTACAGAGAGGGAAAAGTTTGAAGAGGTAGCCATCCCACCGGCTCCCAACCATCCTGCGTTGCTGAATTTATTCTTCTCACTCTCTCGCAACGACAATAGATTTTTAATGGTACTCGTGATGCCTACATTTCTCGTACGGTCCACTTCGCTACCGGCAAATTCGTATCTAATATCGTCAAATAGAAAGGCTACGGCATTGTTGACCAATTTCACCGTTGCAGCAGTGCCGTCCGCTTTTGTACCGCTCAGTGTTCCTTTTATATGCAATATACTACCAAACGGTGCTGTGATCACGTCCTGTTGATTTATGGGGATACGAATTTCATCGTTATTGCCGTACGTTGACGACGCATAAGGTCTGTGCGAATGGTATTCCAGACCACTGATGACGTCATTGTATTCTGCTGCACTATCTATTGCCAGTAGATCCATTTTTCACTTTAAATCCCAAAGCCGAGAGAAAACGTATATTTCTAGCTGTTAACTCTGTCGAGTTTGAACGTACACTGATACTGTTCTTATAACGTTGTCCATTAAATACGAGACCCATTTCTACGTAAATGCAATCGGACAGAAACTGATTCTTCTCTGAAATTTATAGGTACTCCGTTCTGATCTCTAAGGCTTACGGTGATGTTATGAATGGTTTTCACGTTGACTGGTAAATATATTACAGTCGTCGGTATTTCGACAATCTTGTACCCCGGAGCCACTTGTGGGTAAAACTCGTGTATATTGTGTGACTCTTTTCCATTTTGAAATGATCCAGTTACAATATTACACGCAACTCTAATAACATTCACTCTTATAATATCGACGGGGGAGCTCAGATTCGTGTCTTTGGTCGGCTGATAAATTCCCATTATTGAAACCAAGTAATTTTCCTATAGATCCGTCTTTAAAATGAATAGTCTTTGAACACTTAAGTTCCGTTTTAAGTGTGTTATTGTTCGGCTTGAGTGAAAATGTCACCCCCGACGGCAGTTGGGTTTTGATATATTTTTCAATATCCTCAATTTCGTACGAACCTGTCGGTATGTTAACGGTCACTTCATAATTATCGTTTTGATCTCCACCGAGATACAATTTATTATTAATTCCCTCTTCGATATTGGGAATGGAATTGTACACAGCAAGATCAATGAGACCGATTTCCCACTCTCCATTGGATAGATCAATCGGTGGAAAGAAATCACACCAAAGTGTAGAACTATTTCCGTTTAAAACAATACTCATGGTAGTAGAAACTTTAAGCACAAATGTCCACAGACGACTGAAGTGTCACTTTGATGTCGCTTGTAATTATAGTGAATATTAGCGTTGGAACCAAAATATCTAGTCAGTTCGAGTGGAGGTCTAAGATTTCCAAAACTGTCATAGTATTCTACATTTACACCGCGCTTTTTATAACACACCCAATGTGTACCTTCACCCGTGCTACTATCGAGGTTGACAATGGCGGATTCGTTTTTCAACGGCCCCGTCGGGGGTAGATTATCCCTCATAAAAACACCTCTGAAATACGGTATCCTCACGGCATATTTCTCTAAATCAATATTCGTTAACGGTCTGTTTGGTAATGAATCAATCAAACTTTTTTTTTATTGATCTTCTTCTTCTTGCCTTTCAGTCCCCTGCCTTTTGGATACGGTTTGAGATACAGACCAGTGCCTTTAGCATATGGTTTGAGATACAGACCGCTGCCTTTTTGATACGGTTTGAGATACAAACCCCCACCCAACAAGAGACGTTTCCCTCCACCTCCCAATTTGGATTTCGCTTTCATGGCCGTTGTTACAGCCCACGCTGCTGCCCGTTCACCCATAGACGCGTTACCCGATTTGACTCGACTCCAAGCCCGTTCTGCTAAAATTTTATCCGCTTCTCTACGATGCTCCGAATCACTGTATTTGCTGTACGCTATATCGTGCTCTTTACACGCTTCGTCCAGCGGATTGACTCCTTTATCACCTCGGGCTAATCTCTCGGCCAGCTTTGTACCCGGACCGCAATAGTTGTAAGAGGGTAAATGGAGTTCTACAGGCAATAGATCTATAGCCTTGTTTAAAACCCTATCACCAACGCTTAAAATTCCAGAAACGAGACCACGGCCCTTTTTGACCCTTGTTGTTCGTCCCTTTGCCATTTCTATACTGAATCAATACTCAAGGGTGCAACGTATTTATGGTGTCGTCGCTAAAAAATTGGTTATACCTTATCGCTCGAACCCCATAGTGATCTCCAGTTCGTTACTCGGTCTTTGGAAACATCCACTTTACTGTATTCTCTCTTAATAACACGAGCGAAAGCGATAAGTTCCGATTTACTGTACGCCTTAAAACCATTTTCCAACGCCTTTATAGAGCCGGCCAATTGTGCCACTGTAATTGCATCCGTATCGACATCGCCTTTGGCGACATTACAGATACGTTTCCCCTCGGCGTTAAAACAATCGCCATTTTTCAACAACAACACATTGTTCCTTATCCACGTCTCCAATTCTCGAATGTATGTTTTCAACTGTCTTAAAGTCACTACATCCATATCGTCGACGGCATCGGCTACACTAGTTATCCTCTTATCTTCAGCATTGAAAACCGATTCACCGGATGTCGGTGATTGGTGTAGATGTACGGTATTTTCCATGAGGAAAATCAAAGTGACAGCATCATCGGCGTAGACGGGAGAACCGACACTTGCAATTCGACGATGAAGAAAATAATACCCCATATGGTCGGATACAATACTTTTATTGTCAACGTACATCTTATTGACGGCGTCCGTCTTACTAGAGGGATACTTTAAATTACAGATTCTAGCGTTACGAGCATCAAAGGCTCCCGCTTCCACCTCATCGCTCCCCTCCACATTTTTCACGAGAAAATTTTTCCTGGCGTATGCTATGTTGACAGCATCACCGTCGTCTATAGGTTCACCTACATCTTGTATTCGACTCTGTCTAACGGAATAGTCGGTCATAAGTTTAATCGGTATTAAAGATTCGAGATATCCTCTAGTTACAGCGTCATCGGTATCTTTAGTCGGACCCAGACCGCCCAAGGGTATGCCCTTTGTGTGATATTTTTGTGCGACTTTATCAAAGGTTATACACGTCTTATCCACAGTGTCTAGATTAACAGCATCTTTTTCCGTTAGAGGAGCGCCTACATTACGCAAGAGTTTACCCTTTATATCGTAATTACCCTCAGGGGTAAGGTCGTACCCTCTAACTATCGGTTGGGTGGATAAAGCCCTTCTCACCGAATAACGTCCAAACTTGTCGACACTCATCGTATTAATGTTCTTATTTTTGCAATTCCCGCGCCTTTTATAATTCCAGCTTCTTTTAGTTCTTCTATAATAGAAGCTATCTCATTTGCATGTCCCGTGTGTCCTGCATCGTGAGATGCCAACAAATGTCTCAGTCTGTCACACAACTCATTCGGATCGTCCCAGTATGAATAACCTCTACCGCTAACTTTTTTAGGTGGAAATAACTGCTCTATAATGTTTCTATATTTCATAGATTTGTTACGATTAACTTGTCCGTTCGGATCGTATAATCTTTTGTGTGCACTGGATCTCACACAGATATCTCTATACGCTCGTAAATCGGCCTCGGTATATATATCATCATCGGGTATACGCTTAAACACCAACTCGTACAATCCTGGCGTGCCTTTATAGTGAACTCCGTCAATTATAATCTCACCATCGTCCGACAACTGAAGAGTCTTGTTACCGATCGTCATAGAGTCGGCTCCGATTTTCGGTCCTTAACTGTGATCTATATTCTGACTACCGGCGGTATCTTTAATCATTTTGAGCATATATTTTCGTGCCAGCGGATGTGCGAAAGTACTGTTTACCCATTGTTCAGATTCACTTTGCCCTACAGGTGTGGACAATAGTTCCCTTACACTGGGCTGCGGTCGGTCCGGAGTCTCTGCAATTACTTCGGTATCCATAAAATCAACACTGGGAGTAGCCGGTACTTCCCCCCACTCTTCATTTTTCTCTTCCTCACTCTCGCTGCTCCACTCATCCGCTATTTCCGGCTTTTCATCCAACTCTTCTTCTTCTTCGGGTTTAATTTCTTGTTTCGGCAAAAACACTCCACTCTTCTGCAACTCTTTAATTATCGGTGTGTATTTCTTAGTATACATTCGTTCCTCTTCGACCTCTCCGTACCTCAACTGTCTGTACTTTTTCTTTATAGCCTTGCGCAATCTGGCTATCTCCAGCGTTAGATGCTCTCTCTTCCCAGACATCTTGTAGAATGACGATTGTTGCAAGTATCAAGCCTTTTGTACCTTAAAAATCTGTTACAATTCGATCAAAACCAATTCTAAATCTTCCATTCTCCGGTTCACTGTCCTTGTCTATTACAACGAATCCATGTTTATCTTTCCACGCGGTTGCACAAATGTTTTTAAATGCACTAAACACCATGTCAGTGTTTACGTGATCATTGTAAATGTGTCGTAAAGTGAGATCGTCCTGCTTGAAAAGGACCAAGAGATTGGCATTGTCTCGAATCAATTGTTTGGGAATCCTGCTGTACGTCTGTCCTAAGTAGAAGGAATCTATATTATTGTGACGTCCCATGGTGAAATAGTTACGTATATTGTCGTGTTTCTCGCAAGCTATGTCGTCAAATATTATTATCGAATTTGGCTCCGCTTCACTAGGATGGATGACATTTTCGTTGTCCGTGAATGTGTAATAACCAATTTCTTTGGTATTTCCCAGAATAGTTTCCAAAAACTTGTACTTTGGCTGCTGGAGTGATTTAGAAAATACATAGACGTTGGCAAATTTCAGGCCATTTGGATTGAAGAGCAGATTAAATAGCACATTAGTCTTGCCACTGTTTGATGGGCCGCACACTATAGATCGAACTGTGTTTGGTAATAAAGAACTGTGACGGTGCATTGTTGACCCGCCTCCTGCAACAACGTCAAAGTTTCTTACACGTAGTTTATCCGCTGTGTTTTTTAAACGCATTACGCAACGTTTGTCTAAATACTGTGGAAAACTAACAGTGCTATCCTATTAAATACCTAAACAACAAGCTTGGTTTTATCAATCCAACTGTCGTGTTCCTTGTCAAACCCTAACCACCGCACCAGTACTTTGTTACCCTTTTTGCGTAATACTTTTTCAACAAGATATACGTTGCCGATCTCTGACCTGCTTAATTCTTCGGCATAGAATCCCCCTTTCAGAATGTCACCTTTCGAGTCTTGTAGAATGTACGTTACAGGATTGGTCGGTACAACAGCGTACACGGTAAACACTTCGTTTGTCCAGTTGGGTAAATATCCTTTGGCAAAAGTCTTTTTAAATTTCGATATTCCAACTTTGTCGTCCACTTTAAATCGCGCCAGTGCTTTTGTACTCTTGCGTGCTGTTTTGTCCAGTAACATTTTCTCGTGCTTTTTCAACACTTGAGCGGGTTTCATGCCTATAGTACTGTGCACAGTGTTATTGTAGGTCTTTACTACGTTTTTCAACAGCTCCACCCACTCGTAACTACCGCGTGCCGTAAATTCACGCCACATTATATTTTTCAAAGTACGGTTCAGACGCTCAACCATAGACGCTTTCTTGTCTGAAAAAGTGGCGTAGTGATTTATATTGTATTTTTTCATTAATCTCTTTACGTGCATATTGAAAAACTCCTTCCCCTGATCGGTCTGAAAGTTATTCATGGGATGTTTTTTCAGTATCGGTTCTAACGCTATAGATACGTCTAGAGCCGACTTTGTCTTTAGCGGTTCTGCAATCGCAAATTTTGTCAGACAATTTATCATTGTCAGTATATATTTGTAGCCTCGGTTTTCCTTAGCATATGGAATCATTTCCACTAGATCGGCTTGATAAAGGTCATTAACTCCTTTCAGTGTCACACTACGTGTTTTGAAATTTCTTCGAGCGGGCTTGTGGAGCTCCGCCGCAATGGCTCGCCTTACATCCATTAGGTAAATGAGTGTGTTTACAGATTGGTGGCACTATTTATTTCGTGGAGATACTCTGGTGCAGGTAATCTCGAAATTATCGCTGCTTGTTCCCGCCTCACCGTTGCTTTGGATTAGTCCGCCAAAAATTGTCCATAAGAGATCGACAGAGATGTCGGAAGCTTTACGAAAAGCAACGTATCCAGGAGTCTTTGTTTTAAAATTGAGACTAGTAAAAGTAAAGCCCAACAGATCACCATCAGCTGTTCCATTTTTCATTTTGTCCACCAAACATTCAAAGCCTCTTTTTATCCAATCAATTTCCGTGACATTCTCGGGTGGTGGATGAAATTTAAACTGAATTTTAGTCCTTAGAGTACGAAATTTTTTCGCCACCCTACTTTGCGAGGAAACAATGTAAATTGGCTCCATAGTTCTTTTCAAGTAACTCTAACCGTGTGAGTCACCTTGTTTTAACTTGTTTGACCGGTGCTACACTCTGGTAGTGTAGATGGAGTAACCTGTGGACACTCTCCTTTCAGCGAGTAGTACGCATGCGCACTGTTACACACTGTTGTACAATCCGGCTAGACCAGTCAGAACCTGTCTAAACACACCTTGGAATGGTAGCCGAAACGAGGTAGTCGACGCGACCCCCCTTTCTTACCTATATGAATATTGTTGGAGGGGAGTAGAGGGATTTGGCCTGAGACCGATATGCTGTCACTTCCACACACGCTCTGGTGGGAGGTGGTGGTGGGGGGTTCCCGCAGCCAGTGGGGGGTTCCCCCAGCCGGTGGGGGGTTCCCGCAGGGGGGAGCAAAGTCCGCGGGTCGAGGTATATCGGTTGGATGTTTGGGTTGCTAAAAGTGTATGTCGGTTAGTAGATCGGTTGCTAAAAGTATATTTCGGTTGGTAAAAGTATATTTTGGCTGGTAAATCGGTTGGTTTTGGTTGGTAAATCGGTTGGTTTTGGTTGGTAAATCGGTTGGTTGGTAAATCGGTTGGTAAAAATATATTTCGGTTGTTAAATAGTGGCCAGACTAACACCCGTGTGGGCTGTGGTAAGCATAGGTTAACAATATTTTAACACGATACATAAACACATGTGCTACACCCTGGTAGACAACGGAGGAAACTACGTTTAACACATTAAATGTACCTAGGTCGTGGTGGGCAAAAGTAGGAAACTCTAATAGGTTAACTATCTTAACACATTATATAAATATATAACACATTATATATATAACACATTATGGTAACAGCTGATTGGCTGTGGATGGGCAAAAGTAGGAAACTTTAGGTTAACTATCTTAACACATTATATATAACACATTATATATATAACACATTATTGTAACAGCTGATAGGCTGTGGTAGGCAGAAACTTATAGGTTAGGTTAACACAAGCACATTACAATTTGGACACTACTATTTGTTGTCAGAGTAACCTAGAGGTACGACTCAGAACCCATACCGTAAGACGTACGCGAGTTTTTCGCGGTCGCGAAAAACTCGGTAAGTCTTACGGTAAGGGGTTCGTGTCCGAACTTCTACGAAATGTTCTGACGTTCGGTTACAACATGGCGGCTTATATACTGCGTTCATTATCCGACTTGTAATACTATGCACGATAGCTCAGTCGGTAGCGTGTCCGCCTTCCAATCCAAACTTCACAGGTTCGAATCCCACCGGTATTAAAAAAGTTAAGTGTATGACGTCATGTGTGTATGGCGTCTTGTGTGTGTCTCGACAACAATACGTCACAGGTGGGGGGACCAATGGGGGAAGGGAAGGGGCCTAAAGGGGAGGGGCGTACCGGGGAGGGGCATGGGGAGGGGTGGGAGGAGGTGGGGGGACCAATGGGGGAAGGGGCCTAAGGGGGAGGGGCCTACAGGGGAGGGGCAGGGGGAGGGGCCTACAGGGAAGGGGCAAAGGGGGGAGGGGTGGGGGGACCAATGGGGGAAGGGGCCTAAAGGGGAGGGGCAAGGGGGAGGGGCCTACAGGGAAGGGGCAAAGGGGGGAGGGGTGGGGGGACCAATGGGGGAAGGGGCCTAAGGGGGAGGGGCCTACAGGGGAGGGGCAGGGGGAGGGGTGAGGGGACCAATGGGGGAAGGGGCCTAAAGGGGAGGGGCAAGGGTGAGGGGCCTACAGGGAAGGGGCAAAGGGGGGAGGGGTGGGGGGACCAATGGGGGAAGGGGCCTAAAGGGGAGGGGCAAGGGGGAGGGGCCTACAGGGAAGGGGCAAAGGGGGAGGGGTGGGGGGACCAATGGGGGAAGGGACCTAAAGGGGAGGGGCAAAGGGGGAGGGGTAAAAGGGGAGGGGCCAAGGGGGAGGGGGGAGGGGTGGGGGCAAGGGGGGAGGGGCAAAGGGGGAGGGGGGCAAAGGGGGAGGGGTAAAAGGGGAGGGGCCAGGGGGAGGGGTCAAGGGGGAGGGGGGAGGGGTGGGGGCAAAGGGGGAGGGGGCAGGGGGAGGGGGAGGGGTGGGGGTACCCCCACCATTTTTGTCCTAAACCGCCGCACACTCTACTATCATGGCGTCATTGAATATTCGAATGTATTATAATTTTTCAGAATAAAACTGTTAACATAAAAACCGTCATTGTTAATAAGAAAACTCTTCCCCTTATTATTGTGTAATAAATCTCTTGTATTTGAATAACAATACAGCCATCACTTTAAGTTTTGTTTAAAGATATTGTATTACAGTTTAGTATTGAATATCACCTATATTATTAATTATTAATTGGTTTTAATTGATTAAATTTATAACTTTTAAAATACCCTGACTTATATTATTAATAGCCTAAATTAAATTTATAATTATTGTATTATTTAAGCAATTACATTAATAAAACTATACTGGTTGAATATAAGTTATAAATAATAATTAAATTCAAAGTAAATTATGGTTTAGTTGATACAATTTTACCTTCACACGTTTCACACCTAATTCCTAAGACGTATTACATTATACGATTAATTATTAATAGCCTAAAATAAATTTATAATTGTATTATTTAATCATTTACATTAATAAAAATATAAATACCGGTTGAATATAAGTTATAAATAATAACTAAATTCGAAGTAAATTATGGTTTAGTTGATACAATTTTACCTTCAGAAGTTTCACACCTAATTCCTAAGACGTATAATTGTAATGAAAATTTGCATACTTACTTCAGTTTTGAATAATAAAGCGGTAGATGAATTAGATAGAAGTTAACTTCAGTTATCATTTATCAAAGAGAGTTTTGACAAGTGGATTACTACCTCAATGTCTCAATGGAAACTCAAATCTGCTCATAATAACATGCAAATTTTGAGAGTTTAAAACAGTTTTACATAGTTTTCATGGGAAAATTATTTTAAATATATATAACACTTTATTTGTTTCATGCTTTTGGAAGAAAGAACAATTGTTAACTAAAATAAACAAATAATATTTTGTTAAATTAAAATAATAATAATGGTATTAGCAATGAATAATCAATTAGAAACTTCAGGTTAGAGTCGTCAATCTCCTGATTAATTAAAATGTCTCTGACTAGGGATTATAATTGTTATTGTCGGAGCAGTTTTTGGGTTTAGACTAAAGATAGAGGTAATATCGTTTAGGTATCCGATGGGTATCGAAAATATGCGTATTCCGTAGGAAATGACGTGGTAGGAATTAGAAAGGAGTTCGAACCGTAGAGATCAGCCCTTAGACAACGAATGAAATAGAGTGCTGTCGGGATTATCCGACACACCACTCGGCGATTGGTTCGATCGTCCTGGAGGAATCAACCTTCAGACAATGAATGAAGTAGAGATTTGTCGGGATCAGCCGACAGACCACTCGGAGATTGGTTCGATCGTCCTGGAGGAATCAGCCTTCAGACAATGAATGAAATAGAGATCTGTCGGGATCAGCCGACAGACCACTCGGAGATTGGTTCGATCGTCCTGGAGGAATCAGCCTTCAGACAATGAATGAAATAGAGATCTGTCGGGATCAGCCGACAGACCACTCGGAGATTGGTTCGATCGTCCTGGAGGAATCAGTCTTCAGACAACGAATGAAGTAGAGTGCTGTCGGGATTATCCGACACACCACTCCGAGATTGGTTCGATCGTCCTGGAGGAATCAGCCTTCAGACAATGAATGAAGTAGAGATCTGTCGGGATCATCCGACACACCACTCGGAGATTGGTTCGATCGTCCTGGAGGAATCAGCCTTCAGACAACGAATGAAGTAGAGATCTGTCGGGATCAGCCGACAGACCACTCCGAGATTGGTTCGATCGTCCTGGAGGAATCAGCCTTCAGACAATGAATGAAGTAGAGATCTGTCGGGATCATCCGACACACCACTCGGAGATTGGTTCGATCGTCCTGGAGGAATCAGCCTTCAGACAACGAATGAAGTAGAGATCTGTCGGGATCATCCGACACACCACTCGGAGATTGGTTCGATCGTCCTGGAGGAATCAGCCTTCAGACAACGAATGAAGTAGAGATCTGTCGGGATCAGCCGACAGACCACTCCGAGATTGGTTCGATCGTCCTGGAGGAATCAGCCTTCAGACAATGAATGAAGTAGAGATCTGTCGGGATCATCCGACAGATCACTCCGAGATTGGTTCGATCGTCCTGGAGGAATCAGCCTTCAGACAATGAATGAAGTAGAGATCTGTCGGGATCATCCGACAGATCACTCCGAGATTGGTTCGATCGTCCTGGAGGAATCAGCCTTCAGACAACGAATGAAGTAGAGATCTGTCGGGATCAGCCGACAGATCACTCCGAGATTGGTTCGATCGTCCTGGAGGAATCAGCCTTCAGACAATGAATGAAGTAGAGATCCGTCGGGATCATCCGACAGATCACTCCGAGATTGGTTCGATCGTCCTGGAGGAATCAGCCTTCAGACAACGAATGAAGTAGAGATCTGTCGGGATCAGCCGACAGACCACTCCGAGATTGGTTCGATCGTCCTGGAGGAATCAGCCTTCAGACAATGAATGAAGTAGAGATCTGTCGGGATCATCCGACAGATCACTCCGAGATTGGTTCGATCGTCCTGGAGGAATCAGCCTTCAGACAACGAATGAAGTAGAGATCTGTCGGGATCAGCCGACAGATCACTCCGAGATTGGTTCGATCGTCCTGGAGGAATCAGCCTTCAGACAACGAATGAAGTAGAGATCTGTCGGGATCATCCGACAGATCACTCCGAGATTGGTTCGATCGTCCTGGAGGAATCAGCCTTCAGACAATGAATGAAGTAGAGATCTGTCGGGATCATCCGACAGATCACTCCGAGATTGGTTCGATCGTCCTGGAGGAATCAGCCTTCAGACAACGAATGAAGTAGAGATCTGTCGGGATCAGCCGACAGATCACTCCGAGATTGGTTCGATCGTCCTGGAGGAATCAGCCTTCAGACAATGAATGAAGTAGAGATCTGTCGGGATCATCCGACAGATCACTCCGAGATTGGTTCGATCGTCCTAGAGGAATCAGCCTTCAGACAACGAATGAAGTAGAGATCTGTCGGGATCAGCCGACAGACCACTCCGAGATTGGTTCGATCGTCCTGGAGGAATCAGCCTTCAGACAATGAATGAAGTAGAGATCTGTCGGGATCATCCGACAGATCACTCCGAGATTGGTTCGATCGTCCTGGAGGAATCAGCCTTCAGACAACGAATGAAGTAGAGATCTGTCGGGATCAGCCGACAGATCACTCCGAGATTGGTTCGATCGTCCTGGAGGAATCAACATTCAAACCATACCATGCCAGTACTGAGCGTTCATATACCACCAGTTTGTAAATATAATCACAATTTCTTTCTGAATTTACAATATGCATATATTTATGTATTTTAACTAAATATAATTTGTTATGAGTATTTATATTTTTAATTATCATAATATACGTCGAAAAGTGTTTGTTATAATTTTTAAATCATTGTATTTATTTGATCATCCTAATACTCAAATGTACCTCACCAGATAAAAAAAAGTTTTACTTTACCCAATTAGACTTATCAATATTTGAAAATTAGTATTTTGGACAGTTTAAAAGACTTATAAGGTTTATATATACTTCATATATTTAGGACCTAAATGAAAAAAAACAACTTGTTTTTGAAAGTTTAGTAATATTCATAACATATTCTCTGAAGGAGTGAATATGGAGAAGGTCACCTTCTCTGAAGGAGTGAATATACTAAAAATGTAAACAAAACATATGCAAAATCAGTTGCATTATGAGTATTTGAAAATTCTACAAGATATATTTCCGTTGTGAGTATGGACCGATATTTTATATCTTTCGTTATAATCAACGAGATAACGATCTGAATGTATAAGATAAAGTATTATTTGTATAGGACATAAAGTGTTGAGAAACTAATATCAGAGCTGGCTAAGTTCCAAAGTCTGAAAGCAAAGATCATGTGTCGAGGAGTCGGAAATTAGAAATTTATTGTCAAAGTTCACTGTTATATCTATAGTTCTGATACCTTAGTTGTGTGTTGGTTTCGCAAATCATAACAGAAAATATTTTGCAACGCCATTAAAATTATTTGTGTATGTAATAATAGTATATGTTTTGCAACTAACTGTTTTAGCCACAACAACATTTTAATAAAGCGAAACAATATTATTTGTACGAACATGATCATGAACAATCTGGACAATGTGTATCTACCTTGTAACACTTTAGTGATCTCAATTATTGCATCGGTCATGTACTCAGATTGTTTTTAGTACTATTTTGATGAAGTTCATTTACCAGAAAATAGTTTAAATTATTTTTAACTGCACCAATTTTATATTAACCGTTTTCCATAGATTTTTAACAGCTTTAGAATAATCTAAATTATGACAAAGTGTCCAGATTACTATCTCGTATCAGATATATTAACCGCAACTTTTCTGATTAAAAAAACAAACAATTTGATAGCCAATAACGGAAATTTTCTCTTTTCACTCAATACTTTTTAAACCTGAATACATAAAATGTATTAGATATTTTTGCTATCCCATTTGCCGAAGTTTATAATTTTACCATCTCTCGTTGAATCGTGAAAAAGATTTTTTTCTTCTTCTTCAAGTTCTAACAAGAACTTCTAACCATTATCTAAATTGAACAAATATTGCGAGAAAAATTAAAATGTTTACTAATATTGAAGTAAAAACAAACAATCAAGGAATTGTAAATGTTTTTGAAGACGATTACGTGTTCTTAAAGCGTGCTCATAGATCTACAAACAATTTTTTTCTTTTCTAATTTCATGAATCATTATAAAACTATAATCAATCATATAATGAATTATATCTACAGCAAATAAAAAAGACGCTTCATTTTACCAATAGTATCTGGAAACAATAATTGTAATTCAAATACATTTCGCTATCAATTATCTGTATCCTCTTACAAATTAAAATACAGTTTAAAACAGGTGATGGTGTATATTTATTTTATGAATGTCTGTATTTGTTGATAACTTAGACTTGATAATGGCTGTCGTTTACAACAAAACAACATAATAGACTATTAACGAACGTAAGTTGTCATTACTTTAAATAAATTTCTTAAACTAAATATAACTTTTTCAAAGTTTTAAAATGTTCATCATCAAGTAAATAGTATAAATAGATAATTGTTCAATACGTATAGGTACAAAGTTAGTACGGAAAAAAATGTTTCCAATTAGAAATTTATGTTCCTTATAATTTGAACGCTTGTTTACATATATATCAACTTACTGAAAGTATTAAAGTACATTATTGCACGTATTGCATTATACATGTCTCGTTCATTTAACAATTATATCTTTGAGTCGGAATGGTTGTATCATGGAATTTGTATATAATTCGTTTTTCTTTTTTAAATAAGAAACATGTTGTTATTACATTATAATAATATTACAAGCTAAGTCATTTTTACGAGGAACTAAAATTAAAATTTAAATTTTTTATAAAACAAAAATGTATTTTTCAGTAAATGTAGATATCTGTTAATAACGTTACATTTGCCTATTAAATTAATCTTCAAGGAGTTGTTAGAATTTGTTAAAATCTATTAAAAGTGTAAAAGTAGGAATTTGTGATAAATTTAAAAAAATGAGTGCTGATTTGTAAAGTAGAATTTATTAAATCAAATTAACTCTCCCTTTTTACGCTCAATTTTTTCCTCTGTATCTCCCACTTGACGCTTGTTTCAAAATGTTTTTACTTTTTTTATATAGCACCAACTCAAATGCTCGAATCAACTTGTACGTATAGACTCAACTTCTGCGTAAACATTTTATTTATTATAAATATTGACACTAATAGAGTTTATTCTTTTTTTAAACATTGATTTTGTTTTAAAAGACATCTAGAAATGAACAAGGTTGCAAATAACTAATTGCAACCAAATATTTCTACTGATAAATATGAATATGGAACACAATACATTTCTGAGGTAATTAAAAATATTGCGGTTTAAGCTCCAAATGAGGAAAACTAAGTTAAATATAAAACTACTTTATTTAAATAACACTTTTTTATGTGGTTTAAGGATAAAACCTGACTATATTTATTGCCTAAAAACAAGAGGATAATAAAACCGTGACGTGAGGATTGGGGGAGAATTGGACTTGGTTAAGAAAAATCTGATTTGAAAGATGAGTGGGATTTACAGTAACTCAAGACTACATGAACAAAGGTGTATTCAATACGAAGTATTGTATCATAGACTTTGGGACTATAAGAGGGTCCCACGGGGGCTACAAAATGTACATACATTTGATCTTTTTCAGTAATATCTACCGAACTCATATCGTTGGAGTAGAATCATTTTGTTTGTTATTATTTCGATTGAAAAGGATTGTGTGAGAAAATTAGTGTAGTGCTTTTGAAACAGAATTTTGATTACTATTTTAAATAAATTGCTGCTATTGTCCCTTGTATAAAAACAAATATTATAAAGGAATTTGTCTTTCAAATATAAGCCTGATTGGAGACACTGTACCGGCTTGAAATCAAGACGCTAAGTGTCTTAAAGATTCAGTCTACAAAGATATGAACCAAATTGTAAAAAGACAAATTTGGATCTTAACGTCTTTCTTATTCACCTCTCTATACCACCACTACAGGTATTTTACCATTAATGGCCATTAATAAAATCACCTAATCCGTATAGACATGTTAAACATACGCATGTACTTAAACCTTTCTTTAACTGACGGAACGGTAAGTATATTAAAACACAGTTTGCATTATTAACTCTTTTGTTCAATAATTAGTAAAGGAGGACGTATCGCATGAAATACGTTTTAAATATTTAAGGCCCGCAACGATTCCGTAATTAATTATAATAACGAAATACGGATAGACTTTCTAAAAATAATAGCCAGCATATAATGATAAAGTAACAACTCGAACTATTTGAGTTCTATTATATAATAACTATTATTATATAATAATAATTATTAGTAAGAGAGGGAATTTATATAGTGATTTGGTTGTTTTAGATAAACTAAACTGCCTGTAATACTTACCTACATTTAATTTGTATATCACAAGAATATTGTATTTATGGATATGTGAAACCTAGACCTATATTAAACATCGTCACGTTACATAACTTGTGTGAATAGAATTGCAAAAAAAAACATATCCTGTTTAGTCGCAAGCTTGTTGTGTTGATGTGGATACTTATGATCCCGGATTTGAAACTCAGTCGAGCCAAGTTACTTTTAGTACTTGTTCTACTAAGAGGGTGGAAATAAAGCAAACTGTGATTGTTTAGGTTATAATTTGACGGTTTGAGTTGAAATGATATGCGGCTACTAGATTTTGTTACATTCTACTATGTAGTATTTTATATAAAATATCTTATTAAAAAATCATATACACACAAGTTTTTTATAAATTTTAAAATTAAAAATAGACTAAAATACACATTAAAAAAATGCTGAAATTTAAGAATACTACAAACAACTTTCCTTTATAATGATACCCTTGTTTTATCTTCCTGTTTCGTATATGTAATAAATCAAATTTTTCTTTTATATTTTGTATGACAATGATAGGCAAAATACAATATTAATGTATGTATCCTCTGGGTATACAAAATGTTAAATTGTAAATAAATATAAAAATAAAATGTTTGAAAGTAAGCAAAAACAAATGTAAAATAATTATGAAAATACATTAAAATAGGATTTGTCCTTGAAGGATGTGCATTAGACAACAAATTTAACACGAATTTTTTTTTTCAAAACAATCACACTCAAATTAAAATTTGGGTACAACTAAATCATCGTTAGAAGAGATAAGATAGACATTAGTTCAATAATTTTTACTGACCTATGAAGCTTACTGTACAAATCACGTTAAATGTAAGAACATTTTGAAACGACAATATTCCAAGTTTAAGTTAGAAATATATTTTGGTTGTACACAACAATATTTCAATAGCGGCATTATTGCTTTTATATATATATATAAAAGAGAGAGAGAGAGAGAGAGAGAGAGAGAGAGAGAGAGAGAGAGAGAGAGAGAGAGAGAGAGAGAGAGAGAGAGAGAGAGAGAGAGAGAGAGAGAGAGAGAGAGAGAGAGAGAGAGAGAGAGACATATTATAGAAATCGGCTCACCCAGTCTATACAGGTATTTAATCAGATTTAACCTGTCTATACAGAGAAAAGGTTAATCTAATTTTACACAAATTCGTAATAATATTACATACTCTGCATATTATTAAATGACTTTGCTAACCTGTAAAATACCAACAGCAAAATAACAATAAACCATCAACAAAAATATTGAACATAATGAAGATGTTAAAAACCAAAGGTAATCCTAGCGGCTTTTAGAGTAAACTTGATTTAAGCAGGACATTTTTTGTTCACTTTACAGCCACAAGGCACACTGGTGTTTTTATACACATTATGAAATAATTTTACGGTTCAAACTTATATAAAATTAGCAAATCCTTATTGAATATTTGTAACACGTAATAAAAACGTTAATTTTAATCTAATTATCATCTGTTCTTATTTCATAAATAGATGTTAATTTTGTGTTATTAACGTGTGAACGACCTGTATTTCACAATATATTTTCAATGTTTGTACTCATATTTTATCTCTTATTTGTAATTTATCTATTAGAAGAGTTATTTATTTCATATTATTTATGTTTCGTACTTTTATAAAATCCATTTCATTATAAATTGTACTATTGGACCTGTAGAATAATAAAGTGTGTCGCTGCACGTTGTCAAGTTTACTTATTGCCTAATAAATAAATGTGTTGCACAACTACCAGGAAAACTAAGCTATTTTGTTAGATAAATGTTGCTTATTTTATTTAACATGGAGCCAAAACAAAACTCCGTTAAACATTTATCTCAGAAAACTTATTTCAGAGAGCAATAAAAAACTAAAACTTTTGTTTGCACATATACTTGCATTTGTCAAATATCAAACTTATGTATTCATTACTTAGTCTGCTAGAGTTTCATAAATCAAACGTAAATCATATTTTTAATAAACTAAAAAAACAAAATTTGTGAAAAGTTTATTTAAATGCACAGGAGAAACAATTTCATAAAAAAAAATGTAACTGCCTAAGTTAATGAGATTATCTTACAAATATAAGCTGAGTTTAAGGCCTTGAATATTCATATTGTGTGATTGCAGATTGTCTTTTGATTAGTTTATGCCTTCGCCACTTTTTATATGTTCATTTATACAAGTTATTTAAAAATACTCAGCCTTGAACTTAGTTACATTAGAAACTTTACTCATGATTAGTTGGACATTATAAGTTTCTTGGATAATTTCTTGGTATTATAACAAATAGTGAATAAGAAGTATAAACGGTACATAGAACATTTTATCTTCTGAAACTATAACCGCAATGACGAATTTGTTTTCATTCGTTGTTCTAAACTCGTTTTTATTAGTCTAATAACAGATGTTAAAGACTTAGAGTTTAAAAAAAAAGATACATTTAATGTGTTAACCCTATAGCGAAAAATAAAATATACAAACTTTGAGGACCAACAACCACAGAACACATGCATAAAATTTACTTCCCTTGTCAATTTTCAGGATGGAAATATTATAGCTTATTTAATTTTGAGAAAAATAATAAAGGAGTTAGTAATAGGTTTGAAAATAATATGTGTTAGTTGTATGTTTAACTCAAAGGTGAAACTATTTTTAATCATAAATACATGTATATTGCTGCAAACTTTCCAATCATTAACACAAACATTGGCATCATACAACCGGAATTTTCGATGATGATTTCCACAGTCCGAAAGTTTAAATAATGTCTATAATTTGTTATGGAAAAGTAGGAATATTTCTGCCGAGTATTTGGTATAAGTAGCAAATATTTTATAACAATATCTAACTTTAGTGGTAGTGAAGGTTTGTTTGAAGTGAAGGGAGCTCAACAGACAGTAATTAGTGATGTATTATTCTGTTTTGCGGTATTTGAAAAACATATAACATAGAATACCTAAAATACATTATCTCTTTTTTAAAAATCATCTGTTTACCTTTTTGAAAAGTTATTGTAGCTGATGTCAGATGATTTGAATAAAATACTGAATATGAATATAGAATTTAAATCTATTCATTTTTATAGTGAATTCAATAAAGAATCGTAGCCTAGTTAATAATGGCAAGACTTATTTACGTATAGTTTTGGGTAAGATCTCTGTCTTTCATCTTTCCAATCAGGTCTCTCTAGAACAACACTTGTTCTTTTCCAACCCTGACTTTTAGAGTATGCGAGAGTTAGGGGTCTTTATTTTATACTAATTTAGTCCGGCATAGAAGACTGAGAGGTTTTATAATTTTCAACAATAAAAATGAAATGATCTGAGAACCTGTGTAGGTAAATGCATAGATTTTCTCCAGAACTGAAGATAAAAGAAGTAGTTCCCAAAAGAGATATTCAATGGTTTTTTTTGAATCAAGTTGAAAACCTCACCCATAAACTTTTCTTCGTGGAATCGAATGTTTAACGTTCTCCAAATTAATGAATATATATTGAGTGGTTGTGGGAACAGACATTAAGGGAGGATTGGAATCAATGCGACAGAATCACGCATGTCTTAGACGCGATGTAACTTTCATACTAAAAGGTAAACAGTGGTAGTAGATATATAATATGTTAGCAATAATTGAATTGAGAAACAATAGGATTAAGTTAAAATAATCTATGACCTACATCGGTGTTACGTTAAATATAAATATCCACAAACACTCCAAATGACGACACAAAAATTGAAGAACTCTTTCTTAAAATTTTGAATATTTTCCACAAATGTTTTAATTGAACATCTATTTATGCTGTGATATAAGAAAGCCTGATTTAAAACGCTGAGTGAATTTATCAAAGATAGGTTGGTAATGTGGAGATCTTATTGCCAACTTATCGACGCTACGTTAGTTTAGTTTATGTTATAAATAAGAAACATTTGTCCTTCGGCCTTCATCAGTAATCATTTATTACCATTTCCAATTATAGTTTGTTTGTTGACTTAAAACATTTTTACACTAGAGACAACCCTGAGATTTCATATCATAAAACTCTGTACATGACGTTGAGATGACTCTAAACTTGATACTGGAATACATAATAAATGTAGAGATAGACAAATTAAATCTCAATTTATGAAATGGTAATTGAGATATGCCTGAGCGGAAAATGAGGTATCGTTTAAGGTGTTAATTACTTTAAAACTGAAACATCATTAGTATATATCGGTAAAACAGATTCTGTGATTAACAAATTCTTTTGATCAGGTGGTATAATTATCTTTAATGAAAGAGTATCTGTGTCGTTTTTAGTTAGGCGGATAGAATTGATTTTAATTAAAGATTTTCGCGAAAGGAAATGTCCAGATATTGAGAGACTTTGGATTTTCTGCCGTTGTTTTCTTTAGACTCTAATGTAATTCTAGAACTCAAAGAAGTACTGGGACGGATTAAATCTATTTGATATTTTTGTAACGATGAAAGAGAGACAAGTAGAGTGGAAGTATATTTATGATGTGAAAGTAGGGGTCATTCTTTAGAGGTTATTAAAGTTAATATCGCCTATTATAAAACTAATTATAAAGAAAATATTCGCTCCAATTTATATATTAAACAGATTGAATAAATATAGTTTAATAATGATTGATTGATTAATTATATTTAATTTTTAACGGGTCTCATTATATACATTTAATGACCCTTTAACAGTTCTAAAGTAAATACATTCCAAATTTAATAACAATTATTGTAATAATATCTTATTCATATATTGAAAGTCATATTTTTTTTTCAAATATAACTAGGAAGTACGAGTTTTAAATTTTTTGGATTTCTTTAAAAATTTAGCAATAATAATTTTGGAACAAGAAGAATTTTGGAACAATTATTGTAAATAATATATATATATATATATATATATATATATATATATATATATATTACGGATACAAAAATTAATTACTGCATAATATGAACGTAAGACAAGTAAGAAAATATGTATCCAATTTAAATTTAACTCGTTGTTCATATTTTAAACTTAGGTTTATTATTTCTGAAAACGTATATACAAAAATTTCAAACCTTTTTTTGTAAAAAAAAAAAAAAAAAAAAAAAAGACTGAATAGCCTATCCTATAATGTGTAAGATGCATAAACAGTTGTATATTTATAGAAGATTACAAGCAAGACATATTTCAATAAAACAATCTTTTTAAAAATAACAATTTGATATTCCTTATATATAATAAGGTTGTATCATCTGGCCATCTTTGTAAATTTGCACTTAGACATGTTATTTCATTCGTTCAACATTTTAATTCAAATAAAGAATTAGATACCTACATATCTTCAAATGAAATTAACTACATTTTCATGTTCTTTTACTTATAATTTATAGTTTTTTTACTTATATTTTTACATTTTGTTAGTGGATGTCCTTACCGATCCTTCTGAACTAAATTGAAGCGATGTTTTATTAAGGTGTAGAGCCAATAAAACTGGCTCTAATAATAATAACTGGTATATATTTTGAACAAAATTAGTTTATCTATTTCTAAAAATTAGTGCTCATAATAAGGTACTTTATGGACTCTTAAAACTTCTATACGAAATGTGTAAATATATTACTTATATTTTTTACAAATACATAGTCTATTACAGATCTTAAGCTTTTTTTCGACAGAAACTATTTTAATTTTGTTACCTTCCACCAATTAGCTATAACATATCGAATAAATAAAATTCAAAACTTTTAAACCTCTGACTGGGTTCAAGTCCATTTTTTGAAAATGAAGACTTTTATACAAAATCAACTTTAAAGTGAGTTTATACCGTGAAAATAACTATCCTATGACGTAACAGACTATGACTTTAGGCCTGTTAGACAGCTTTCAGTCGAGTAAGTTCTTGGTCAGAGTGTTGAGTTCCTGTTGCCCCAAACATTCACTTTCGGAATTCGTATCCAATTGTAGTCCCCCCCCATGATGATGTTAAGTAAATATTCAGATCTTTTTGAGCCCTCACGAAAATGAAGACGTCGTTGCGTCATATAAAGAGCTCTGTCCTTTAAGTACAACTGGGGACTCTGTTTACTTTATAGACATATTTGTTTTAATGCGTATATATGATATGGTGTCCCTGAAATGTTGTACAAATTCTTCAATGAATAGTTACAGAGCCAAAACTACTAATATAACATTTACTGGATAGTTTAGTTGTTTTATTATTAGTTCTGGAAGCGGGTTTTACCCCTTAGATAGACACTTCAGTATATATATTTTTTGTGTATCTCCTTATTTCTCTACCTAGCTTAGTTTTACACAATTGGAATTTGTAATATAAAATTTTTCTAGGTAGATTGCTTGTTTATTCTGGATTTTCATTTGGGCCAGTCCTTCGTCCTTAGACAATAATATAGACTTTTGAGGGTTCACAAACAAATTCTCATTTTTTAAATTTCGACTCGGGCCGTAATTCTTATAATAATATGTTTTATATTATTTTAAAACACTTTAAAATAAGTGGTAATTTAAACACTTATTGAAATTCATTATCTCCAAAAAGGCGGATAAATTAGTGTTAGGAATTGATTTAAATCAATATTTCATTATGAGCATAGGAACAATCCTTTGTTTTATGATGATAAAGGTACTCAAGATCAACTAAAATGATGAACATTTGACATGCTATTTTAAAGATATTATATAAATAATATGAAGTGCAAAGAGGTATGTAAAAAAGCGTTGCGTAAGAAAAAATGTTATGAAAAATTCTCGACGTTTAATTTTAAAATCTATCATGCCTCTGTCGTTTATTACATCTTTATATGTTTTTAAACACTCTTGTATCCCCCCCACAAACTAAGCATTTTAAAAACTTTTTTTATAATAATATTTTATGATTATGGTGTTCTTTGTGATTTACTGAAGAGTAATTTGGATCTACCTTTATAGTTGTGAGTTATTTAATAAAATATATATTTCATATTTAAATACTAATATTTTCCAACTTAAAATATTTTATGTTTTAATGCATCAGTAAATCAAGTAATTTGTATAAATTATAAAATCATAACGAGTGTCCAATGCTTATACTAATCAGGAGGGGATCTGTGATGACAAACAATATGAATATTCATTGGTTGTAACTCAGCTTATGTTTGCAGAGTACACTCACTAACGTAATCCGTTTACTTAATTCGTTTTAGGAACTTGTTACTTATATGACATTTAGAAGAACGGTTTACATACAATTCTCCTTCATGTTTTCCACAACATATGAATAATGTTACATCACGTTGCATATTCCGTTCTTTAATTAATTGGACAATGTCAATTTATTAGTGTATGCTATCTATACTTTTCGTTCAGTCTCCGACATTAATGTCTAAAATAAAATATTTAATAAAAAAAATAATTAAAAAAAAAAAAACGAAAAGAAAAACAACAATATTATCCAATCCCTTTGTATGCCAAAATTATCTGGAATTGCCATCTCTTCAAGTATAAATTCGTCGGTGCTCCTAAAAATTTATAAACAAATCAATAAAATAAAAGTTATTCATTTAATTTCGTTTAATTTGTTAGCAGATTTAAAATGACGGCTAGGTAATTATTTACCATTAGTAGTGTTATTTTTTGTAAGAAAAGTAATTGATTCCAATTGCCCAATTTTTATTTACTGTATATCTCACAGATAACAATATTTATCTTTTGGAAAGTATAAAGAAATAGCTGATCTCGCCAGAGTTTGCACTAATAACCGTTCAAAGTTTACCTATATTCGAGCCCGGTTAGTGAAGTTGAGGTTTTCCGTGAATTAACTACTTTCTTCCTTATCTAACAAATAAAAAATATTGACCTATAAATAAATAAATGACATTTTGTTTTGATGTTAAACTCAAATTCTGTGCATTGGGCGGGTGTAATATCATTTAAATTATATACAGACATAAAACATTATATAAGAATAAAGTGAATAAGTATGGATTTTGGAAAGGGCAAAACAACTTATGGATATTTATATATTACATCGTGTAGGAATTATTAAATTTATTGGTTTTAATACTAAAACGAGACGTTTACATTGAACAGTATTTCTTTATTTCAGGGTGGAAAATACAATACAGAAAAGGAAAAATTAATCTCTACAGAAAAAATGGAAATTTCTGCATTTTACTATTAAAGTTATTAGAGGATAAGATAAAGAATATGAGTCCATTAATTTTATTAGTCCTAAGAAATCTGGTATTATTAACAACTTACAATTTTTAGTATCTCTTTCATAAATTAGATTGTGTGAACCAAATTCATTTAGTCATATATACTTAAAAATATTTCCAAAAGTGTTTTCGCCGTTTAAAATTGCATTATTTGGCCATCATATACTTTTCAATTATTCATTTAAAAAACCGTAGTTTTGATGAAATTATATCGCCTTAAAATATATATTTTATGTGTAATAAAAAATTATTTTGTTTTTCATTTTAGAATTATATCTAAATATCTATTCCCAACGACGATAAATTCAAACCTAGTGGTATAAAACAAATAAACAGCAACATTCATCAGCCTATGTGATTGATGAAAATGTTAATCAATTTGGAAATAATCAATATTTTAAGTAACATAGCAAACTAAGTACTTGTTTTAAGGAAATCAAAACATCTCCATTTACAAATATCACTCATAAATGGATTTAATTTCTTTTTTTTTGTATTTTGGACTACATGTTCCAAAAAATTAAATATGTGTCTGAAAATAATAAACATGTGTTCCTAGAATTTCGAAACAAATAAAACTATCAAAACTATATGTATATTGCAATTTATCACTCTCAGTTTTCCATCCTTAATATGTAAATGTAAAATAACCAAAATGTATAGGTAAACAAGAGCACTTTAAACTTCTTCTAAGAAACTTTATATATATATATATATATATATATATATATATATATATATATATTTGTATAAATATTTGTTTAGATTTGGAGGTCACTTCCCTTAAATGACCCGTCATCTAAGCAGGAACTACAAAATGTTAAGGACGGTAAGTTTTAAAAGTAATACCCCAATGTAGATTTGATAAGAATGTTAATGTTTAAACAGTATATTGAAAAAGTGGATAGATTTTACACCAAGCTAACGTTTCCTTAAAGTTTTTTTGAGATTTGAAAAGTAAGAGATATTTGCAAAAAAAAATAAACTTAATTAGCGACTAACTGGGAGTAAATTTTCAAATCATACTATCTTTTCCGATGAACCATAAGATTATTTGTGCGTTCTTTTCGATACCTACATAATAATATACTCAAGGAACGACAAAGCCTTTTGCAAAGAATCAAAATGACATAAGAAATATACATTTTAAAACATTATATGATGTTCAGGAAAGAGATTATTTTTTTCAAATTATTTTAAGGCCTAAATCTATGGTTAACAAAATATAGCACACTTTATTGAAAAATGTGGTGTATTTTTTAACAAAATAACCAATTAGATTCTTTAAAATAATTTGTGAATTCATTGTAAATATTTAATGGCATTATTTTATATTTTATTTGCTTAAAAGACACACAATATCAACTAAAGAAAAACCCTTAAAAATGTATTGAAATAAACTATTTTTGTTGGTTATGCTTTTCATATTTGTTCCACCATTTCAGATATAGTGATGAACTCTTTTAATTCAATTTCTGAAAGAAAAATGGTATTTTTTATATTAGTATCTGTTTATGACGATTTAAATAAACATGAGTAAAATTCAAAATATTACAACTCCCTAAATGTCCGTATTTACGTTATATACTTAAGGTCGCTTCTACAGACCAAATGGTTTAAACGATTGTTAAGCCTTTCCCATTAAATCCATCCTTTGATTTGTACTTCAAAACCTCCAATTTAGATTTAGGTCTAGGATTCAAAATGTATTATTGTAGTCATCTCCGCGGCCTGGAAATGAAATCGATTTCTTAACATTTTAAATATTGTCCTTATGTAATGTAATTGTTTAGGCCTACAACAAATTCTTATTTTATATTTTCTCCTTTTTTATTATTAGTTATTATATATAAACATATATATTTTAGACGGAAATAGATATCGATATGTAAGAATGAAAGTCTGTTACAAAAGTAGTACCTTTTTTACGAATTTTAAATACACAACATTCATTATTAAAGACCTGAAAAAATTCGATTAAAACTTCACAATTCAACCATAACGTGTGTGAATATATAATTGATTGAAAGAGTGTCTTTCATAGTTTAGTTTTGATCCAAATTGGGTATTGAGATATCGACCTCCACTTAAAATTTAAATATCAGAAAAGCTCCACCCACTTTTATTTCTTAATTTAATTTGTAATTATATAAAAATTGGGAAATAAAATATTTGCAATGTTTCCAGCCTATATTAGTACCTTGAAATATACTTATTTATATGAAATCAATACCATTAACATATTATCTTGCTGTATAAATTTCCGAAGGAACAGTAAATTTAAAGTTGTACCCGGTCTTCTAGAATTATAAAGTGGGTTGCTGCTCTCTGTTATGTATGATTTAATGCCTAATAAATCACCGTGTTTGAAAATCAGTCTATTTTACATAAGTATATTTATTTCATATAAAAATATGACTCTGATATATATCATCAAAGTTGTATTTTAAATAAATCACTTTATTTAACTTTAGAAATACATAAACTCGTTGCGTACATTTATAAACTAACTCTTGTAACATATGTTTATGGCTGCAAAATAAATAATAATAATAAAAAGTATTCTTTATTTATTTATATTAGAAAAATAAAGAAATTATTTTGATAATAGAATCATTTATTAGGTTTTGTCGTAGTTTTCTTTTTAAGAACACAGTCAGATCATTTTTAAGTGTCTGTTAGACTGTCTAAAACTATTATTTCATGCATTATATCAAAAACATATGTTCGAGTTTACTAAAAATGTTCAAAATCCTTGTAAAGCGAGAGTCCCATGGAATGATTGCATTAGATTTTGAGACTAATTACTTAAAGATAGATTTGAATATTTGCGAGGATGAAAAGATAAATTAATTGAAATCTTGGAGGCCATAATTCCATCTTGGGTTGTAATTAATATCAAAACATTTACTCTTCGAATTATAAAATCAATAATATAAAAGCACTTTAAAGTATATTTAAATATCTTTTAGTACATAGATTATTTATTTTTAATAAAATTTATCAAACATTGACGGGTAACGTAAACAAATTGTGTTATAAGGAATAAATATATTGCTTTATAACTTATAACTATTTCTACAATTAATCTTTACATATCCTAAAGTTACATGTATTCTTATAAGGTTACCAGTTTAGATGAAATACTGAAGATGATGAAGTTAATGATGATACGTTCAGTTTTGAGTCTTTTAAATAGTAAATAAACGATACATTTAAGAAAATAAATTACTTTATTGGAAATTTAATTACCATTCAGCAGTTAACGTTATTACGATCGGAAATAATGTGATATTAAAAATCTGACATACATTGGAAGTATGTTTGTGCATAATTAATTTGTAGTTTGATGGGAGGGTCCTTATACACCCTATACAACTTTAATCGAAAGGTCCTCTGGTCAGATTTACTAATCATGATGATCATGATTCATGTATGGAGGATTATTCTAAATCGTCTCACCAGTTTGATTTACTTTAAATTACAGTGTTAAAATTAATTGTTACTCATTATCTCTAGAATCGAAAATACGAATAGATTAAACAATTTCCGTTTATTGGAGCTAGAATACCAAAAGATGTGGAATAAGTTTAGCACCATATATATGGACCTTTTAAATTAAAGTGCATAACCTATTATTTATGTGTTTAGGAGCATCAAGGTTATATTGAGACTGCCCGTATAAAAAAAAAATAAAAATAAAAGTTAGTGCTACTAATTTGCATTACACTTTTCTGATTAAAAGTATTTAGTCTGAATTTAACAACCAGTCTTTAGTAATAATATGAAACTAAACCATTAGCTAGTCACATTAACTATTAATTGTTTACGAAAGTCAGTACAATTTAGTAAAAAATTGTTGGCTACCTTGTGATCAAATCGTTTGTGATTCATTTGGCAGATAAATTTATCGGTTATAAGAAATATATTTTTAGTGGTCACAAAATATCTACTCAAGTTATTTGAACTTATATTTACTTCTTTCAATATATCTTTCTAATACGTTTTATTTTAGAAATATAATACTTGAAATATAGTATTTTCCGAATATGTTCTGCACTTGTAATGATAATGATAATGATAATGTTTATATACTAAAAACAAACTTTGTGTACTATGGAGAACGTTCGGGTGCGGTAGTTAAAAACTAAAATATTTTCTATTTCAAATCAATAATCTTTATTATTTGACCAATCTAAAATTGATAAAACTAAAACATAAATGATTGGGAAATAAAAAAAAAAGTTTTTTGAAATATGTTTTAATTGTTTTATTTATTCTGTAGTTCGTATATAAGTCTGAAATAATTCATATTAGTCATTTATGACCCTGGATATGTTATTACCAAAGTAAGCAAGTATCTATATGAAGAAAAACCTAGAAACAACTTTTGTGAATAATATTACGTCATCAAATCAGTTATGATGAATATTTTAAATTTAAATTTGGAAATTATTAATCGGAAATATTTAATAAATATTACAATGTAACAAATAATTCAGAATCACTTTGTATACCAAAATATAATGTAAATCAATACAAAACAATGGATTATATAGTGTAATTACTTTATATAACATTGTGTACATGTGTGTGTCAGAAAGTAAATTGTGGCACACGATAACAACACTTGCATACTGTCCACATTCACCTTTATGCACGAAATAAAAATAAAGGAATTTAAAATTACTAATTTTTCACAATTTATAAAGGATTTAAAAATATATATTGGTTTGGAAACTCTTAACATTTTTGGGTTATTGAATTATTGTATGGTATGGCATGTTTTCAATCCTTACCATAAAAGATCAATTTATGTTTGGATTCATAATTTTTCCCGTTCTTTTGATTGACACATTACACTTTCTGTAAAAATAATAGAATATATGTAATATTTGGCCCTTATTTGCTTAAAAATTTACGTTAGGTTAGTAATTGTAACATCTAAAGTCAAAATATACAGGAAGACCAGCAGAGCTATTGTTGATTTAATCTCAGCGATTGCTCTGAAATACGAATGTTATCACACTTGTCAGTCGGTTATAATCTTATGAGTGCTCCTATAAAAAAAGATTTAGTGTCGTTACGCTTGATATTAATTAAGGATTCAATAGAATTCAACAGTAACTTGTAACTAACATTCATCGTGCCCAACTATAAGTAAACAAATCCGCTATGGCATATATATATTCCTAAGCCCTTGGAAACTCTGTCACTTATGCTAGGATCCATATCATATTTTACTATAATTTTATTATATACATCGGCTATATAAGTTTTGGTTGTGTGGAAGCTTTGGTAGTAAAGTTTGAGTTTTTGTGTATAGAGATTAACATGATAATGAAGTATCAACATTGGATGAGTAAGAAATGCTATGCAATGTTTTGAGTAGTCTTTTTGTCGTAGTCATTTTTATATGTATGCACTTAAATATTAAATTAATTAAACTCAATGAAATATACCAATGTCGTGTAAATACGTGGACGCATATTTCCGAAGAGTGGAGAAATTAATGTTCAAACTATTTACATGTTTCAAAATATAGTATCATATTTACAGAGTATAAATTTCCATAAACAAGAAAATACTCTTTATAGTTATTTCTTCAAAAGAATAAAAATGATAAACGATAGAAAAACAATAAAAAATGTTTACAAATAAAGACCAAAGTTTTAATAAAATCTGTAATATCTATTACGTTAGGCAATGATTTATTCATGGTATTAAAACTAAGGAATTGCGTTTATGTAATATCTTACGTAGTACAAAAGGGAAATAAGAACATACATTATTCATGTATACTCGTACATGATTTACAACAAAATTATTTAACAACAAAAATCTTTAAAACCAAAAGCATAATTTATTGATTCCTTACTATTCTTTTTTCATGTTTAGTTGGCATTGCATAATTTATGTTGTATGCAATTTAAATTACATAGAAGTTTAATCACTATCGGCTAAGATGAAAAGTTTTATATTGCTTATATAAATCTCTTATTTTTTTTACAAGAGCTTAGGATGTGGTATACCAATTTCGTAATATAGCAGCCTGTCGAAAGTGAAACTGAGTATACATTTTGTCGTTGATAAAATACGTAGCAAACATGTCCAACTCAAGATGTGTCCACATGGATATCAATATTAAATCCGTACGAACAGATTTATTAGTTTCCAGTTTACTTGCTCTTATTTAATATATACGTATTTATAGTTTTTGGTAAAAGGCTTTAAGGTGCCACATTTCAAGTGAGTGGCGTTTTAACACACTGCAAATAATTTAGTACGCCCTGCTAATTACGTGAAAGATTCACTCATTATCATTCAAAATGTGTTTTACACCACTGAGTACAAAACTATTATATCTAAAACATAAGTTTTTTGTCAATAAATTAATTACTTAAAATTCAAAATTAATTAAACGAGTTCTTTAATATATTTAATAAAACTTTTAACAGTTTAAAATTGATTCCCCTTTAAATGAGTAAGAAAGGAGTCTTGTATATAAGTCTTTATTACAGACAAATTATGTGAAATGATTTTTCAATATACGTATACAATAAATACAAAAGTCGTAAACGCTATTGGTACTGGTCAAAACATTTGTTGTTATGATATGCATTAGTTTGGGTGACAGAAGACAACACTATTACACAAGTTGATTGTGATCCCGATATCTGGTGGCTTTAGGGCAGTAAATAAATCTTTAATATTGAAATTCAAATTTTGTTGTTTTCGAAATATATTTACAAAAATAGGTAATTAAAGTGGTTATCTGGAAATAACTAATAAGGTATACATATTACATATCTTGCAGTCGCTGTGAAACCTACACTCTATATCTAGTTTTTTGGTCAATTTATATTTCAAAAGATTTAGGTTGAAAAATTAAAATTTAACGATTCCTGAAAAAATAACTTTGAAATTTCAAATTGTTTATAAGAAATAAGAGTTCTTATGGGAAAAAAACTGTTTCACCACTTGAAAACTCTTTTAGCTCTGCAAGTACTCATCAGAATGATACAAAATGATTCATAGAGTTCTATGTTTAAAAATTTTAAAAAGCGTTTTAATTTCCAAGAAATTAATTAGTGTATACTTTAATTTTATTGTTTTGTAAAATCGTAAGGTGTTCTCTACAAGTATGTTAAGCCGGGAAAATAGGTTTTTTGTATTATCTTAAATAGACTATGTCTTTTTTCTAAAGAAAAACATTTTTGGTATAAATTTACATTGTGTTATGCACAGTTTTTTAGTTATAACATTTTATATTTACATACATTAAAATTCTCAATTTTAAATATAAGTATTTGAAAATACAATCATAATTTTTTGAAAGTGCGGTTAATTTTTCAACTTATTTCGTTAGGAGCTGATATTCATGAAACTAAGTTTTTCCGTTTCTGTCTCTAACATGGTTTCTAAAATGGTTCTTCTCATAATAAAACCAAAATTATTTAGTATTTTAAGCATTATTTTGTCGTGAAATAAGTGGATAAGTGATCGGTGATCATGATTCAAAGTTAATGGTTGATTATGTTGTAAGACAAAAGTATAATTATTGCATATATTAATAAAAGTTTTTTCGTTCATAGTTTAAGGTTTATTGTTATGACATTTAATGAATTTTGAGAGAATTGTTACTTTGGTTGGTTAATTTTGGCTGGATATAATCTGTATGAAAGATGAATTTAAATGTGGTTTCAATTAAATGAAGGGATAAACAAAGTTATATATTCCCCTATCAAATGCTTCTAAGCACGAAATTTATATTTTAGCTAATTAGCTGTTTTATGAATGAAGTAATTATGTAAAATACTTAATCCCCCAGGATCTATAACAATTATGCTGCCTTTTGGATGTTATGGAAGAATTACCATAAACTTTTACCATAAAGACTTCCTCCACTGGTCGTTATAAATTCAGTGAACAAAACTATCTTCTGCCTATACTTAGGAAGTAAGACAGTCCTTCATTAGCTAACTACACCGGCTTCAGACACTATGTGGTAGGAATTCGTAATTTGGGTCGTATACTTGGTTAGATACATAGTCTTTGTTTGTGAGGTGAAATTTCAGTAAAACAAATAACTAAACAATAACTTTGTAAGTAGAAGGTAAGTAAATTATTTTGACATATAAACGTAACAAATTCCAAAAGTTATAAAATTTACATCTTTTGGCAAATGTGCTTTGTGCTATTAATAGAACTAATTGTGTAACTTACTTTAAATGATCAGGAAATATTACGAGCTATTTACATGAGAAACACTCTGATCTTACTGACTCATTTATTTATTATAACAACAAATATGTAATAATGCTGCAGTATTGGTGAAAGTACACCTATGTAAATATATTTGAACAATATATTCAGAACTTTATGGAACATACTTTTAGTACGGATCACCGGTTCTATTTCGTATTTGTATTCCATAGCATTGCTACAAACAACTCACATTTTATTATATACACTACAATGAAAAAAATGTGGAAGACACTTTTAGTACATCGCTGTACAATTTTGTATTAGTATTCCATATTATTACTAATAATACTCATATATTTTTTTATTTCGAATAAAATATTGCTTGAAGAGAAATTTTACGACTTTGTATAACATACATTTGGTGATTGTATTTTGGATTTTCTTTCCCCACCAGAATGTAAAAGGAACTGGGCTGTTATAGTCTGACTCTAAAATTAGTAACTTGGTGTAGTTTTGTTGGTTTTTAAAAAATTAAGGCTTAATAAAATTTAGTTGCAGTACAAATCTCTACGACAAAATAACATAACACCACAATATTAAAAGTGATTATTGATTTTTAGATTGAAATGCCATTAGCAATCTACAATCAATATTTGTTCATATTTATCATGGAATTATATAGTTGTTTAAAACATACATAAAATCCCAAAATATAGATTGTTTTATTTTATGTTTCCATTTTGATGAGTTTTGGGAATATAAATGTGATTTAAGATTGTATTTGGTCTAATATGTCATCAGTTGTTAAATATTGGGCCGCAAAACTTCAATTAAAAAACAACTTTTAGCTACACAAAATTCTGTTACATAAGATCAAGTAAAGGGCATTACTTGAATTTGTTAGTTTTTGGGGGGAGGGCACTATAGAAAGTAAAATAATATTAAAAGTGACAGAAATATATGTAAATTTAACAAATACTTATTTCTTATCGTAAAATGCACGTCTATATTAGAAGCAAACGCTAATACATTTTAATTTATACTAAATTGTAGGTATCAGATAATGTTACACCGATAAATTCTATAAAATAGGTCAACTTCATTTGTATATAGGATGGTTAATGGTACAATGATAATTGTATAATGTAGAATACAATTTTTTTTTGACTTTGAAGAATTTGAGTATAGTAAAATAATTGATTATATAGTAGATGCTTATCTAAAAAAAAAAAGGTTTGTCTTATATTTACATTCTGTGGAAATTGTGAATGTTTTATCTTTTTCTTAGATTGCAGAATAATTTGGTTATAAATGTTACTATATCTTGACTTACTTTACCCCTTGAAATTTCAAACTCTTTACTGCAATACAGTTAGACAATATTCTATATACATATTTTAACGATTTTTGTCTATTTAAACATTTAATTACAATAATGGCTTACAAAACAATCGAGTTGTCTCCCTATAATATTATTATTTACATTATTATTAAAAACGTTCAAAAATAAGTCCCAAGAGACATAGTTATTGAGCGTAATACGTCACACTGATTTATATTGTGATTTGTCAAACTGGTCACTGAAAAAATTAATAAAATGTAATTATGTACAATCAACGCCTTCTTACACATGATAATGTAAAAACGCGACAGTTCTTGTAATGTGGGTTATTGTGCACTAACTCAAAATAACTCTCATGAAGTGCGTAAACAGACGTAAACCATAATCCATACTCTGTTGTTCAAGAGAGTTATTTTATGTATATAATATTTTGTTATATTTATTTAAATTCGTGTGTTTTTTAACCATGATTTCATTAATTTAGAAACACCGTCGTTAAAAATTTTACTGAATTAGAATCAATACATGAAATAAATGTTGATAATATTTATTACTTCGTATGGT
The DNA here is from genome assembly GCA_963513935.1 of Aphrophora alni. Taxonomy (NCBI): domain Eukaryota; kingdom Metazoa; phylum Arthropoda; class Insecta; order Hemiptera; family Aphrophoridae; genus Aphrophora; species Aphrophora alni. Next base: position 107,596,178 of record OY740768.1, on the reverse strand, counting down.
AAAACAAAAAATTTTAAGAAACAATCCCAGTATTATATATATATATATATATATATATATATATATATATATATATATACAAACGCATTGTGTTCGCGTTGAGAGATATTTGCAATTTCGCAATCGTAAAATTAACTTATTAAAGCTCTGTTTTATATTGTGTATTGAGTGCTTTTTCTAGTTGCCAGGTAGCTACGCCTTGTTCTTCCAGAGTGAACAAACACTCTCTCCGCAGGAAATCACGCAGGGAAAGAGACGCATTTTTAACTTTCAAGGTACAGTGACATTCATTTTAATCACACAATAGACTTAAGAGACCAATTAATTTTCATATAAACGAAATCTTACATTTATAAGTGGTTCTTCGAAATAATTACGCGAAAAAACTGCATTCATATTTACAACTAATTAAAATTTTGAATCAATTTATATAAACTAGAGTTTTAAATGTTAAGCCAATACAACGCATAAACAAACATAAACAAATGCATAACAACTATGGAAAGTTGTATCATTTTAAATGTGTACAATTAGAGAAACAATATAGCCTATTTTGTTTTGTAATTATTGTAACATTTGACTTTTACTGTGCGAAGTTTTTATTGAGTTTTAACACTCTAATTCACAGACATAATGAGAGATACTCATGTAATGTGCATTTATTCCAAGCACAGTGCTTTGTTGCACTATTACTCTAATGAGCGGCAGTTGTGTATTAAACTCATGCCCTTCATTGGATCAAGTGGTTGTCTATGTTTTTATTTGTTCTTTTGATTTATTGAAGAGTTTCAGTATTTATGGCTACACCTTGTAATAAAACTACCAAGCGGTTTCTTAATTCATAGCTTTTAAACAAATATTAGTTCGTGAATAATAATGTGGTGAATCATCAACGGGATTTTTTTTTTTTAAGATTTTAGTAATTTTACTCCAAGCTGTTATATCTCCGAATATTATATTCTTTTAACACTGATATTTTTTCATTACAAATAAGACACAGAGCAGTATTTTTGTTTTCAACCACAAAGTAATCGATACACCATATTTCGTAAAAACACGACGCTCACTGTCAACTTTCCTCTTTTTCGAAAAAAAAAGAAAAAAAGAGATAACTGAAATAATAGTTGTAAAACACTGGGACTACACTCAAAACTGTATTAATTATAACACACCTGTACTACACTAAAATACTGTATTAGAAATAAAAAGAAACAACCTTTAGTTAGCATCAGGCTCATGATTACTTCACTTTCAGTATACGTTGAGTGACACTAGACTAGGCGTGTAGCGAAGTGAGTCACCACCGGAGGAATGGGAGTTGAGCTTATAATGGAAATGGGAATCTTCTGGCCTACTCTATCCTAGAGCCATTATCCTCACCACTAACTAAATGTTAGGAGAGAATCAGTCGTTATACTCAAGGTAGTCAGATAGGCAGCGGGCCGGTTAAAACCTCTTCGCGGGTCGTATTGTAGACATCCCTGTTCTAAACGTTGTGACTCCTGAGTCTAAACTATTACGTTCAGCAAATTAATCATCTACTCCTATTAAATGTGTGGAAAAATGTTTACGAATTAAAACTTAAAATTAAAAAAAACTGTCCATATTTATCACATATTCAAACAATAAAACAAATCAAAATCATGCTCTCAATTTAATAATGAAACTGTCATCATTAAATCTATTTTAATACATTATTGCAACAGAATAGACTATAGAGATCCAAACAAAACGTATTACGTTTTAGAGAACATATTTATTACTATTATCAATAAATCGGTACTATAAATAGTAAATTATCGGTACTATTTACAGCCCACACTTCTGGAACTGCTTTAATGAAAGATGAACTGTTGATTTACTTAAGTGATAGAAGTTAGGCATGTACGTTGTAAGATTTGTTAGTGTAAACAAAATAAGACTCTAATGAACGAATGGATTAAATAATTAATAAACCATCACCTTCATTCCTTTGTTTCTAGTGCTTTAAATTTTCTTTCCATCTCTTCATCGGATGTTTCGCCCATCTCCTTCTTCCCGATCGGTATTGCAGAATCTACTTTGTCATTCTTACACATTCAATCCTTTACACAATTACGTTCTAGCTATCCTGAAAGTTTTATATGTAGTTGGGTTGTATATAAAACCTTGCGTTGTAGAGACAGATTTGTAGCACAGATTAACGGCCTATATAAATTGGGTTTTTACAGTTTTGATTTTGTAACAGTATAAAACAGAAATTAAACGATTTGTTTTCACCAAAATAAAGAAATACACAAATAATAACAACAATAACAATAATACAAGACGGATTTTATATTACTAATAACGCCTGTGTTGTTTTCCGGTACACAAACTTATTGTTACTATATTAATATTGCTAATTGATAAGGAACCAAGTTTGATTTGTTCTAAAATATGAAGTTTGCACTAAAACATACCGAGAATGAGAATACAGTTTAATGCAGTTGGATTTTGTAGCGTCAAAATTATTTGTGTCTTGTGATGCGTGATGCGTGACTTGTGTGTTTCTGTGTCTCTGAAGAACGGATATTAAACACATACTCCCATTTAAAACAACAGATATTTTAGTAGTATATATTCAATTTATTGTATATGTGGAACGATAACCGATATTGTAATGCGTGATCCGGTGCATCTTGCGCTGTTCTAAATTACTGTTGCAAGTAATAATAGCGTAAAAATAAATACAATAAGTAATATACCCCTAAATAAATAAATACGTATATATATATATATTCCCTTGAATTTATATATATATATATATATACATATATATATATATATATATATATATATATATAAGGGATATTTAAATAATAATACTAGCAACGCAACTGATTTGCTGACTTGTTAGGATGCGGATGTTTTGTACATACTCCACTTGTTTTCATTCTACTTTGGAAATATATTCAGAGTGGAAAAAAGTTTTTGTACCTCTATGTAATTTAAGAACGAGTAGAAATGAAAACTTCCAACCTTAGCCGAAACTCTTAAAGTAATTTTAAACCAATTTTAAATGGCGGTTAAAAGGTTGGACATTATTGATTTTTAAATACCTACTCCCATCGTGTGACCTACCACTCTGAAGGGTGTAAAAAACGAAGAAACGTATCTGAAGAAATCTTGACGATAAAACAGGAATGATGCTGCTAGAAGTGAAAGTTATATATTTTTATTTATTATGAACATTAGTGGTAAAAACAAAATATTTATTCATTTTTTAACAGCGGACTTATTTATCTAAATGAACATATTTTTGTGTATTATTCCAACTTTTAACAAGGTCCAATTTTTAAAGGGAGGGAAGCAATGGGGGATTATTTTACCCATCATGTTATAATTTTTAAGGGATTTGTATGAAGAAGCTGATGACGTATGGAATAAGTCCCATGACCACTATAGATGAAATAATGTAGTAACAAGTCGACAGATATCCCTGAAGTTTTTAGACCAAAGTTGGTTTCTTAGATAAAAATACCAAATATTTTATAATACCATTTTACAATAATTCAACATAAAACTTAAATAAAAAAGTTTGTATTTTGAGTTAAACTATAATATTAAATAATCACTTTAAGAACTTAAAATACAAAACATATCCTATGAATGAGCTTATAGTCATCCATTTTTAGCTCATATTGAACTATGGCAAATTTCGTGTATTTTTGCTTCCTTGGGTTGAGTTCCATATTTAATTCTTTTGTTAAAACTTAATTATTATTACCGATAAGTGTACTTGTGTCAGTTGTCCATTTTGTTGTGTAGTTTATATTGAAAGTGATGCTGTGAATTATTTGAAAAGTGCTTAGATCTAAAGATTATGCATAGGTAGACTTAAAAAAAGAGACAAAATGTATCATCATTAGTTGTTTTATTTCACGCCAAAATCCGATAAATGTCATAAAATTAACATTAAATTGTTAATAGAAGTTACTGTTCATAATTTAGGAATAAAATGAAGATTAACTCCAAAGTTAAGGACTTATGTTAAGTTAGTTAACTTTCCATTTCATCAAGAGTAATGATACTAAGAATTTAGAGTTAGCCTTACATATGGTAACTAATGTTAATTTATAATGTATGCATAAAAAGTAATAATAGTTTTCGAAGAAACAATTTTAACTTACCTCATATTATATATCATAAATCGTACATTGTTTTTTCTGTCTCGTTTTCAAAAGTTTTAATTAAAAAAACCCTAAAATATTACAAAGTATTCATATTGTTATTCCGCATCTATGATTTTTTACTCTATGATAAAAAATTGCAAATTTTGACACACATATGTCACTTTTAATTACCCAATTTTAATTCCTAAATATATAATTTATGTAATTAATTGGTGTTATTTTATTTATAAAAGCTTGCAATATTATCCGAGATTGAAGGAAAACATAACTTATAAAATACAATAACAGTTTTTGTGTTTTCAAGTTTAAGATATTTTAGCTCTGTTGGTGATGTTGAACAAATATTTTGAGGACAATTCCGATCTATATCTAAATATACATAAATGTGATAACAAACAATCAGGGAAGAGTAAATTTATTGAAGAGGATAATATATTGTTATTCGACCTCAATCATTAATCTCGTTGATCATAATGTTTTAAATCACAGAATAACAATAAACAATCTGTTAATAAGCCACATTTATCTTAATTCAAGAAAACTAATAATTTAAAAATTATGTTTCAGGAAACAATTACTAATATCCTACATACTTTTTGTTAATCTCTAAATACCGTTACTGAGATTCGATGTATATGCAAATAGTTAAAAATGATCCATGTCTTATAGCATGGTGAAATATAATGTAAAACGGGATAGAGTGTAGGTGTCCCATTGACTTAATATTTGAAAATCTGAAGTTCAGTGATTTCCAACAAATTAATTTGATTCGGAACTAAATGACGCAAATGTTGCGAATAGGAATATTATGAAGAAGAAAGGTTATTTTTAATTATTATTTTAGGGTTTTCGGAACGATTCCAAGTTTTGCAGGTTGGTGAGGGGTAAGTGTACTACGGAATAGAATTAAAAGTAGTGGTTGACAATAATTATTAAGAAGTAGATTTTGTTTAGTCATACAATTTCCTAAAAAAATATAAACATTTTGATTAGTAAAATCAAATAGGATATTTACATTTTTTGTGTACAATCTTTCTTAGAATGTTAAAATAAGAATTAATCCGAAATTTATGAAACATTGAATTTAATCGAGATCACCGATTTTGATGAATTTTGATATTTGTATTTTTAAGGAACCGAGATGATTTTAAAATTATTTATTAAATAATTGGAAGGCCATTGGGGTTTTACATTATATTATTTTTTTGAAATGCATGAAGCTTTTCCGCTGTTGTGCCTTAACTAGTTTAACCAGAGACATCATGTTTTAAGTTGTTTCATTTCACTTTACCTTTTGATTTATAACTTCATTAAAATAACGAAATTACTGAACTCCCAATTTGGTATATTATATAGATATATATTGAACTAATGACTTAAATAAAATAATACACATAATACAAAGATTAATATAAGTATCCTATACACAATATAGTATGCAAACAATTAAATTTTGTATTTATTGTGATGGTTATATTTACAAAAAATATTTACTCTTGTCTGTTAAACTATGTTGGAAATATTTATGGATAGTTATGGATATTTTGCAGACAACCAATATATAACGTTGGCGTTTATAGTACTTAAATTATTATTTTAAACATAATTATTCGCTTATCAATTTAAATATTCATTTACATACAAATATATCTATATTATTTTTACACCAAATAGATTGAGTTGTCTAACAAGACCTATTATACAGTATAGGTACTGAATGCATATTGTATAGTGAAACCAGTTTATGTGTGCTTATTGATGTTAGATATTAACCGAATAGTTAGTATTAAACCCTTATTGCATTTGATCATTGTCACTATAAAGTCAATTCATGCGTTGTATTTGTGTTTATAGTTATAGGTCGGTTTATATTCCAATATACATTTATTTGTAAAATAAATAAATCTTTATTTATTCAAATATTCAGATATATGATTTATGATTAAAAAAAAATTATTTTATGTATTTTGGGTTATTGAATTTATATAGTATTTTGCAACTAGTATTAAATTTTTAACCTTCAGAAAAATAAGCCTTTTTAAAATTCCTGACACGTCAATTAATAAAAACGCAGCAAAATATATTTAAGATGTTGAAATTGTCTTTACTATCAATTTTTTTTGGAAATATAGTTATTATATCAGACACCTTCATGGTACAAATGACAGATGTAAAAATAAAAGGAGCACCGGAGGATGTCTGAAATAGTTTTGAGTGTTATTCAAATTTCTATATGGGTTTAAATGCTCTACGTCTCGCAAAAATTAAATAGATTGATCAAATTATTTGGCATAGTAACTATTAGTAAATTTTAAAATGGAGGACGTTCATATAGAAAAATAATAATTGGTAACAATATAAATTTTAAACATAAGACTAATTTTACATATTTGTAGCTTGTTCTTATATAATTACGGAAATAAAGTATTTAATTATGCAAAATAATATTATTAATATTGACGGAAAAATGAAATGAGTAACCATAAAAAGCTACATAGAAGCGTGAACTTTAGTTAATCTTGACCAGTAATATCAGTAAAACTGTTATTTCATAATCACAGCTGAGTTACTTTGGTTTTTTTAATGGCGGCATTTGCAACAGTTTGCAGAGGTTTCTTGTGACCTCTAGATCTTACATTGGACTTGAGGACATTTTATTCTACAACTGTTGAACCTGTAACATCCTTCAGCAACAACCCTTACATAAAATAAAATCTGCTTCATACTTATCGACATAAGTAAACCAACTTCCCTATTCGGATAGTGTGCTCGGATCATGCCACCTGCCGTGTGCTGATACCTGGCGAGCAATAGTATCATAAATCACGCATCACATGTTCGGTGCACTTCGTACTCGGGCAACCGCTAGCAGGTCTAGTTGCTTCTAAATCATATAACTAAGCAGCAGTCTTTACAACATGAAATCTCCGAAATAGTAAAGTGCATCATGACAATAATTACACAGTTTTCTTCTTTTCTAAATTCATAATGTTACAGTTATATAATATCACACCACTAGTTTGTTCAGTGAGTTCTTTTGTTTTCTCCATGTTAACTTTTCGCTTCACGATCACCTTCATGGACATATCAAGCTTCTAAGCTTCTTACAACAAGTTCCAGGTATTCGAAATTAAAATTGACCATTCTAGATATAACTCTGTTAATATTTTTAAGTTTTGATTACTGATATATATATATATATATATATATATATATATATATATATATATATATATATACACATATTTATATTGTTCAGAAATAATTTAACTACGATTAATCTTCTTTTAAATTGTCAATAATTTATTGAAGGATAATGTCTTGTAAAAGTAGAATAACCTTCTTTCATTTAAGAACAATTTACTAAATCAAATTATAAATTTAAATAGTCATAAAATCAAAGAATTAACTAGTCAAATGTTTTTCTTAATTAAAATATTTGTTTTAAGATTTCCTAGCAGCTGTTACAATTCTTTATCTCAAACAAAGATCGAGATACATTAGATTCTTTATTAATATAAGAAAAACTTATTTATAATCTTTTTTTAGACATTTTGTAATTCTGATAATTTTTATTTTCATTTTAATTAAATTAAAAATCATTTTTTCATTACAAAGACTTGTCGAACAACCTGTATGAGTTTGTCTAAATCTCTTTTCAACTTGCTTTTTGCACAACGAAAGCTGGTCCGAGATTGCAATTGGAGACAGGTTCAAACTCACTTTCAACATTTTCTAAGTGCACCAGATCATCATGTATATATATAAAAAAAAGAAATATAAACTTTTCAAAAAATGACACTTGTTAATTAAAGGAACTTTGGTTGTGAAATTATTCTTTAATAAAGAATAACAAATTTGTTTAAGAAACAAAACTCTGTATAATAATGTGTCTTTATTTCAATTTTTTTATCTGTAAAACAATGTGTACTAATTTAAAATCAAAATAGTTTTGGATGGGACTGCATGCAAACTATTTCGGCCTACACGACCCCAAAGGGGTTATTTTTCAAAATAAAAAAAAAACATATTGACGTCAATAGTTAATACAAAATTAATTTCTTTTATACATCATAAATTTGTCTTTTTTAAAAATAGAAAATAGTATGTTGATCAACCTAGTTTTAAAATGTATCTCTATATATATAAATGGTAGTAAACTAAGTATTTTGTAATACAAAATCTTGTTAACTGTAATACATAATTTTGACCCTTTTTTTTATATCTAAAATTTAAATTCTTTATATAAATTCATATTAATCTGAAATCAAACTTTTGTAAATTTTTTTTTTAAAGACCAAGAACTATGAAATGTTTGTTATATGTAATTATTTTTTTGTAAATGGTCAAATTTAATTCAAAAATTTAAGCTAAATAAATTTTAGCACTTGTTAATGCAATTTGTTCTTTTTTTTTTTTTTAACATGTTTACCAGTAGGTTCCATAATCTTTAATTCTCAGTCGCCTGGTAACAAACCAATATCGTTCTATATAATAATCCCCAAATATAAATAAATATAAATGTCAACCTATCCTGTTAGTGCATTAGCAACATACCGAGTTTTATTTATCTTGAAGAAGACTCAACAGTAACATTGTCACGTCACTTTCAAAACAATAGGTTTTCTGTTAATTTCTTGTAATTGTGTATTATATGGTAATAATTCAAATCAAAGGAAATATTGGGTAGTATTCTACAATTTTTTAAATTTTTCCTTGATTTAGAATACAATTTTTTAAGTTGATACTTAAATAAAATTCCTTGTTATGAATGACTCTTTTAGGTATTATGCTTCAGAATGAGTACGAATGTTTCATAGAATAAGGGAGGAGATGGAGAAGTTTTATTATTATTCTTCTCTTTGCGATATTTGTTTGATATCGCCGGATATAAGAACAAGCATAGATATTTATTATTTACCAACGTTTATCTTAGAAGTTTTGTCCTGGAATTTTGTACATCCTTCTTTAGTGGACAAGAAAATATGACAAAACATGTTTACAGCAAGAGTATAATGATTTTAGTTGAAATAAAAGTTTTCGCAATGAAGGTTCCACAAGAGTCACTATCCCTTAACATGTTATTGTTCTCAAGAGAACACAAGTATTAATAAATAACCGATTTTTGTGAGAAAGCACGTGTCAAGGAGCCTAAGAGAGCGACCATACGTTTTTAGTTAACTTGGAATAACTTTGATGGTAAAATTTTAGAGAAATAAAAATTCATAAGTTTGTAGTTATCCAAAAATATTTTACAATCTGGAACTGTTTATACATTTAGTAACAATATTGAACAAAAACAATTTCAATGAATTACTCAATTAGAAATAAACTTTGGCGAAATATAAAATATATAAAACACATTTATCTTTTCTCTGTTTGAAATTATTTGTTAATGATGGAAGTTCAATGTTATTATTATGCATTTTTCGGACATTCAGTAAAATTTACTTCTACATAGGCTTAGTTTCTAGTTTCATGTTTCTTTAGTTTTTAGTCACTTAATAACGGGAATTGATTCTTATTCCCAAAATGTCGTGTTTTGATTTTTAACACACAAATTATGGCAAAATGCATAACATTTATTTTGTTATGTTTGATGGTTTTTTTAGTAATCCTGTGAATACCTAAAAAAAAAGAAGTGATATTTTATAATTAATAATTTATCGAAATTGAAAAATTGTGATTATATTGGTTCTCTCTTTTTGTATAGAGTAATTTATTAGTTAAAATCGAATGAACTATGGGAAATTTTAACTTTACATTTCTTGTGTATTTTTGATGTTGAGAGAGAAGAATATGTGTTGTAGAATAATATAATAGAGAAAAATTAAATATAATCGTAAAATTTTCTCCAACAGTGATGCTCATTATACCGCTATTTACACATAGTTTATTTTGGTTTCAGAGAAAATTTCAGTTATTAATGTCTTAGTTATATTATTTATGAAATTAATTATGTAAAACAACAAGTTGAAATATTCATTTTTTTTGCCTTAGAACTACTTTATTAATTAACACACCTTATTTCAACTCGATAGTACTTCTTTATATTATTGTAATGGCTACATTTTTCCATAGGCCGCATCATCAGGCCAGCTAATAACATTAACACTTTGTACACATACACATCACAAACACATATAAAAATCTCGGTCTAGCACAAATAATCGTGCAGAAACGGCTCTCGTTTAAAGTTAAAAATGGTTTTTGTTCCCAGTATTTTGGCCACATGTTCACTAACTGAGTTAGATTGTGATACTGCTACTTTGAACATTCCTTATCATATATGTTTGCCCTATTCTGATGTTTAAATATCAAATCATACATGTAGTTGGAGGTGAAATTTAGTTTGTCATTTAAAATGTTAGATGGATTAATATTCTGGTGTTTTTAAATTTCAAATTCCTCCATAACGTTAATTTTATGTCCCTTTCTTAATCTGTGCAATATGGTAAAATTGTTCTATATGTCAGTGTATTTATGATGGTTATCAATTAGATGTTCGGCATATAATGAGTGGATTGAGTTTGTATTTTTGTGGTTAGGTAATTAATTGTTCTTTAAAACGTGTTAGAAAGGATCTACCAGTCTTACCAATATACTGTTTTTCACAAATCATCGCAATTGAGTTTATTTATACCCCCATCTAAGTATTTATTGTGGTTGGGTGTGGTTTAAAAACTCTGTAAGTTGTTGTTGGTTCTGTGTGAAACACTGTATGCAAGTTTTTTGAATTTGTTGCCGGTCTGTTTTTCGAAACACAAATTATTCACTTTTCTATAACCACCAGAAACTTAATTTATAACAAAATATAACTTATAAAAAGATATCGTCCTCAAACAAATCTATTTTTCCTGGACTGCAATGCATTATTTTTAAAAAAAGAGTAGAGTTGGTTGAAAGTTGGAATGTAACCAACTCGGGTGTTGATTCTTCTGCAGTACGTAGCAGCAGACTCTAACGACCTCAAAACTTTGTGACTTTTTTGGTAAATTTAATAACTTTTATTAGTTAAATCACTTTATCAGGATGTTCAAATAAAGTGGATTAGTTTATAAGGTAAATACCAATAAAAATTAAAAGCGTAGTCACATTCCAAATAAATTTATCTACGTATAAATTTTTTTTCTACGTACGGTATATGAGAAATTTTTTTAAATAAAATATAAATTGCTGAGTTACCAAGTTATTTGACACTAAAAATTACGTTTTGTTGGGAACGTAAATAACATAAAAGGGAGAGTTTATTTATTGCTAGACAATGCAGTGTTTCATTGTATGGATGTGATTTTAAATAGGTTTAAAACGCAATGTTCTTAAACATCTTTTGTCCATGTTAAATGTCATCTACAATTTGTAAAAGTGGAAATATAATGTGCTTTCATATTACAATAGATATATGTAGGAATCACCATTCCTAAAACTGTACCATTTTAAATATTTTAATTTGATATATCATTTACATTTAAACTTATTTGGGTTTTATGCAATGATTGTGAGAAAATATTTTAATGAGATTTAGTTTGATAAAAATATATAGAAGTGATTAAAGTAATATATTAATGTATTTCTATAAATATAATTTGCAATAAAACTATAAAAAAATTACACAAACGTGAATTCTAATTCAAACTACAAAACCGTTTGTTAAAATGGAGGGGAAAATATATATATACACACACTAAATCATGAAAAAGGGGAAATTTGAATAATGCCCTGTACAATAAGAATATTTTGATACTAAAACCAAATGGAAGTTTGAAAGTCATGTGTCTATATTACAAATAACATACCATAAATTACTTCACCGTTATGATGGATAAGTCAGGGGTGTAGAAGTAGAACATTATCCATACATCATATAACTTTATAGCAAGTTCACTTCTAATGTGGCAGGGAACTAGGAAGGTAAGAAGAGAACATGTCTTGTTAAAAAGTATTCAAGTATCAAGTTTTCACACATCTTATTATATCAGCAGAAGCATAAATACTTATATATTGCTAAAGGACTAGTTTAGTTATAGCATTAAATATAATCTTTACTTGTCTAACAATGCAAAACATAGGCTATACATCTCGTGCTGAGGTTTTTTACACCCATATCAATTTAAGTCGATAAATCTTAAGTTTATATTAAAACAAGACAAATAAGTAATTGCATGCCATATTATAATATGACTCTTTTATGAATGCATTTAAAGAATATGTAGTTATGAAGTTAAGTTTCTAGTTATGTGAGTAATAGTAGCTTATATTATATTTATGTTCTCTAATCAAGAGTAAAGTGAGAGTTCATATACCACGGGGTGGGAGGAGGAAGAACTGTATCTTATTTACTTGTGGTAAAGTAGTAAGAGACACCCTGTTTAAATGTACAACACACGACGAAGCGTAAGAGTTAACATGGTGAGTAGGAACTCTATAACAAGCAGACAGAAGGTAAGGATGGTAAGGCGAGTGGCGATCATACCTCCACAAAATCTCAAATCTTCAGAGAACCTTCATCTTCATTGAAGCTTACAGGAGTATATACTCAAACATTGTAAGAAATGTCTCTTTTTCTAGAAACTCACTTTCCTCATTGTATTGTGCCTAATGATGCCGACGACGGAGGGCACCAGTCAATTGAGACCAAGAGCGCCTCGAGAAGACCGTACGTTAGTCAGAAGAATTGTTACAGTTTCAAACAGAAATTCATCCAATTATAATTACACAGAGTAGGCGACATATTCCCGGTTTTGTTGCTGAGGGGGCCAGACTCACTTTTAGTCAAACACTGTGACATCTTCAGAGCCAGCATAGCATACAGCTATATACCGTGCGAATGGAGAGTCAGCAGACTGGTTTTATTCCAAATCTTTCAAATCATAGTCATCATAAAGACTTGTTGAACGTGACTTAGCAAGTTTGCAACAGAAAATTATGAAACGTAACGATGTATTATCTTAACACAATCCGTTTATGATCAACTTGTAGACTAGCTCACTTAGTTTATGCAGTGTTATAGTCATAAATATGGTGCTGCTATTGGGCCAAACAGGATATTGACTTACAGTTCATTACGTGACAATATTTAATTGTACTTTTCATATTTAGAGATCAGCATATATGTACTCTAATATCACAAATATTTATAATTCTATTTTATTATTATATTTATGATTATATTAATCTTTATTTAAAAAAATAATAAAATTTAGAATGAACTCAAGTTTATTTGGAGAGAAAACAATTAAATATGACTCTGTTTTACAATGTAGAATTTAAGATAGTAATAGACTTCGTGCAGTCGTCGAGGAAAATATTTCATAAAAGGTCTAAAATAAATTTGGCTTCAGTTGTGCCATAAGAAGATCAACGTTGCATCCCGTTGCAAAATTGTTGGCTGTAGACTAAAAGAGGTTTATAGAATGTTAATCCATTGACTTTTCTAGTGAGTTGGACAAAAAATAATCATTTTTGTTTTGTTTTTTAAATGAGATCTGTAGAGAGAATAATGATCAAATTCATCAACTAAGCTAGAGACATACGTTTCTGATAAGGTGACTCATGACACATACGCCTACTGAAATTGAATTCAGTGATAGACGCTCCCAAAGACTTATGAAAAGAATTTTTAGTGGCTTTTGGGATCAATATCAAGAAAATAACTTGTACAACGTCAGAAGTTAGAAGATATTATTTTATGTTGTGTAAGAAAGTGAAAATAAAAATAGGAAATAAGGATTATAGAGTTATTAATTGAACGATAGTCATAATCGAAAATTTTATCCTTATTTTCCAAAAGCTTTTTTATTCCAAGTCAAATTTTATTTAAACATTTTTCATTAACAACTTCTTGAAAGTTTTATTTTAGGTGAGAAGATTAACAATACTAATGAAACATATGTTTTAGCGATCATTATTATAGATCGTCAATTATTTTCATTACATATACTTATTTCCGTCACCGAAGATAAAAATAAGTGTATTTTAACTACAGGAATTAAATAAACATAACTTCTTAAAAGGTTGATTATAGAAATTAAACATTTCATCCCAAAAGTATAATAAATAAAGGATTTCTATATGGTAGATAACATCTTGATATGATATAACATCTTGGAATAACAAAATATAAAAAGAAGAGGAAATTCGTTTTTGGTATGTCACTAAGAATGTTTCTCATATCTAGATAATTAAAGTTCTATTTTTTGGTATTACAATTTACTAAAGTGAATTACAGAGAGCACTATAATATTTTAATTTTTCCTGCATTTTCATTTAAATAAAAAAAAAGAGTTATCTTCACACTTTTAAATAAAAAAACCAATCATTTTTATCTTGGTGTTCTTAATTTTTTTCATACATATTCTTTTAATTCTTTAGTTCGCGTTTATTTAAAACTACGATTACGTTTATACCTCATTTTTTAAAGTTACTTTTGAGACAGATGAAATCAAAATATTATTAAAGTGTTCCTATCTATAAAAGCGCGGCGATTCGGAATGCATCTAATGAAAGTGCCAATCAAAAATGCATCTTAGTAATTCAATTGAAGCTGTAAAGGACGAGCACGATATCTAGTGGTCGTTCCGCTTACAAACGTCATGAATAATAAAATTACAACTCTTAAGCCAAAATTCGACTTTCAACCAGAAAAATTATAATTAAGACTATTGCCGAATTCATTTCCCGCTAAAATCCAAACCAAATCAACAAATCAATTTAAAATATACTATCTTTCCGATAAAATAATTGTCACGAAAACTCGGCCATTATAAAAAAATCTCAATTTAAAGACGGAATAATAATAAACTACTTTTTAAAACTGCTAAGAATCCAACTTGATAATTAATTTATATATTACAGGAACACAAAGGTATATTAAGTAAAACTTAAATAAAAAGATATTGTCCGAAAATACCCTAGAACGTACCCAAATATATTATAAATCAATATAATATGTCAGTATTAGATTTTTTTAAATTGTGGGCTAAAAGACACCCGTCTTGTATAATTCAGGAAAAGTACACGCCCACGAAGGACGATCAGTGATGTGATTGGACGACAAAAATTCAATTAAACCAAAAGAAACCTCGTTGGACAAATGTATTGATATTAGCATGTAAATTAGTTAGTAGGATATAATATAAAATAGAGAAGTTATATTTGATTATTTCTTGATGTAAATTAATAAATATGCCCCTAAAATAAAATCTTGTTATTGGTAATTAACTAGTAACTTCCTCAAATAAGAAATTTACTTATATTTATTAGCCCAAAACACATACAGAGAAAAAGTGGATGCTATTTAGAAGGCGGCAAAATTAAATTCATAAAAAATGAGTTTTAAAAAAAGAGGAAGCTCGGGAGATTGTTGAAAGAAACAATATGCCAAAATCGACGCTCCATTATTGAAGAGGATTGAATTCGAATTTAGCCGATAAATCTCAGTCTACTACCTCAAGAAAGTGTATAAACATATTTTTGATTGTGTTATAATAATCAGTGACACCCGATACCGATTTTCGAATAAATCAGAAGATATAATCACATGAGATCTTTCATACATAATGAGACCAAACCAATTTGATAATTTACTAACTTTTATGTTTCAAACATTCTATAATTAAATATTTCATATTATATTCCAAGGCTAAGAAACCTTAGTTAATATAAACATTTGTTTGAATTGAATATCTATACAATCTGAATCACTAATCTTGAACTCTATAATAACAAATCCTCATACTAACACACTTTAACAATTCATTACATATATCATAATTTGATTTGATGATTTTATATTCTTGCTAAGGACATAATTCAAATACTTCAATATTGTTTTAATATACATATATGTATTATCTTCTTTCCTCCCTTAACTTGGGAAGAGCCGGCATAAATCCCACCCTGAGATAGGACTATGAATATTATTAGTTATATGTTTCTTACTTTGTGAAATAATATTATGTTAATTCATTGTAACAAAGACTAATCATAATTATAAATGTATTTATCAATTTAATATACAATTACTTCACTAAAGTGAATATTAGTTCGAGGCATATTAGGATAAGATAGACTGCATATCTCAATAGCCGACGGACAGGTTGCGACGAAATTAGATTTGAAGGAGACACTAAAGTAAATAATTATTCAATCTCAAAATGAAAACATATTAAGTTTATATTGTGAAATGATATACACGACAACAGTAAATAAGAGTAAAGAATGTGTATAATTTTGTTTTTATAATATTTGAATCCTTCTATTTTAATGTGCTATCGTTGATGAATTTTTAATAACTTTACTTAATTTGAAAAAATTCAATTTTTGTTATTGTATAATTGAATCTTTATAAATTATCAGATTTCATTACAAGAAATATATTATACTTTTAATTTATTTTGATATTTGAATTAACCAGATATAAATAAAGTATTGTTAATTGTATAAATCATATAATTTCTTTGAAATTATTTCCATTTGACACGCCAATGTATGGCTTTTTACATTTTTTTATAATAACAAAAATAAACCATTTGAGATATGATCATTATTATTTTATTTATAGCCAGTGTTGCAGAGTCTTATTGAGTATTACAATGTTTTCACAAAATGTATATTTGTATTCCATTCGGTATTAATTTATTCTCAGTGTTTATAAATTTTTCTTCAATATTTTGGTTATTAATGGCTAATAATTTTGCAAGCAAAATAAAATCGCAAAAATGGAAAGTATGTTAAGAAAAAATACAAGCAATTAATTTCTCAAAATCAAATCAACAATTTTTATCGCAATTTTATCAAATGGGTCGCTTAAAGTCCCGCCCCATCCTCGTCACAAACTCTAAATTTCACAGTTTATTGGTAACATTAATTAGGGGTACATGGACAAATTATTTTTTTAAAAAACTTCTCAATGTCAGTTTTTAAACAGAAAAATTATATTTCTCTAGTAACAAACATATATTTTTATCCTCTTAGCAAAAATCATTATTTTAATCAATGATTGTAACAAGTTTTAAAAGGAGGTGGGAAATTATTTGCTCTATATAAGTATGAATAATTAGGGTGTTCAATAAGGTGTATATTTTGAAGTAGTATACTTTGTATTAAAGCGTTTTGAATGCATTATTCAGATATTAATATAACAACAGTACCGAGCCAGTAGACTGAAGGTTTGGTTTAGGAATATAATAAAAACGGTTTAGCTTTGCTCAATAAAAAAATAAAATAAAAAAATCATAGAACTTTTTTCTTTGTTGACGTGAATATGCAAAAACCATTGCACTATTTATTAAATAATTTACGTACGCTAAAAAAATAAACAGTTAGATTCAATTTTTTTTCCTTTTGTTGCAAGGAAATCCCTATGGTAGTTTGTAAAATAAAAGACGCGATATCAACAGTAAAATAATATATTTCTAATAAACTGAAAATGTTTATGATAATATTACATTTAGATCTCAACAGTGCAGATCATTTTCAGTTCATCAGCTTTCAACGTACATTTAATAAATTTACTTAATTCATACTAAATTTAAAATTATAAAATGTTCATACTTTATTACTAAACAAGCTCTGCAAAATAGATCAATAACAATGAATAATATTCAGTGAGTGAATTCAGTCGCATGTATACTAAAAGGTGAAGTTGGTGGAATGTATCAATTATTGGAAACTTCGTCCACACTTGCATTCAAACGTTTTTCGCCTACATTGCCTATTTATTTCTAAATTGGACAATTTGCCTAAAAAATACAAAGGTTGTTGTCATCGGCAAATGAGGAAATATGAAAAACACGCATATTTTTATCACATAAGAGTATTATCAGTACGTTTTCTTCTTATCTGTGAGTTTTAAAGAAATTAATGATTAATAAATGTTGTTCATTAAAACAATTTATTATATTTTTAACTATGATTGTTCTAACTTAGCGTTGTTGTAAATTATGCACTCTGGTATAAAATATACACAGTTTACAGTTGACAGAAACATTCACTGTGGTATTATAATTAACTTTTTTTTTCTTTCTCCAATATCTTCCTGCTTCACTATAAACAAAAAATATATTATTTCTTTCAGCAGGTCTGCAAGTATTAGTATTTACTTACAAATCCGTGCAAAAGGGAATTTTGTGTTAAGGATTATACATAAGCAATTATAGGAACAAGTAGTATTTATAAATATTTTTCGCACTAAAGGCAACATAGTTATTACAGTCATCGATTGTTAAAACATAATACGTAACAAAAATGTGCTTTACACAGCAAGAGCTCAATATAATATATTATACACAGTAATACAAGATTTTATCAAAAATAAAATCGAAAAGAACTAAGAGATGTAATATTAAATTTGGCACAGTTCCAGATGTTAAACGAAAAACGTAATTTCATGAGTCTAACAATTTGAAATTTATTAATTTCTGTCGACAAAAATATATCATGCTACAATCTTTCGGATTGTTCTAGTTAAAAAAAAAATCAAGTAACAATAGGCAACATATACGATTCTAGTGTTTCAGTCAGAATAGTTTCTTTTCTTTCAATTATATTTAAATTTATTTTAGGCGTACTTCATTTTTCCACAATTAATAAATGTGACTTCCTTTCCTGACAGAAAAAAAAGAATAATAATGCACAAATTCTCTCACCCATCCATTCCCAAAACCAAACTAATCCGACTAAATATATAAAAATGTCATTTCTATTAAATATTTCGGGTATAAAAAAATTCCAAATATATTAGTTCACAAAACCATTAAAAAATCAAATTAAATTACTTTTATGGTGAATTTAAGTTATAAAATTACTTTTTTTGTAGTAAAACGCCGGTAATTTTTAACTATTTTCATTAAAAAGATTAGTAAAACATCTATGTAATAAATGTAAAAACTGAAGGTAAATTTTATAAAAATTAGTTGTTCCCTACAGTTACACAGAACTTTGTTTGTAAATGAGAAACAAAAATGTGATTTCTTTGTGCCTACATTTTATGCAATAGATATATGTGAAAAGGTAATATGAATAAGCATACAACAAATGGAACAGTTATGGATAACAAAATGGAAAGAAAAGATATTTCCTCTCTATTTGTAATGAAATGAAGTTATACTTACTAATATTTTCTTCAGTGCGTTTATCTTAAAACGCTATAGTTATTAACGTATTTCGTCTGCACTCATATCTTTGAAATGGGCCACGGGAAATACATTAAACAAGGCACATTTTTTTGCGTGGAGTTGTGGCTTGACAAAGGTTCACATATTTCTTGTCCTCCATTCTTCTCTACACTTCCATAAATAATAAATGGTTCGCTTCACATTTAGCAAGTTACAATCCTGTAAGAAATTCTCTGTGTTTTTTATAAATAAATATACGCTATATGGTAACAAAAACGTACCACTGAAAAAAATATAACTAGTTATTACGTTTAGTTAAATTACACAAATAAACTAAATTTCTTTATATTTTTATGGAATAGAAGGTGTTATATTCATTCCTTTTTCCGTGAAACACATAATTATTTTTTAACTATAATATCACTAACAATACAAACTGCCTTTGAGATACGGTGAACTTTGGATTTCAAAAACAGTGAGTATGCTTTGAGTTCAACTTCTTGTTTCCAAGGTAGCGGACACACAAATGTTTCTATTCTGTATTCAACTAGCATATTTATCTTTATTAATTAAATCATTTATGCTAACGTGTTATTTATTATACATTTTTATTTATATATATATAAACTTTCTCCCATACTCTATAAAGACAAAATATATATTTTTTTCAACAATGGAGAAAACGGAGTGTAGTAATAACTCCAAGATTTATCTCGAGGAGATAAGGAGGGAGAAGGAAAAATGTATGCAATATCAGTCTAGTTCCAGTACCAATCATTAACATGATATGGAAATAACTAATATGGAAATAGCAATCGTAAATAATTTTGCAGTACTGGAATATAATACAACTAATTACAAAAAAATAATTATTTCAAAGAAAACAAATTAGCATTATATTTTATAGAGTAAAATGACATGTTTTAAAGTGATTTCCTTTTAAATTAACAACTTTAAATGTTTCACCAACTTATATAATTAAATGTTTAATTATCAATGTATGAATTCTAAATGTGGTATAATATTATCTTATGTAATCCGTGCACAAGCATTTGTAAAGGTTTCTCGCACATAATTACTCTAAGTAACACTTAGGCAATTAAACTTTATTGCCATATTTTCAAAAATATGTATTGACATTATTAGCTTAAAATAAAAAAAAATAATAATAATAAACATAGCCTTGGAAGGTCGATTGTCTCATAAACTATCCTAGATTGTTTTATAAAATTTTGTGAAAAAAGTCAATATCCTAGACTGAATGTAAAAGAAAGATCTAGTCAACAAATGTATAAAACAATAAAACGAACCAAAATAATTTCGTATATTATTATTTCATTTTTTTCATGAAACATAAGAATGTTGTAACTTTTGTTTTCAAATTTAACGAATGTCCACCATTCAATTTATATTTTGCACAAATCATATTGAAGTTGTACACTTTAGACAGGGAAAATCCTATATTTTTGTCTCCTTAATCGTATTTTGTTACATTTGTGTAAACAAATTAACAAAATTGTTTTTTAAACAAATAATTTTTATTAGTTTATTTTAAAGGTTGCATTAACTAATATTTAACTAATTGATTACATTAAATTATAATTTTATATCAAATAATTTCTAGTTATACATTTTAAAATAATGAAATCAGAAAATCTGTTTCGGGAAAGTAACAAAATAAAAAACTCATGTATACACCACAAGAAAACGGAGTTTTCAATCAATTTCTGTATAATCATCGAAATAACATTAATTATAAAAATAATCTTCAAAATAAAATTTTAAATTATTTAAATAATTTTAAAAACACAAAATTTGAATGGATCAGTAATCCATCCTTAATAATTTGGGAAAAGTTATCTTTTTGAACACTCCTGCTAAAGTATTCATTTAGTAACAGTCGTAAAAAAGTCGTTAAAAGATCATTTATAATTCGGGGAGACATTAACGTTGAAAATTTAGATATGCAAATTCCTAACTTTCACTACCTTTTCAATATTTAAAGTGTAATATTACACTTTATTAATAATTGTTTAAGCTGCGGGTGATATTGACAATACAAATTTTAATATATACCGGATCCACACTATAAACAACAGCACTATAAATAATAATAAAC
This sequence comes from Aphrophora alni, assembly GCA_963513935.1. Lineage (NCBI taxonomy): Eukaryota > Metazoa > Arthropoda > Insecta > Hemiptera > Aphrophoridae > Aphrophora > Aphrophora alni. The sequence continues at coordinate 107,574,789 of OY740768.1, read as the reverse complement.
GTTATAGAAAATTTATATTCTTGAATAATTTTTAAATAAATAATTTAAAATGGTTCGTTGTGCTTTTTTCCTCTATAGTAGAAACCTCTATAAATTGGTAACTAGTTACAATTTAAGTCCATTACTATTAGCTAAATAAAACCACTATTTGATAGTTTGGACAATAAAAAGGTAAATGACAATTAATGTTGATTTTTATTTAAACATATATTTCTTTTAAAGAAATTATTCAATAGAAAACCCTACAGCACTTCTTTATAGTTTTTTCTTACATATGAAGGCAAAAATAAAAATTGTATACCATCGGAATAGACACTGCGGAGAAAATATTCTTCAACGTTAATCATTTTAAAATGAGTAATATGAATTTGAAAATTCAACATTATATTTATTAAATAGATTAAAAACATATTAATTTTTACAAGAAGAAAACTTCAATACTGTGTGAAGTTCCAACGAGTATACTGCCATCTTCAGTTACAATCAAACACCTTGTAAAATGAACTCCTTTGTATAAACCTAATACTAACCTAACCTAACCTAACCTAACCTAACCTAACCTAACCTAACCTAACCTAACCTAACCTAACCTAACCTAACCTAACCTAACCTAACCTAACCTAACCTAACCTAACCTAACCTAACCTAACCTAACCTAACCTAACCTAACCTAACCTAACCTAACCTAACCTAACCTAACCTAACCTAACCTAACCTAACCTAACCTAACCTAACCTAACCTAACCTAACCTAACCTAACCTAACCTAACCTAACCTAACCTAACCTAACCTAACCTAACCTAACCTAACCTAACCTAACCTAACCTAACCTAACCTAACCTAACCTAACCTAACCTAACCTAACCTAACCTAACCTAACCTAACCTAACCTAACCTAACCTAACCTAACCTAACCTAACCTAACCTAACCTAACCTAACCTAACCTAACCTAACCTAACCTAACCTAACCTAACCTAACCTAACCTAACCTAACCTAACCTAACCTAACCTAACCTAACCTAACCTAACCTAACCTAACCTAACCTAACCTAACCTAACCTAACCTAACCTAACCTAACCTAACCTAACCTAACCTAACCTAACCTAACCTAACCTAACCTAACCTAACCTAACCTAACCTAACCTAACCTAACCTAACCTAACCTAACCTAACCTAACCTAACCTAACCTAACCTAACCTAACCTAACCTAACCTAACCTAACCTAACCTAACCTAACCTAACCTAACCTAACCTAACCTAACCTAACCTAACCTAACCTAACCTAACCTAACCTAACCTAACCTAACCTAACCTAACCTAACCTAACCTAACCTAACCTAACCTAACCTAACCTAACCTAACCTAACCTAACCTAACCTAACCACTCAAATTGATTGTTGAGTATACGTGTAGAATCTACTGTTTCTAACAAACTCACACTTCGTAATTAATACGAGTTCTGTTGACCAAATTAACACGATTATAAATGGTATTCTAATTGGTAATTTTTTGTCAAATAATACTTTCCCAAATTGTCAGACTTATGGGTTTGAGGTTGAAATAATATGTAGTTGCCTTACTCGCTAAGGCAACGTTTTATGACAAAAATAAATATAATGCAAATTATATATTTCTTGTTGTCTTATCGTCTAGTTCTAACGATATACGTGGGATATTTATATAATCTAACATAGAAAATAACACATATGTTTATGAAACATAAGCTTATCTATTCATTACTACAAAGCCAGACTACAACTATGTTAACTTGTCTACGATTTAAAATAACGAATCTAGACACCAAATTTAAGTAAAATTAAAACAGACTTTTGTATATACGTTTAATATTTATACGTTGTTAGTACAACTTATTGTATTATTCTTTTTGAATTATGTATTTATAGTCTCTTTTTTGTAGACAAAATCAAGAGCCTAAATATTAAATATATATATATATATATATATATATTTATTATTTATATGTTGAAATTTTAGTTAGATCATGGTGTTTAGAGAATTCATAATTCAAAAATATGTGTATTGTCTTTATGAGCCAAAATAGTGACAAGTTAACATGAAAATAGCCCATGATTTTGAAATTTATAAACAATTCAAGATATAATTGAAATCCAAAAACTTTTACTTTTAGAACGTTTAAACTTACTTAATATCGATATAATATATAATATATATATATTACGAGTTTACAAAGGTCTCATTTTTCCCATATGAGAAGATCTGTGGAAGTTTAACACTTACAAGTACACATCGGTCGATTTGACCGATGGGCATTTTCGTGTTGTAATATTGGCTGAACTGGTTGGTATTTCCGTGCGTCGCTCACAGTACCTTCTTCCACTCCCCACCCTTCTCACTACGCAGAATATCGATTAGTTTCGCTTGGGCGCTTGACGTGTATGGATGTTTTGTTGTTTTGTTAGTCGGTCCGAAATACCTTGTGTGTTCTTTACTGTAATTTTGCTGTCGGTCAAGTTGACCGTATGTGTTCCAATACGTTGGGTTACATATGTGTATATTAGTTAGTTTTTGTAAATATCTGTACAGTTTCTGTGTTATAAACGTCTGACAATCTGTACATAGTTAGAGACCTTTTTATCTAGATTTTTAATAGTTTTTCATATAAAATGAACCGACCCAGTACCAGTAAATCTTACAAAGTGAACGATCCTAGTTTTGAAGATAGAGTACGCATGATGTTGGAATGTGACGAAGAAGTGGACGATCCTGATGCAGTGGACGATGACGATTCGGTAGTGGATGATTCAGACGCCGACCCTGATTATGTTATAAGTGGGGGTGAAGAAGAGTACAATAGTGAAAGTTCAGATGAAGAGACAATGCTACAAGACGATGATGGTGAGTCAACAGATATAATAAATGCGGTAGCTCTAAATGCTCCGCTGCCTGATTACTTCATTGAGAGAATGAGAAAAAATGAAATTGGTCCTCCAAATGCTTGGGAAAGTAGACAACCCCCTAGAAACGTAAGGACCCCTGCCCGAAATATTATAACAGGCGGGTTGCCTGGTATAACAGGTCCAGCTAGAACTTTAGGAGAGAGATCTAGTAAAACGGACGTTTGGCAACTGTTTTTTGACATGGACATTATTTCGAAAATAGTTGCTAATACTAACGCAAAGTTAGCATCTGTTCGTGAAACAATTCCACCTGGCCGAAGTAAGTCAAATTATAAAGACACCACTTTTGAAGAGGTAAATGCGCTGATTGGTTTGTTCCTTTTATCGTCAATTCTCAAGTCAAACGATGAAAACATGGAATCCCTTTTCTCAAAAGACGAGTACAGTCGACCAGTGTTCCGGGCTACTATGTCCCTGAATCGTTACAAGGCCTTAGTTGCCTCTCTTAGATTTGATGATACTCAAACAAGACTGCAGAGAAAAGCAAATAACAAAGCAGCAGCTATCTCGGAGATTTTCGATAAAGTCCTCAGCAACAGTCAGGCTGTTTATCGGCCTTCGGCATTCGTCACCATCGATGAGATGCTGATTCCCTTCCGAGGACGATGCAGCTTCCGAGTATATATGCCGAAGAAGCCCAAAAAGTACGGCATAAAGGTCATGTGTTTGGCCGATGCTAAAACTTCATACTTATGCAATGCATACATTTACTGGGGAAAAGGAAGTGACGGAGTTGGCTTAACGGAAAATGAACAGAAACATAGCATTCCGACACAGTCAGTCATTCGTCTGTGTAAGAATATTGAAGGAACTAACAGAAACGTTACGGCCGACAATTGGTTCTCGTCGATGGAAACCGTTGAACTACTCGCTAAAAGGAAACTCACGTACGTCGGGACGTTGAAGAAGGACAAACGTTGCATTCCAAATGATTTTCTGCCTAATAATCAAAGACCAGTAGTATCTACACTCTATGGTTTTCAGAAGCATGTGACACTTCTGTCCTATGTACCAAAAAAGAACAGAGCTGTTTGTCTTCTATCGAGTATGCACAATTCAGTCGACACAAACCAAGAAAAGAAAAAACCAGAAATAATATGTTTTTATAACAGTACGAAAGCCGGTGTTGATTTGATAGATATGAAGTGCGCCGTTTACTCGTCTGGGAGAAAAACTCGCCGTTGGCCGCTAGCTGTATTTTATAGACTTGTAAACATTGCTAGTGTCAACTCCTACATTGTGTATATGTGCTACACGAGATCTACAAAGACAACTCGTTTTAGTTACATCAAGAGCCTCGCCTCGGAGCTGATTTCTCCCCATCTTCGCAAGAGGATAACAGAAGTAGTCAATCTACCAAGGGAGTTGAAGGAAGAGATAAACAAGATCCTGGGAATCACTGCCGCCCCCCAATTGCAATGTGTGCCTGATGATAGACTACTAAAAAGAAAAACTTGTGAAAAGTGCCCCCCAGGATCTGACCGTAAAACGCAGCACAGATGTATCAAGTGCAGTCTTGCCATATGTGGGCAATGCCAAAAAAGGGTGTGTACAGACTGCGCCCAAGAATGTATGTAAGACTTTGATAAAACATGTAATTTTTCTAATTTAAACTTTTTTTATGGCAGTTTATGTATTTATAGTCCTGTCTAATAAACTTAACTTTATACTTAAATGCGCTTTTTATTTATGTTTCCCTTAGAAAGCTTTTAAATAACATAAATGGGCGAAAACCACAAAAAACACCTTAAAAGGTCAAAATGACCGCATGTGTTCTTTTGTGTTATAATAGACATGTGTACTTGTAAGTGTTAATAGTCATGTATATTTACAAATATGTTTAATAGACAGCGTTTTCTCATGAGAAATTATAATTTCTTCATTAAAAACGAAATATCAAAACCCTTTTCATTCACCGAATTCGATTATATGTTTAATATTTATGTTTTAAAAAGCACTGAGTTTAAAGTTACTACTTATTATTCTCTTTTGTAATTAGAAAATTAAGTGCAGTTAATCCATTATTTAAATTTTATATCTTGAATTAAGTTCTTAAATTAATCACAAACCATGTATTTGTAAAGTTTATACATCTTAAAAGAAGAAATAGGAAGAAACTAAAATTTAAAAAAGTTTATGATATTGGTTTTATACATACATTCAAGGTCTTTGCACGAATTTCCCCCCTATAAAATTTGAATAAGTTATCCCCTGGAATACCATGAGACGGGATGATAAAATGATACGGGATAACAAAGGATCACACATATTTGGATGTAAATTTATCTAACCTGCAGAAGGATACATGGATATTTAAGGGTTGTCATCCCTTGTCAAAACTGTCATTAGGGTCTGCAGAATTCACATTGGGGTTGTAGGAAATACAGTTTACTGGAAGTCTAGTGTTTGTATTATTATTAAATATAAACATTTGGATGTTTTCTTACTATATTTTAATTTGTATACATCTATGTAATTAAAGATTTTTAAAAAAATGGGTAAACCCTATTTGTAACGTTGAATTGGTTTTCCACCCATACCTCAACAACTAAATTTATGTTAGTAAACTGTTATATAAATACAAAAATCACTCACAATTTTATATTTAACCTATTATATCTTAAAATTTAAAAGTTAATTGACGTTTTTGTGTGAGAATATTTCGTGACACTCTGGGTTTGCTATTTTTTGTATTCAAATGAAAATTTGTATTACACATATATTATATTCATTTCACATTCATTCGTTACATTTATGTTTCAAAATGATTTTAAAACTTATTCTTCTTTAATATTGACTTTATATGAACTTAGAAGTAACATTGTTTTAAACGTTTGTGTGATCGCGGACAGAAGAATAAATTTCGTCTCCTAAATATAAGAAATAATAAAAGTAAAATTGCTGCAAAATGAACAACATAGAGGCGTTAAAGTATTAAAATCTCATAACCATGCTTTAAAAGATTGTGATTTCAATTCCCTTTATGCAACTTATCAAATCCCTTCGAATTTAAATGAAGGAAAGATCTCGTGATGTATACGTTAGGGAGCTGTGAAATATTTAGTTTGTTTTTCATAGTACTTGAAAACGTACAAAATATTATCTTTGTAGGGCTCATAAGTAAACTATATGTACAATATTAATGTTGTCGTAGGTGTTTTGGGGGTGTTGGATATTTAGATATATTAAAGTATTTGTCATATATTATTAGTTATTAAGAGAAAATATAGTTTTGTTAGGAATATCAAACCTAAACCGTATAATTTTAAATGTGTAATATTATTTATTTATTTTACTGACAGGGTTAAGTACTCTAAAGAATAAGTGTGAGTTTTGTGTTAGTTGTGAAGAAAATGTTTCTATGTAACTGGTGTATTAAACCAGGTGGGCTGAATCCTATTTGTTCAACTGTTTTTTTTTTTTTAAATAACGAAACAGATTATTGTAAATAAATATAATTGATTTAAATATAGAATGCTCAATCGAGAGGAATGCCGAGTACTGTGCAGGCATACGGAGTGGAGACCAGTACTTATATTTTACCGACTTTCATAGATTAACCCTACAATAAATACGTGGTAAGGAGATATTTTCACTTAGTTCAAAAGATCGTTTTAGATATTCGTTAGATCGTCCCCAGAACCATTATTGTTCTATTCAATCTATATATCAATTTTAAATAATATTAAAAACTATCAATTTATAGATTTATAAGAATTATAAACTCAGATACATTACAGTAAATCATTTCTGGATTATGAATGTGTTTAGGTATTTATGTTTTGTTACATAGAAATTCTAAATGGATGAGTTAACTTAGACTAAGCTAGTATTAATTATCGTAAATAAGTAAATATTGTTGAGTGTTTATGTTTTGTAGTAAAATTCTCCCATTGCTTGAAAAGGGAGTTATATTATATCTTTGTCGTAAATAAATGTTTATTTAATATTTTATGTTTCAATATTTATTATCATAAAATTGGTTAAAAACAAATTATTACTCGATTTTCTTCAACTGACTATCTATTTAATTGTAAACATACCAAAGTTAAAACTATAAAACTTTGACATCAGTTTATTTTTAGCGGTTTTATAATTTACATATACGGTTCTAAATAATGTCTAGAACTGGTTTTAAAAAGAGATGGAAAATATGTTGTTCAATATATGTATGAACTAATAGGAAGTTTCATAAAGTCGATAATCTGAAGTAGTACACTTAGCAACAAAGTTTTTTGAAAGTATTAAACCGATTGAAATGCAATAACTTTACACGACACGATTCGGTAGACTTCAGATTTGATTTAGGAACGTGATGGCTTCGCACTCTAAAATAAATTGCAAAGAACGTTTTTTGTGTGTTTTACTGTGAATGTGCAAAAAATATTGCACAATTTATTAAATTATTTATTTATCCTCAAATAAAACTTACAAACTATTTTCAATTTTTTTTTTTTATTCGAGGTCATCAATATCGTAGTTTGTAAAATAAAATTATTCATATTCACAGTTAAATGTTTTTTGGTAATAAATAAAAAATATAAATTTATATTGTGTAGAAATATCAATAATTCCGACGATTTTCTGTTTTTCAGCTTCAACTTGTAATAATACAACTCTAGACGTATTGTCATTGTCTGAAACTTAATTCATACTAAATTAGTTTCTATATAATCCACGAAGTACACAATAGCGCTCTATAACAATGCTACATATTCTGAGGCTAAATGCAGTCATTTATAAAGCTAAACGCGAAGTTAGAGAAGTTTATCAATTTATTGGAGACTTTGTCTTCACTCGCACCTAAACTTTTTGATTTACCAAAGTTAAAACACTTATTACTGAATGTGGAATTACCTACTCTAACAATAATTTTTTATATGTTATTATAATAATTCAAATAATGTTAATGTCTTAATAATGAAAATAATTTGTTATCATTTTTTTTTGAAAACCCTGTAACGAACATGTATATAATCTAATAGTCCATCTGCAGTAGGTGCTTCAAAAAAACAAAGGTAAGGTGTTCCTATATTCTTAGCCTAGTTAGTGGAACTAGAATGAAACTTATTTATGTTAAGAGTTTAATACAACTCTGGCATAACCAACACTATGTTTTCTTGTAACACCGGATTGACGTTTGTTTATCGTTATCTTCGTCCATGAAATAACAAAAATTCCAGACTGTTATGCTTAATTGCATTGTATTAAATTATAAAGAAATGCTAGTTTAACAATTTGAGGAATACTGAAGGACAATAATTTCCAAATTTTAATAGTTATCCCATATTAAAATAATTTCATTGTGTAACTGAAATGACAATGAAAATTATTTTAATTTTAACTAGCAGTAATTACAAAAAAAAAAAAAAAAAAAAAACACTTTCAATTCCAATGTCTTTTAAAACTCTTGAAACCATTCATTATCCTATCCTTAATTATCAAGTGTATTTTATTGTGTATGAGAGAGTAGTGAAGAAGCTAATAGCTAATTTGGTTTAGATATCAACCTACTTTCATAGATTATCAAATATAAACAAGAGGTCGTTGTGCTTGAATAACAGAAGGATGCTATTAAACACTGTAGAAAATGGAGTGGTCGTCCATTACAGTGCAAATTGACATTTAATTACTGGCAAAAGAAGTACTACCTAGAATATTCAGAGGCAAGTTACAAAAGGTAAAATAAACCAACTGACGAAAATTAGTTCATATAACACACTTACAAACTACAAACATTAAGTGTATCTTAAGGCCCTATTCATATATGACTTTGGATAGACAATGGAACAGCTTATTAAATTGTCTTAGCTTATATGGATTGAACTAGAAACAGACAATACGTAATTGATGGTTCCACCTACTGATGAACTGTAACATGAAGACATAGTTAGTGCGCTATTAAAACCCACTAAGGAGATTAATTTGCTAAGATAGGCTTTTAGAGATTCAGTAGCATAATAAACTATATAAAGTGGTTGTGTCCGTGTTGTATAATCACACTCACCTCTTTTTCTAATCTATCGTTATCTATAATAAAAATCTAGGGGAATTACCAGCAAGTATACCTATATTCTGTAACCAGAATGATACTTAAAGTGAAAAACTTGGGTGCTATTTACAGGTTTTGATCTAATATTACTTTTTCTCAATACACGTAACCAATAGGTGGGAAACTGATTTTAGATAGATTATATTTATACTGGATATACATGAGCCTACATCGTATATTTGTTCTAAATTGGACAATTTACTTTAAAAATACCAAGGCCATTGTCATAAAAAAAAAATGAGGAATTATTCAAAACCACAAAACACATATTCTATTTATCTAAGAATTTAAAACAAATTAATGTTTAATGAACTATAGCAATACTATTTATTATATAATATTCCAACATAAAAGAAAATATTTCACTATGTTTACAATTTTTCTTACTTAGCAGTGAAGTAAATACTATGCACCCTATTATAAAATGTACACAGTTCTACTGTTGAAGGAAACATTCGCTTTGATATTATAATTAATATAATTTTCTTTTGTTATACTTTTCTGCTTCACTCTAAACGATAAACCAGTATTTCTTTCATTAATCAGGGCTAGGAAGAATCGTGAATTACGTTATGTATAAGCTAATTAAAGAAAATATATTATTTATAAATATGATTATTAAAAACTATTTCTGGAGCCAACTGAAGAACTATAACTTTTTGAATCAATCCAATATTTTTTAAAATTTTATTGTTATAAAAATAAAAGACGTTTAAGTTAGAAATAATATTAAGCGATTTATTTAAACAACTTTTATATTTTATATGATAAAATGTTTAACATCAGTAGAGTCTTTTTTTACATTTGGTTATTTTTGCAGTAAAGGTAACATATATAATACAGCCATTGTATGTTAGGACGTAATAAGTTTCAAAAGGGTTTGTAAACGTTTCACAGAAGAAAATCAATAAGGTATTATACTCAGTTAGACAAGATTTTATCGGAAATGAAATAGAAAAGAATTAGTGGGTTTAATATTGGAGTTGGCACAGTACCAGATGTTAAACGAAGAAAGTAATTACAAGAATCCAACAAATTGAAATGCATTAATTTCTCTCTGTAAAAATTATTTAAGGTTATAATCGTTCAGATTGTTCTTGTACAAAAAAAAAAAATCAGATACAGTAAGCAAACAATCAGATTCTAAGGTGTCAGAATACTTTGAATTTTCAATTATATTGAAAAATCTTTTCAGTATAGAAAAAATAGAGAGATAAAATTGGTTTTATTAGGCTTTGTTAAATAATTAAAACTAAATAAATAATTAATAATTATAATCAAATATAATTTAATTTTTATTAATAAAAAATATAATTTGGAGGTTGTAGAAGATGTTTTCACGAAAAACACACTTTTTGAAGAAGGATGTTACAAAGGTTTTAGAATTTATTTAAACAATTATAAAAAAAAAATATTTGGGATAAATGTTTAAAGTAAATTCGGAATATATTATATCATAAAACCAGTAACAAAATAAAACTCGACTTATTTTATTTTATTTTTTATTTAAAACTATTTATTAAACATAATAATGTCTATTAAATTATTATTATTATTATTTATTTTATTATATAAATAATGTTTAATAAAATAAACTATCTATACTTAGGGGTAATACATTATTTTTTTTTGTTTAATTAAAAAACCAGTTATATTAGGTTACTAATGGCTTCATATTTCACCATGTTCAATTTGTAACTCTGTTTTATCAAATACAACTAATTTAATGTTTGATGCAAGTAAATAGATAAATTTATATCCCGATTAACTGTTTACCACAAACCTGATAAGTCAGATTTAAAACTGCCAGATTCGGCAACAATGAGCTACTAGTTTTATAATGTAACCTGCCTACTTAAAATTTATAATTTTATCACTGTAATAATACTTTCTATAAATACATAATTTGAATGATAACAAACAATTCTGAATTTACTCTTTGTAACATAATCTGCTATTTGAGAGACCACCATTGAAAAAAGAAACGCCATTACCAAGCCCTCGATGATATTCTAGTGCCCAGATGCCCAGATACATCATCTCCCGAATATGCTGCTCTCGAAGTATAATTTCTATAAAGAGATGACATACATTAGTGAGGTTGCAGTTTTCAATGGCTACCTAATATGATGGTGGTTAATAGTCTGAAGAATTGTAAATATTTGAGAGATAGATTATCAAGAAGTACACTGAGAAGAGAATGGGTAGAGATAAAAAGTACAAAGAAGAAAATGATTATCCTACTACTGAAGTAGATTATTCTCTAGAATTTTTTTTATACATTTTAAATTTAATCTCCTTATTAAAATCTTCATTTATATTCATATACTAAAATAAATTTTTTCTCTTCTAGAGAAATAATCTTAAAATTACATACTTCTAAATAATATAATTCTGATAGTACTTACCAAATCAAGCGTCAGAGTCTGACACAAAAGAAGCTCTGATTCTAATCACCTTATCTATCATTTCTAGATAACACCCAACTATGTTTATGTGATCAAAATATATGTTTTCTATTTCTTTTTTCAGATACAGTATTCGATGAATGTGCAATCGGGTTTTCTTTAAGTCTTTTTTATTTGCATAATATTATTGTTTCTACATCTCTAAGAAGCACTGGCGTTGGCGCAAAAGGTTTAACCTCAATTATTATTTGTTTGTTTTTTACATTAAAATGTTTAAAAAATTACAATGAAATAATATGAAATAAACTTGAATTATATAATTTTAGCTGAAATATGAACATTAGTATAACACATTAGCCAATTTCCATCTTTTTTAACTTGTCTAAAGCTTCCAAGACTGCCTTGTGATCCATTGTTAACAATTAGAAACTCATTACAACCACTGTTAATTTTGTTAGTCAAGGGAGAAGGCATTAATTAAAGTTTAAAGTTCTAACGTCTCAAAAATCTAAAATAATGTATAAAAAAAACGCATTAGCAAAATAACAGATATAATGTATGTCGTATTTATGCCTCAGGATAACAAATGATTTTTTGATTTCACAAATAAAAGCGGATTGAAGTAATCTTGAGTTTTTTAAGTATTCAACAAGTCAAACTCCATGTAACTTCGAGTGGTTTTATATAATAATTTTTATGGTGTTCAAACATTATATATATATATATATATATATATATATATATATATATATATATATATATATATATATATATAATGATTGGTGAATCTTAATCTCTGCTACGAGTTCATTAACAAATTATCTTGTTTGTTAATATAATTGTTACATCAATATCCATGGGGTGTAAGTAAAATTCTGAATATAATGATTAAAGCTTTTATTAAACATGTAAAAGCGGAGTGATATTTAGGTTTTGTTCTGACAGACGATGAACAGCAACGGAATTACAAAAAGCTTGGTAATATAAAATATCAAGTTCCTGAAGGTCTGTTACGTAATTTTTGTTTGTGAAATCGATTACAGTAATTAAATAATTACAAAAATTAGGGTTTTATCAATGTGTCATTTTTATGTAAGACAAAATTCAAATCAAAGTTTACATAATTCGGAAGTAAAAGTCTATAGTGTAAATTATTAAAAGATAAATAATTTTTAGTATGATATAGCAAATATATTAAGATATCAAAATAAGTTATACAAAATTTTATCGAAATCAGTAGGGCTCAATCGCATTCAGGTCATGACATTTCTGAAATGTATATGCATTTACTTAAACTAATGTGTGTTAATGTAAAAATATATAAATAATAAAACAACTCATTATGAGTTTGTTGTTGAGATCATTAGCAATATATACACTTATAATACTTACACAGTAGGTAGATACAAGAAAGTACAAAATGAATATTCTAGAGATGAAGTAGATTGGTGTATAGCAGAAACTCTGAATTTTTTTTAATTATAAAAGAGGACTGACACTTTGCCAGTCAATGAGCTTTTTCAAAAGAGTTTTCTAAATACTCTTCCATCACAACTCTGCATTTGATTTATTCCCTGCTGTTTATTTTCTTAAGTATCCCCTAATTCTATAAAACCACTTCAGTAATATAATCATAAACGCTATTACAAACAATTTGTTTATAAATCATATGAAGTTGCTAAAAACGCGTTACATTACTCTGGTTCTTGGTTTTAATTGTAAAAAGAAAAATTAGGTTTTTAATCGATAGCTAACTTCTATGTCAGCCGAATTAGAATCAATGTGAAAATCATTCAGATTTAAAAATCTGTACAATAAGTAATTTAAGATTATTTATATTCAAAACGGTAAAACAATGTCGTTATTTTACATAATTTTATCGAAATAAATTGTTCCAAATTTGAGAAAATGTTTTTTTATAACGTTTTCATATATTTGTATTTTGTTGTTTAAAATTCGGTGTTTGGTTTTTTGGTTTTTCTCGTAAACATTTCTCGCTAAAACACCCAATTACCAATTTTTACAACACGTGTTGAACGTTTTCTAAGAAGTGAGTATATATTCCTAGACATTCCTAATGTATATAGCACCAAATAAATCTATGTATTGTAATATGCTAGATTTCCTAAATCCAAAAACGATGGTTTGCATTTTCCATGACTTTAACGACTACAGGGGAGGAATATTTTGTGAAGGATAAAGTGCAGTGTTTACATATTCTCGCTGAATTCAAAAACCTACATAAATATGTATACTTTGTCATCGCTCAAACTAAAGCGGGTCTAAGGCGAAAGTTAGACTAAACATTATTAACAACTCTAGCTTGTTTAAATTATGGTAACAACTTGCATATTAGTAGGATATAAGTAGTACAATTTAAAATGTTTAAAACTTGTGTTTACAAGTTACGTTTAATACACAATTAAAATAGAGTTTATTTGACAAAACAAATGCAATACTTTTTATTTGAAAACCTAAAGTTTAGAGCTAATCTGATTTCTAGTGGTATACAGTTTAAAAGTAATAATTCTTAAAAAAAAAAAAAAAATTATATCCCAAGTAACGATTATTAAGCTGAAATCTTTTAAATAACCTTCATAAGCTAAATATAAATTTACGTATTGTACATTATATTATCCATAGGTTATTTTTTGACGAAATATGTCTAAAACGATTGATTTTAATATATATATATATATATAATATATATATATTATATTTAATAATATATATATATATATATATATATATATATATATATATATATATATATATATATATATATATGTATATATATATAATTCCAATACAACATCAATATATTATTCTGCAAGACAAAGCCTATATTTAATATAATGTAACATATGGAAGGAAATAATCAGATATAAAAGAATAAATATAACCCAGTCGAATATTTATAAAGAACAAACGGAACTGAGGATTTTATCATAATCGGCTCTAAAGATATTATTGAAAATTTTCAAGTATAGCCTCTAAGACCACAACAAAACGTGTTGGTAACCATCTCATAAAAACCCGGTCTATGAGTTAACCGCCTAAAAATATAACAACATTAATCTTTATGATTTCGATTTCAATTAAATAATATTTATTATGAGGACGTGTATATGAAACAAGGGAGGCAAGTTTCGGTCCATTTAAATACATAAAAATATTTGTTGGAAACTCAATTATTGATTTGTTTTTACATTTTGAGTGACTAATTTGGTTACGAATAGCATTGGTTAGATTTTGTTTGGTTTTAAGGATGTGTGAGAGAGAAAGTTAGTGCCCTATTTTTCACCGTTTATTTTTCTTCAGGCATAGGAAGTCACAAATATAAATTTTGAAGGAGTAGGTTTGAGATAAATTTCAATATAGCCTACTTGCACATTTAAAATATTCTGACACATAAGAATCTTATTGTTCACTGACTGTGATTGAAAATTGTTTTTGTTTGTACAAGAACAATCTGAAGTGCAAGATTATAACCTTAAATTATTTTGGTAGAGAGGAATTAATGCACTTCAATTTGTTGGATTCTTGTAATTACGTTCTTCGTTTAACATCTGCAACTGTGCCAACTCCAATATTAAACCCACTAAATCTTTTCTATTTTATTTCCGATAAAATCTTGTATAACTGAGTATAATACCTTATTGATTTTATTCTGTGAAACGTTTACAAAACCTTTTTGAAACCTATTACGTAATAACATACAATGACTGTATTATCTATTGTACCTTAACTACAAAAATCACCAGAAATAACAATAGACTCTAAAGATGTCAAACATTTTATCATATAAAATATAAAAGTTGTTTAAATAAATTGTTTAATATTATTTCTAACTTAAACGTCTTTTATTTTTACAACAATAAAATAAAAGAATTATTGGATTAATTCAAAAAGTTATAGTTCTTCAGTTGGATCCAGAAATAGGTTTTAATAATCATATTTATAAATAATATATTTTCCTTTATTGGCTTATACATAATCATTAACTTATGATTGTTCTTTACCCGGATTTGTAATAAATTTATAATTATTATAGAATAGGTGAAGGAAATACTTTGGTTTATTGTTTAGCGTGAAGCAGAAAAAAGTTCACAAAGGAAAATTATAATATCATTATTAATTATATTATCAAAGGGAATGATACTGTTTAATTTCATCAACAACGACCTATTGTTTATATTTGATAATCCATGAAGGTAGGTTGATATCTTAACCAAATTAGCTATTAGCTTCTTCACTACTCTCTCATACACAGTAAAAGACACTTGATAATAATTAAGGATAGCATAATGAATGTTTCAAGAGTTTTAAAAGAAATTGGATTTGAAAGTGTTACATTCCATGTTTTTTTTTTTTTTTTTTTTTTTTTTTTTTTTTTTTTTTTTTTTTTTTTTTTTTTTTTTTACTGTTAGTTAAAATATAATAACTGCTAGTTAAAAATAATTTTTTTTTTCATTTCAGTTACACAATGCAATTGTTTTACTGTTGGATAGCTGATGAAAATGTGAAATTTGAAATTGGCGTCCTTCAGTAGTTCTCAGATTGTTAAACTGGCATTTAAAGATAATTTAATATGATGCAATTAAGCATAACAATTTGACATTTTGGATATTTCATGGACAAAGATAACGATAAACAAACGTCATCCGGTGTTACAAGAAAACATAGTGTTGGTTATGCCAGAGTTGTATTAAGCTTTTATCTTAACATAAATAAGTTTCATTCTAGTTCCACTAACTAGGCTAAGAAAATAGGAACACCTCACCGTTGTGTTTGTGAAACACCTACTGTACAGCAGATAAATGGACTTTTAGATTACATACATTTTCGCTACAGGGTTTTAAAAAACTATATGTTATAGGAACAAATTAATTTCATATGTCCAAACATTTAACATTATTTGAATAGTTATTGTAACATATAAAAAATGATTGTTAGAGTTGTTAGTTCCACATTAAGGAACAGATTCATTTAAAACTTCAGAATAAGTGTTTTAACTTTGGTAAATCCAAAATGTTTAGGTGCGAGTGAATACAAAGTCTCCAATAAATTGATAAACTTCTCTAACTTCGCTTTTAGCTTTATGAATGACAGCATTTAGCCTCAGAATATGTAGCATTGTTATAGAGCGCTATTGTGTAGTTCGTGGATTATATAGAAACTAATTTAATATGAATTAAGTTTCGGACAATGACAATACGTCTAGAGTTGTATTATTACAAGTTGAAGCTGATAAACTGAAAATTATCGGAATTATTGTTATTTCTGCAGGTAATATTATATAAAAAAATTAAAATTTATTACCAAAAAACATTTAACTGTGGATATGAATTATTTTATTTTACAAACTACGATATTGATTACCTTGAAACAAACAAAAAATATTGAAAATGATTTGTAAATTTTATTTTAGGATAGGCTTAAGTAAATTTTTTAATAAATAGTGCAATAATTTTTTGCACATTAACATTGACACTCACAAAAAAGTGTTTAACACTTTCAAAAAGCTTTGTTGCTAAGTTTACTACTTCACATTATCGACTTTATTGAACTTCCTATTAGTTCATACTTATATTGAACTTCTTATTTCCCATCTCTTTTTAAAACCGGTTCTAGACATTGTATGAAATTAACATATTGATGAAGCAGTCAAACTTGTGTATTATTATTAATACTACCGAAATATAATTTTCTTTTAAAAAAGCTTATTTTGAAAAGTTAGTTTTCTTATAATAGGTCCATGGATTATTTTTATTGTTTACATTACACTGTAGATTTTAGAGATCGTGACGGAAGAAGGGCTGGACTTTGCGGTGTCATTTGAAAATATAGGGATCAAAATAGCTTGAGTTGATTTTGAGAAAGTTTATTTTTGTATTTTGCCTGAACTGATTTTCAATTATTGCGTTATTAAATAATAACGTAAATCCTTCTGTCTGACTTTTGCTTTAAATGACTATTTTCCAATTTAAGGATGACAATATCAACACAGGGAACGCCTCATGGGTGTCTAATTTGTATTTGATTTTTAGGAGGATTTGTGTTTTTGAGATAAACATGTTAAAAACCCTAAATACTGTGTTATATAAAATTGTATAACACACTTATTTTTTATTTTCAGTATATCTCTTTTTACTTATTTTATTTATATATTGTTTATTTCTATGTGCATTTATTTTTTAAAATTTTCTTATTTATTATTTATTATTAAACTTCAAATAAAATCGTTTATTATTACTTTAACTAACTGTAACTGACTAAGTATTTTTAGTTAACTAAATATATTCAAGCCTTATATATATATATATGTATATATATATATATATATATATATATATATATATATATATATATATATATATATTACATATACAAGTTAATGAAATACCAAGTTTCTGAATGTTATTTATTCTGAAGTAAAGTATAATTTAATTATTTGATTAATTAAATAAGTATGTTTTTCTTGTCTTTTTATGTTTGTTTGTAGTGAATGTGTATGATTTAGATATTTTGGAGTATTCTTTGAAATAATTAAATTATTGTCTAGAGTTTTTCAGTGCATTCACATTAGTAAATTATGAAACTATAGAAATTTAATATCCGAGATATAACGTCCTAAGAATTAAATTCAAACGAATTTCCTCTTCTTTTATACTTTATACGCCAACATGTCATATATATTTAATCTACCATAAATAGACAAGTATTGCGTTTATTTATACTTTGAGATAAACTGTTTAATTTCTATAACTAACCTTTTAGGGATTTACTTTTTATTATTTCCTGTATTTCAAAAAACTCATCAATTATTTTCAGTTACAGAAATGGTTATATGTAATGAAAATAATATCTGGCATTTAGTAATGATTTATGAATTAATTGTTCTATGTCTATTATTAAACGTTTCACTCACCATACCTTAACGTCGTTCAACAAGTTGATTCAACAAATTTTAAAAACAATTTTGGTTAGATTTTCACTGAAATATTATTTCATTATATTACAAAACAAGGTTTGATCATAATTATTTTTACTTTATTTTATTAATATTAGTTATTACTGATATTAGAAAAGTATACAGTAAGAATGAAATATTTCACACTAAACGAGTTGATTAAGCAGGTGCACCCATCTAATTCAGCGTGATTCCTTTTTAGTACCATTTTCAACTTCAACTTTATATAATGAAAAACTTTGATACAATTCTATTGTAATGAGGAAACATATTTTAATTTTGCATATTTCATTTTTAATACATATGTAATTTGATTGAAATGATTTATTAGTAATTATTTATCAATTTGTTAAAATGATGTAATAATGTTTTTTTATAATTTTCTAACATCAGGTTGTATTTAACGAATTAACGAACTTATGCGATCAGTATTCCAGCATCGATTTTAAATATGGTTATATATATATATATATATATATATATATATATATATATATATAGAGAGAGAGAGAGAGAGAGAGAGAGAGAGAGAGAGAGAGAGAGAGAGAGAGAGAGAGAGAGAGAGAGAGAGAGAGAGAGAGAGAGAGAGAGAGAGAGAGAGAGAGAGAGAGAGAGAGAGAGAGAGAGAGAGAGAGAGAGAGAGAGAGAGAGAGAGAGAGAGAGAGAGAGAGAGAGAGAGAGAGAGAGAGAGAGAGAGAGAGAGAGAGAGAGAGAGAGAGAGAGAGAGAGAGAGAGAGAGAGAGAGAGAGTCAATCATGTCTATCAAAATATTCATGTATTTAAAATTATTTCCTAAACTTTATCATTTTAAAAAGAAGTTTTAAGATTTTTAGCGCGTAAAGAAAATCTTTTCAAATACAAATACAATTTTCAGAAGCTGCCATAAAATAATGCGATTGTATTCTAATCTAAGTCAATATCAGGCTTGGCAAGGGTTTAGAAATATGTTTATAACTATAAGACTGCATAAACAAAGTGAGGTGGTCTAAAACTCTAGTGATGCTCGTAAACAAGTGATAGGGTTAGGATGATAATAACTAATTATGTTTGTTAATATCCTGCTACAAACTTAATACTTGCCAAGTCACGTTCAACAAGTCTTGCGAGTAAGACTGACTTCATTATGATACTTGTCTGCATGTATGTTGTTTCTTAGTTTAGTGGAATAATATCACAGTATTTGTAAAATCATAACTTAATTTCATTTTACTTACTAGTTGACAAACTAGATTATGTTTGCCATTGACTAATGTGTTCCATTTTTATCAAACCAGTAAGGTTAATTACAATACACTCGTGAAGTATGTTTTTGTTTTGAATGATAAAACGAAACCTGCATGTTTGTTGATACTACAACCAATAAGTTTCATATGTTTTAATTATTTTTTTTATGGTTAAATAGAAAATAGAAATCTTTTATATTTATTTTACAAAAATTTGATAAAATTACAAAAAAAAGGAAAATAAATTTAAAGACATTGGTTAAACAGTTTAATCTACTACTACATGCAATCAACTGATGAATAAGATGATTTTAATAGATTTTATATCGTATACAGACCGTCTGGAATTTGTGTTTGAACATATATTAATAGGTGAGGTTGTTACAAATATAACTTATATGTCTCCGGTGATAATGGCTGTATTTGTTTAGCATAATTTAATTATAACATTCAAGGGTGTGAGGGTATTTATTATATGGGGCTTTACTCGTTTCTTTTCATAAGGCGATGATGACCAAGAAGCTTTTCACCCTAAAATAGCAAATAAATGTAAAGTTTTTATATTAAGGACAAACAAATAAAAAAAGATCAAAATCGGTTCAAATCTTCCAGTCGCGCACATTCCCTACAGTTTTACAATTATGGAAAAACGTCATTATTGCGATTTTTTTTAAATTTGTTATTTTAGTGGTTTTTGTAATGTAATAGTTTTAAACGTCTTCAACTAAAGCCTAAAATTATTGTGTTTTAATTTGCTTTGGATCAGCTGATATTTTTCGGTCGCGCATAAGGCCTAAAATCTGCCAAAATATTGAAAAAGTCACATATTTACGCATTTTTTGGTATCTGATAAATAATTAATAATTAATTGTAATAGACGTATTGGTTTTTCAAACGAGCTGATAATGAGGTATAACAAAAAACTGTTAAGTTCAGCCAATGTTGTTTCGCGCAATGGCTTAGAATCTCTCGTACGTCGGCCATGTTACGCCAATTTCTGGAAGCTCTGAAGATATTATTAAGTCTCTAATTTCTTACCTGCCTGAGCGTTGTATTTCTCTTGATAATTTAATTGTCATCGGATGTGATGGTACTGCTGTCAATACAAGTTGGTAAACCGGTCTAATTCGCCGAGTTGAACTATATTTAAGGAAACCTTTACACTGAGCAATTTGCCTTTTGCATTTCAATGAGATGCCGTTCCGTCATATGTTCTTGCATCTAGATGGCAAGACGACCGGGCCTAGTACTTCTAAAGGGGCAATCGGTGAAAAGTTAGTTGACTGTGAAAAACTGCCGGTGGTTAACTTAAAGAGTATTAAAGTAATCTCTTAAATTAAAACATAAATTATAATTTCATAAAAATGAATATTTTATTACATATAAGATTTTTTTACAAGACTTCATTTTTTCATTTGAATTTAAACAGAGCTATAACCACAAATACATATATAACGGATATCATCTTTATAATTGAGGGTACATTTTGTACTCGCAACATATTAACTAAAAAACTGGGGTGTAGAAATAATTATAACTAGATTGAAATTAAAACATGGTCTAATCATCTTGCTGGCTGGGAACAGAGTAGGACGCTCAAAATGGTGTGTTCAGGGATGTTGCTATGTGAGGCTGGGGGTTAGGAATAGACCAATCATTTATTCGATATATCTTTGTTACATATCACTCTACCTGTACAGACTAGTTAACAAAATACGTACTTTCAACTTAACTCAAGGTCAATGTGCATTCAATACATTCCACTCCTCCCTCCAATTTTACAAATCTACCTTTTATTATTTTTTATTACAATAACAAATTTTATTATTTAATCCACATTACAAATTTTAATTATAAATTTTACTATTCCACTAATCATTTAACAACATAAAAATAATTATAAGTCCTGCCAGGTAAACAAAACACTTACATACCAAAAAATACTAATTGAACCAAAACAACATTATTAAAATTTTTTATAAACTGAATTTAATTTTTAAATTAATGAAACAATTATTTTATGTCAGAAAAATAAAACTATTACTGATCTTAAAATAATATATTTTAACATAATACATAACTCTACTGTGACAAATGATTACAATATTTATTTACAGGTTTCCTTTCCCTCATAGGATATCTCCGAGTAACAATTGGAGAATTAACAATTGGTGTTAATGACTTCCTTTATACACTAGGCCTACCGTCATTTCCTCCCCTCTCATTACTGTTAGGACTGGGAGTCTGACAGACAGCTGATTTTTGTTGATCTGTATTGTCAATTTTTAAAGTATGACCTACTGTCTCTTGTGAGACTGGTAATACTTGTTCAACAGGTTTTTCATTTATTTTTGAATTTAAACCTATCAGCTGATCAATATGTCTTTTCCATATTATGCCTGACATTAATTTAACTAAGTAAGACACGTTAGACAGTTGTTTAATTACTGTACCCTGGATCCATTTATTTTTAGTTCTGTAATCTCTTATCATTACTGTTTAATTTGGAAATAAATTTCTAGTTTTAGTACCACCAGCGTATTCTACTTGTTTCTTTTGATTTTTACGTACTAATTCTGGAAAATTTGGTCTTAATAAATCTAATCTAGTCCTAAATTGCCTGTTAAACATTAGTTTAGCAGGTGACTCATTTGTTGTTAAATGGATCGAGTTACGGTAATTCAACAAAAACTGAGTTATGGCTAAATCAAAGTCAATATTTTCCTTTAATGCAATTTTTAACCTATTCTTTACATGTTTTACGGCGTTTTCAGCTAAACCGTTAGTTTGAGGATGATACGGTGAAATTAATGTGTGTTGTATTCCATTATTAGTTAAAAACCTTTTAAAATCATTAGATGTAAAAGGGGGACCATTATCTGAACAAATATGTTCTACGATACCAAATCTTGCAAATAAATCTCTTAAATGTTTAATTGTTTGGTTAGCACTCGTATTATTAACTTCTAAAACTTCTAACCATTTACTGAAAGCATCTACTACAACTAAATACATTTTGTTTTTAATTGGTCCTAAGAAATCTAGGTGAATGCGTTGCCAAGGTTTTTGTGGATAACTCCATACATGGAGTTCACTCTTAGGTGGATTTTGCCTTACTAAAATACATGATTCACAACTATTTGCTAAACTTTCAATATATTGATCTAAACCAGGCCACCAAAAATACGACCTAGCTAAAGATTTCATCTTTACAATTCCTAGATGTCCTACGTGTAGTTCATTTAATACATACAATCTTAAATGACTTAGGAATAATTACTCTATGACCCCATAACAGAATATCCCCTTCTACTGACAATTCATCTTTTCTACGGACAAAATCATTTATATCTACTTTACATTTATTTAACATATCTGTAGACCAACCGTATTTTAAAACATTTAAAATAACCTTCAATATTGAATCTTTTTTTGTTTCTTCTCTAACATCTTTAAAATTTATAGGTATATTATCTTCAACTATATTTTGAAGGTAAGTACCAATTACATCAATTTCATTTTTTTGGGTACTTAATTCTAAAGGTTCAGAAATAGGCAACCTAGATAAACCATCAGCATCTCCATGATGTTGTGATCTTACATAACAAATATTAAATTTATATGCTGATAAGAAAAGAGCATATCTTTGTAGTCTACTGGCAGCCATAAGAGGTAAACCTCTCTTTGGTCCAAAAATGCTCAGCAACGGCTTATGGTCGGTTTTTAAAGTAAAATGTCTTCCCCATAAATACTGATTTAATTTTGTAATACCCCAAACAATAGCTAATGCTTCTTTATCAACTTGGGAATAATTAGTTTCGGCTTTACTAAGTGTCCTTGACACATACGCAATTGCACGTTCTATTCCTTCAGGTTGTAACTGAGATAAAACACAACCAATACCATAAGCTGATGCATCACATGCTAGTGTAAGATTCAATTCCGGGTTATAATGCGCTAATACTTTTGGTGATACTAATACATCCTTAATTTGCTTAAAAGCTATCATTTCCTTATTACCAAATTTAAATTCTACTTCATCTTTTAGTAAATTATACAACGGATACAATATATTAGTTATGTTTTTTACAAATCTTGCATAATAATTGACCAAACCAAGAAAACCATTTAATTGTGATACATTTTCCGGAATTGGAGCTTGCACTATGGCCTTTATTTTACATTCGGCTTTATGCAACCCATGTTTATCAATTACATAACCTAAATATTCTACACTTGGCTTAAAGAATTCACACTTATTTCTTTCAATGGTTAATCCATTTTCCTTTAACCTACCTAACACTTGTCTAATCCTATCATAATGTTCCTTTGTGTCACATCCAGTAATTAAAATATCGTCTAAAAATACTATTACCCCTTCTATACCTAATAATATTTTTTCAATTATTTTCTTAAAAATGCCAGGGGTTGACGAAATTCCATAAGGAATTCTATTATATGCAAACAATCCCTTATGTGTACTGATTGTTACTAATTCTTTTGACTCATCGCTTAACTCTATTTGTTGATAAGCTTGTCTTAAATCTAATTTAGTAAAAGATTCCCCTTTATGTAAACTGGCAAATAATTCTTCAATTCTAGGTAAAGGATATTTTTCTACCCTTAAAGATGGATTTAATGTGACCTTATAATCCCCACAAATTCTTAGTTTTCCATTTTTCTTTAATATAGGAACTATTGGAGTTCCCCAATCTGAATTTTTAATAGGACATAAAATATTTTCAGACACTAGGCGATTTAACTCTGCCTCTACCTTAGGCTTCATAGCAAAAGGAATAGGTCTAGGTTTACAATATTTAGGAGTAACATTTTCTTTGAGTTCTAGCTTGATTTTTGATTTATTATATAACCCTATTTTATCGTTCATAACTTCTGGAAATTCCTTACATAAAGAATTAATTAATTCTAACATGTTAGTATTATTTTCACATTCAACATATTTCAATGGAATTTTTATTTCTACTTGAAACTCTTTTAGCCAATCTCTACCCATGAGTGTTGGACCTCCTTTTTTAATAACATACAAACTTAATTTTTTATATAAACCCTTATAATTGACATTAACTTTTATCATACCAAGTGGAATTATTGGTGTTTTCGTGTAAGAATGTAACCTTAACCTAGTTGCTTCTAGTGTAACATTTCTAAAATTGTTTTGATAGAAAACATCTGACATAACTGTTACTGGTGACCCTGTATCGAGTTCCATGACCACCGCTCTATTGTTTATATTAACCTTTACTCTAACAGGTTCACAAATTTGAAATTTAGAATTATTATAAAAAATCTCTACTGAATCGAAATCATTATTAATGTTACTTGTATCTCTATTAAATGAATTGTATTTTGATCCATTCTCATAATTTTCAATAGTAGAAGTTTCAACAAAATTTTGAGCATTAGGCCTGAATTTATTATTTTGATTATAAGTTTGTTTATATCTGCCCGAAATATCTGACTTAAAGGCTTTCCTAAAATTATTAGAATTTTGGTTTGTACTTACAGCATTTCTGCACACAGATTTTAAATGACCTTGTTTACCACATACAAAACATTTGAAACTTTTAAATTTACAAACACTGACATAATGACCCATTTTTCCACAACACGAACACTTCACAAAACTCTCTTCTTTCTCTCCCCTTTTTCGAATGAAAGGTTGATTGATGTACGTGGTTCCGTTCGCCATACGGTGTAGTCCTTTGTGAAAATTTCCTGTGTTGTTTCCTGTTGAGAAGGTTAGGGCGTTGTTTTCTGCTGCTTCCTGCCATGTAGCTATGTGAACAGTTTTATCGAAAGTCAATTTCGATTCTCCCAGAAGTCGTTGTTTAATCGTTTCACTTCGTAGGCCGCTTACTAGACGATCCCTTAAATAATCAGTCAAATTTTCTTGTGAGGGTGGGGGTTAGGAATAGACCAATCATTTATTCGATATATCTTTGTTACATATCACTCTACCTGTACAGTCTAGTTAACAAAATACGTACTTTAAACTTGACTCAAGGTCAATGTGCATTCAATACATTCCAATAAACCGTGAAGCAAAGTAATTAGGGTTATGTCTCCGTAGTATACCTAACATCAATATGCACACATGACCTGGTTTCACTAATTAATATGAAACAGTACAGTAAGCAGTACAGTAGGTATTTTTACATCAATTTGGTGTAAAATTACGATTTATATTTGTAAGTAAATGAAAATTTATTTTGTTGAGGGATAATTAGGTTTAAAATATTAATAAAAGTGTTATAATCGCCAATTTTATAAATCATATGACGTGATACGATGTAGAACTATCTCAAAATCTTTTCAACATAGTTTAACTGGAATGAGTATACATTTCCTGTAAATATAACCATCTCCATAAAACTATTGCTTAATTTTTTTAGATACTATATTATTATATTATGTATACTTATATTATTTGCTCTAATATGTGAAAACGAATATTACTTAAAATTATTATTAACTCCTTTAATATATATAAATACGACATAGGAAGTGCAGTAATTTCAATAATTATTCAAGATGTAAATGGAAAGGAAATTATTAAGAAACAACTTAAATAATGATGTCTCCGTAGAAACTCTTTGAGGCACAACAGTGGAAAGAATCTATGGCTTTCAAACTATTAAACTAAAATCATTTTCAGGCGAATTTAATTTGATAAATTAGTTATTAATTCGTCTTTTAACATTCTGAGAAATATTTTACTTTGATTCTAAATATTCCAGTTGATATTTGTTCTCAATATCTGTATGTTTGCTTAGCTAAATGTATGACCAAGAAAATGTGCATTATAATAATTGTCAACATGTACAAAAATTCTATTACGTAGTATATTTAACTCACACCAACCTATATAAATTTAACCGAAAAGCCACTCTTAAATAATAATTAAAAATAACCTTACTTCTTCCCCATTTATCAAATCCCAACATTTACGTAATGTGTCCAATTCAAACTATTCTGTGAGAAATCACTGAACATCAGACTTTAAAATATTAAGTCAATTTGACACTAACACTAGCTCCTGTTTTACCTCGATTTAAAACTCGGATCATTTTCTAAACTCTTTGCATACACCCAAACATTGGCGACAATATTTCGAGATTAACTAACAATAATTATGATAATAGTGATTGTGTTCAGCGTTATAATCCTAAAATACCTTCTTTTGTTGTCTTAATTATGCCTGAGTCATTAAGTGATTCGATAATTTTATAAGGTGAATTAAGATACTAGGATCAACGAGATTAAATTTCAATCAGTGAGGTCGAATAACAACATATTTTCCCTTTCGAAAATATACTCTTTCCTGATTGTTTGTTTTCACATTTACGTCATGGTATGGAGTTTACGTCACCAATAGAGCGAAAATCCTCTTAGAAACCAAAAATACTTTTATTTTATACGTTGCGTTTTCCTTTAATAACGAAGAATTTTACAAACTTTAAAAAACAGGATAACATACGTTTTTACGTAATTATATCTGTCTATATATCTACCTATATAAATAGTTATGGCAAAACTGAATATGACACCAAGTAAGTATAGGTGACATATACAGTTTTGCTATAACTTTTCTATTTTCTATCATAACAATAGAAAATAAATACTGAATAATAATATACACAATTTAAAAAAAAATTAACGTTTTTTTAATTGAATTTTTTGAAAAATAAAGAGAAAAAATATACGATTAATGAAGTAAAAAATTGTTTCATTTAAAAATATTATTACTTTTTACGTAATTGTAAGTTAACTTAAGGTGACATATGTAAGTCTAACTTAATTAATATCATAATATTATTACTTTATATGAAACTGTAATCTAACGTAAGTTAACTTATGAAGGGTTACCTTATCTCCTTAACCTTTGGCAAATGCTTGTTTTATCCGTAAATTATGAGTAGTAACTATTTTAAAAAAACTCAAAGTCACATTTATGAAGTTTATCTTCTTTTGGCCTGAAACAAACAAAAAAAAAAGATGTTACAAATTTGCTCTCTTTTTTTAATATCTCTATGGATAATCTTCACATGTTGTCAATGCGGGGGTTTTAAATTCAAAATAAATACGAGTGAACCCCACCAGTACTAATATGTAGAAACAAGGAACGCTATAGCCTTTGCACCACTCAAGGTAACGCACACAACAAAAAGGATGTACGTGGATATGGCCCTGATAATTTTTTCGTAGATAAATATCTGAGCTCGGATGGCTATACCGCCATTACGGCCGTTGCATGGAATCCCTAATGAAGGAACCTAGACGGGTATTGAACTACAGACTTGCTAATTTGTATTATTTCTAGCAGCAGCTAGATAGTCTCCTACCTGAAGTCTCTACTGACGACGACAATATAAACTGTGACGGAGGCCGCATTTCCAATCAAATGTGAGCTCCGGTATCAAATTTCGTTCCAAAACACATACATCTTATCATGTGTCGCAATAAGTTAAGAAGGGCGTAAATAGAATTGCTCCACATATCACAATAAATCGTCTCAAGAGACGAACCAGACAGACACGAGATACTATTGTTGGTGTAGACGGATTCCATGCGAAATTAGAAAAGCTGAAGACTAATGTCACACCAGTTTGATCCTTAGCTAAATAATTTAAATGTGGACCTTCATGCTATCCACTCTTAGTCGGACCAAACTAACAACTTGGTGACCCGAATAACAAGCAATTCTCTTTGCTGCGACCCACGAGCTTGCGTTTGAACCAAACTCACAGTCTTCGAACCCTGTTTTTAGAGATACATTTGAAACAAATACATTCCAACTCGAGCACAGTCCTATCGACAACCCTTACAGAAAACTTATCACAGAAATTTAGTGGATGATTTCACACACAAAGGCCAGGAAAGCTCCTGGACGGGACACCATTGGAAAAACAACACTCGGAAAAGGCACTCAGATACCTCACCAACACGTGCAATGCCACTTTCTTCACAAATTTCCCAGAAGCATGGAAGACGGGTAATATTTTAGTTTTCCCAGACAGATAAGGATAAACACAACCTAGAATCAGCCTAATACTGTTTAGTTTTCAAACGATCATTTTTGGTAGTTAAAAATGTGAAAGGTTGTTATTTAAAATGGTCTACTTAAAATAATTATAATATGGTTTAATTTTAGATTCTTAATTCAATTAAACATACCCTAAGATTAAAATTTCAATTTATTTCGAAATTTTAAGAATTTACTCAATGTTTGCCTTTTACAACAATAAGTTGGACTAAAACATTTTAATATAAAAGTAACTTCGTTAATAGATAGTCAATGTGGAATTTGAATTCAGAACATGAAAAGCAACTATAAGTTGCATAATAATCGGTCAATATATATATATATATATATATATATATATATATATATATATATATATATATATATATACAATATTTAAAGTTTACTTTGGAATTTGGTAAAGAGCTAAAACCATGTGGTTATATATTTCTAATTTGTGCAATGTACTAGATCAATAGTAGAGTTATATCAAATGTGAATACAGTAAATAAAAAAGTTCTGTCGCCAAACTATTTACATCTAAACCACTTAATTTATTCCTACCAAAATGTAATCAGTCCATCTAAGTTTTACCCTACATACAATTTTAGTGATACATATAACCTGTTCCATATTTGTCTATGAATGATAGTAAACCCAGTATCATAATACAGTCTTCTTCTCCTTTCATATTTTACTCTCAACACTTCAGTACTGGTTTCAGTATTCAGTTCAAAGTTATACTTATTCTATGGCCCATAAAACGTGCATAAAATCATGAAAATGTTAGATCAGTCCCCTCTCCTCACAATATTCGTTTAAAAAATAAAATTGATTCAAAGAGAATTAATAACCATGTCTACAGGCCCCATGAATGAAGATATTTTGAAAGAATTTTACCCTCACCCCTTTTATCTATGAAGTCTATTTTTATAAAATTTGTACATACAACATAATTTTTTAATGTTATAATTATGTCAAATCATTGAACCTACCATGTGTAAATTCATAAATCATATATTGTATGAGATTGATTTTTTAACAGAAGTTTACTAGATAACATGTGTACAGACAGAGATCAAATTACAGGCTCAAAGATAACACCAGCATTGTCTTTCTCTAAACAAACATAGTCACAGACAATCATGTCTCTTTGGTTAACATCAATTAGCTAACCTAGTTTGGCTTCACTAGTTAATTAGCATTCCATTCCTAAGCTGTATACTAGATCATGATAGTTAATATAAATCCATTTGAAGTAAAATAATGATTTATATTTGTTACTTATTGAAGGATTAATGCAGAGAATATTTAGGTCTGAATATAATTTTAATTAGATATTTCAATGATGATAATGTAATGTTATAAATTGAATGATATAATGGATGAAATGACACATTCATCTTGGTTTAACTGACACAAGTACAAGTAAAAATGTCTTATACATATAGCCACACAATAAAAACTTCTCTGAATTTGATTCCAATTAAAATCTGATGAGATAAATGACTTAAATCATGGTAACTACTAAAATCAAAGCATAGACTAAATACTAAAGCCACATTACATTATTTTTTATTAGCATCGGTATTTTAAAATCATGGCAGTATAACTGATACATGAATGTTGATATTGAGAGAATGATTTATGATATTGAAGAGTATTATAGTATCGTCACAAAAGGAGGACATTGTCAGTTTCTCCACTATTTCACTTAGGACGATGTAGGACATATTGGAAGAGAATACATTTTTGACATAGTAGACAATAATATAATATGTAAACCAATTATTTTTTAACGAACTGCAAAAATCCAACGCTGTTATCATTACCTTAATATTAAACAACATTAAAATCAAGTTTAAACATAACTCATAAGTTAAAACGAAAGTTTGATAATGACAAAGTTTTATTGAGGTGCTGCAGTAACTAAATAGAATTTTTTATATATGTTGAAAAATATATCAAATTTCTTAAAATAAAATTTCTTGGAAAAATCTTTCCATTTAGTAAAAATAATCACAATAAGACCTTTCAAGAATTTATAAATTTATAGATCAGGATTTAATAGAAATTTGAATTATTTTTATAATTAATATTTTACTTTCTAACGAATTCAAAATTATTAAATTATTAAGCTGAAGATCTTTATTTATCCTGCAATTTATACAAAGTTTTATTTATACATGTCGATGAAACACACCCATATAATGGGTACAGTTTAAAATAATCATACTGAAAAAATACTTTAGATTTACGTACATATAATAGTCACGTATACTGAAAATAAAAAGTCGGAAGATTTGGACAATGAAATTATTTAAATTACCGAGCTTTGAGTTAAGCGAGAGTCGTCGTAGTTGTCAGTTAATTTATGAAAACTATCATAGTTGTTATATCGATAACATTGTCTTACTTTCAACCCTATTTATTGTGCTCAATAGAGCAGTGCATTATACCAACGCATAGTGCCTAGGGCTGCAGAGCCATTTGTAATTAGTCATTACAGCTAAGTTTTATAAGAGAGAATTAACCGACATACGATTTGTTCATTTTAATATATCAAATCTTGTCTTAATCCACAAGGATGAAACAAATAACGTGTTATGTATTTAAATAATAAGCCCTTGAATGATATGTAAAACCATGGCCGTTTGTTAACGTGTATTTTGTAAGTTAAGTTATGTGTGGATAAATCAACTCGGGTTAAAAGGTTTTTACAACTCGCTTTCGTTGTTAATATGTTAATTGTTATTAGAATTAAATATATTGAATTTCGCTTTTTTTATTAAAACGGTGTCTCATTAAATGGATCTCATTAAAGTTTATAATTTTTCAATTTGGACGTGAACGCAGTTAATTTCATGGATTCTAATCTAAGTCTAAAGTAGCCTACCGTAATATTCACCCTCTATCACAACTGCAGATATTATAATATTGCACAGGATTAACAAAGGTTTATTTCTGCGATAATAGCGGCCAAGTAAAACTTACAGCTATCAAGATAAAGTTTTTAGTTTCATAACATATTACCATAATGTATGATAAAATCCACCATACGGTGTCTTATTTTGAGCACAACTATCCAATGGGAGTGAAAAAATTACAACTGAATTATAGCTTTACAGGTTATCTTCACTGCATTAGGTGGTTTTCATAAATTTCTAAGTTTTCAACGAGGAATCTATATTTAAATAATTTGACAGAAAATCGGGTGAATGTCCTTAAGTGAATTTAAAATGTATGTAGTGTTATGAACGGCCCTCAAAACTGCCTGGGTTCTTTAATTTCAATTAATAATCAAATCAGTGGTTCAGTATTTTATTAGCTCTTATCTTTGTTATTAAACTTATGTCCATTTCCCTGATACTTTTGTTAGGAATAAACAACGCTTTACTACAAGACTTTAATACAATAATTTAAATACAAAACTTTAATACAATAATTTAACTACAAAACTTTAATACAATATTTTAAATACAAGACTTTAATACAATAATTTAACTACAAAACTTTAATACAATAATAGGAATTTAATTAAACAATAAAACAAAACAATATTATTTATTCAAAGCCCTGAAGTATTCCAACTATTGTTATTCTTTAAATAAATGAGATTACATTTTATTAGTGATTTTATAAAAATAGAAATGCTTGCTTACGGTTTGTTGAGTATATTTCCTGGGCCATCTTCCACCACGGCTAGCCACACAGCCGTGTATCTTCCAAGCTCCAAAAAGACAAGAGACTTCTAAATCCTGCTGATTGCTTATATACCTTTGGTTGTCTTGGTAACCTAGTTGAGTTTGCAAGTCAAGCATTTCAACATTTTTTATTTGTTTCACAATAGTTGGGTCATTCTGAGCTTTGTGAATATGTTTTCTTCCTAATATAGCTTTAATATTATCCTAATATTAACTTATTCCTAACAGTAGTATTTAAAAATACAATAATACTTGTGGACATATTTCAATAATTGTGAAAAAAAAATTTGATTTATAACCTAATAGTCTTTGGGTACATATATCTCTTTTAGTTGATAACGGTCAGATAACTTTTCAATTTTTTTTATCTACATGTATAACTTACGTTTGACATATCCTGTTGGGCGATCAATAGGCAGTTACTTACAAAGAAAAGAACGTAAGATAATTCCGCAATATGTAAGTACACAAGTAATGGTGTTGTAAATATAACGCTAGGTCAATATTACAGAAGGGAAATGGTTAAACTGGTTAAAGTTGTCAGGATATATTAATAGGTGATAAAGTGTTGCACAGTTTGTAAACTTTGAAGTACAAAATATGTTTAAAGATAATAAAACACAATTTTTTATTTTGTACTATACACTTTTTATTAGTCTAGCCGACCAATGGTTTCGCCTGCTAAGGCATTGACGAGGCTGTTTTACAGACTGAAGAAAAAAGAAAAAAAACAGAAAACCTTAAAACTAGAGGGTGGGAGTTAGGATACAAAGAATGGAAGGTTGGGGAAATAACCAGCCTGGGCAATGACCATAGGAAACAATACATATTGGGAAAACCAGTTGATTGTTCTAAGTACAAATAACTTTTAAAGGTTTTACTAATGGAGAGTTATACAAATCTAACTGGTCATTTAAAACTAAATTAGGGTTACAGTATCTTATTCTTTTAATTTCTAAGCTCTCCAAAGCATTCAATTTCCTACCTTTATTATCAAAATGAATTATTTTAAAATCTACACTCGAATTAAAATCTGACACTTGATGTATTCTTAAATGATTTGAAAAACTGGAATCTTCATATCCTAACCGCCAACTTCTTTCATGTTCCTAAGACTAATAAAAAGTGGATAGTACAAAATAAAAAATTGTGTTTTATTATCTTTAAACATGGAATTCCACCAAGAACCATCGGTCTCAACAGTAATGAAAATAAATATGTTATAATTATAAAATGTTCCTAAATATTATTACATAAATTATGAACCTCAAAGAGAGTAAACATTCATAACCCAAATATATTTTTATAAATAAAATATAATATTTAAAATAAAAAGGAAAATTGCGTTTTAATGATATGCTTCGTTATTCAATCGTTTGAGATTCACCATTTAATAATTTGAAAAAAATAAATTCTCATTAATAATTTGCCAAAATTTAATCTTACTCAAGTGTCTAACCTTCATGTTTTCTGATAAATTACATGTATAAATCATAGTCAAACTTTAATAAAAGTTAACTCAAAACTCATAACTAAACACATATCATAATAATTAATATACTAAGGTAATCTTAAAAATTATAAACTTTTTATTACTTTTTATAAATCATTTATATAAAGTATATAAAATGACTCAAATCAATATATTTTAGCCTATTATGTATTAGAATGTTATCTTCATTTTCACAAATATAATCTCTTCTCTCAAATATTGGTAAAAATATTAGGTTATGCACAAATTTTTATAGTCAGAAGACTGAAAATATAGAATATGTTACAAATATTATTATTTCTTGCATTAACTTCAGGATTAAAGCCTCAAGTGATATGTTGCATATTAGATCACTTCTCACACCTTGTAATTTCATTAAACGTTCTATTTTAAAACATGAAAGGAGACTCTTAAGAAAAGCATTATTTATCTAAGAAGAGTCCATTAACTGTGTACTTATGTAGTACATTCTGACGTTTTCCATCATCTGTGTCTATACGGCGTTAGGAGAATATAATAATTAGTAATAAACATAAAAAAAGTGGAAAATTCCAATATAGCCTAGTGGCCTAGGACCGTTTTGGAAATTGAATTAATATTGAATTTAAAATCGTTTGATAATGGTTGATTGATCATATTTATTAATAATAGTTTAATCAGACATGTACCATCACTAGGGTGTATATTGAAATATAAAACATAATAATAAATTAATGTTTTAAAGTTATCGTTTGTGACTAATATCCGTCATGTTAAATTATTAGGTACTCGACCAAACACATTAACAACTTGAAATGTAATGAAATGAACCCGTTTTTAAAGTACATAAATAATCTGTTTTGGCCAAAACAAGGACTGTTGACAGTGAATGTTACTTTCTACATAGAATCAGAGATGTAATTTCACATTGTGTGTTTGACTGGTTTTAATGTACTCTATGTTTATGGTAATGTTGAGTGTGATGCAACATATCCTGGAAAGGCTTGTTTTTAGGGAAGAAATTATGTATATGCATTAGTTAATAAAAAATATGACAAAAAATAATCTTTTTAACATGGAAAATGTTTTTTTTTACAAAGATACTAAATCTATGTACAATAGCTCT
Source organism: Aphrophora alni (assembly GCA_963513935.1). Taxonomy (NCBI): domain Eukaryota; kingdom Metazoa; phylum Arthropoda; class Insecta; order Hemiptera; family Aphrophoridae; genus Aphrophora; species Aphrophora alni. Next base: position 107,539,847 of record OY740768.1, on the reverse strand, counting down.
TACTGATGGTTGTTGCAATTTGATATAATTTCTTTCTTAAAAATCTAAATTAATTAGTTTTGTTGTTGAGGAGTATTTATTAGATGGATGAATTTTGGTCGCAGCCGCTGTGATTAGGGGTTTGCTGCCCTAACTCTATGCAACTTTTATTGTAATATAAATTTTTATTGTTTTGTTGATTATCTTTTTTAATTATTCAACTCTACAACTGTTAGTCAAATATAATAAAAAAGTGTGTTAAGAGTTGACATTTGTAATATTGAATATTACCTTGTAGTCTAATGTTTTTATATTGTTTGTTTATATCTTTAATTTAGTGTTGAATGACTCTTGTTACACTTATAATATATTTTTCAACAACAATATAATTAAATTAAGTTACCTGATATTTTTTGGCAAGATAACAACTTATCTAAATATTGGCTATGTATTGGTTTACGTATTTTCGTGTAAGTAATTATTTGTTTTGTTATCAAACACATGCAATATTTTTTAATTTTATTGATTTAAATTAGCTAGTTAAGAATTTTTGTGTTTGATATTTCTACAATATTATTATTTTTTATTTGCAGATTGTTAAAGGCTAGGGATAATCGAAATATGAACAACAATAAACCAACGAAAGCCGGAAACCATACGTGTTAAATTAGAGTTTGTGTTTTATCTCTTTAATAAATTTAAACGTAACTATGTTTAACCTTAATTCCATAAATTCTGAATACTATACTAAACATAACTAGACTAGATATTATATAATATTATTTTTACATCCTTCAAAGTTTTTACCAAAACATGTGGAAAATTTGTAATAAATAACTATTGAAATCGAATTACCAAGAGTATATATTATCATATCTTAACAAGTGAGTTTCAACGGCTTAGTACCGCTCTCATTAATTATTAATAATCATCACACAACCTACTTGTAAACGTAACAAAGTGAGATTAAACATTACATTTGGATCCCAAATAACCGTAATTGCTTAAAACTTTGGTTATGAAATGTTCCGGTTTGAATGAATTAGAAACCACAGTAAAAAATAAACTATGCTAGTTGGTAAGAATTAGCCTCATATAAGTCCTAATTATGTGTAAAAATGAAATGTATCCATTAATCAATAATATTGTTTAATGTACCATAATGTATCCATAAATGAGAGATATTTGTTTAAGATGAAACGATTAATTGTTAATTGAAAACACACAACAGTCAGTGATTCAGTTTCTTTATAAGTCTAAGAAATATATTATTGACATAAAATCCTCTTATTTGTAAACTATACAGTACTATATGTCCCAAGATAAAATAAACTGAATATTGTGAAAAGAATAATTCTACTTTTTTTCACTTAGTACATTTATTTAAAAATACAGTGCCGACCTCTATTGCTGCAAGTACCAGCTGAAGTGTTTTTTGATCTTAATGTTCCCATAGCTGATGCTAATGAATTCCGTTTATTGTTTCAAAAAAATGCTCTTCTTCACCGTTGATGTCTTCAATAATAACTGACTCTTATTTTATACACGTGATGGCTTATTGCACCACGTATATTGTCTAGATTCAGCTGTTGCGAGACGTTTGATATATTTCACAACAGTGGGCTGTCTTCTGTGTATCATCTAGGGACTTAGAATAAAAATATATTTGATAATTTGATCTAACAACTATTCTTCAAAATTATTCCTAGCATTAGTAGATCAGAGGACCATTAAAAACTGATGCATATTACCATTACTGAACAATGGGTAATATTAAACCGTGAATATCATTTACTAATACTTGGAAAACACTAAAATAAATATTAAAAAAAGATTATAATTTAAAAATAAATTTTTTTAGTTTTTTATCGTTTAATTTTTAATTTTTTTATAAATTAAATGAATGGAATTATTAATCATAACACGTTTTCATATAAATTATATATGTTTTAAATTGAAAAAAACTCAACTTTTTTATTTGAGATAGACCGTACGCTTCCCCTACCTCATTTAATGAGCGCTCTAGTCTCAAATCCTGATTTTTTTTGCCCAGGATTAGTTTCCGCGAAACAAAGAATGAGTTATTCAATCCCCTGGAAGTGTAGGCTTCTATATCTTATCTGGCTTGAATAACTCCTTCAACAGTTTAGGCTGCCCCAAACTGCTGGTACCCCCCTTTTTATTTAACTACTTCCAGTTCTGTATTTAAATTACAGAACTGTACAGAACTGTAAAAGGGAGAACTGTAATAGTGTTCTCCCTTTTGCTCAGGAGAACACGATTTTATTTTTCTATCTTTTATTATTCCCTAGGTACCGTGTTCTTGAGAATACCTCTTAAATACAATATTATCTCACCTAAATTCCCAATATAATCTGTAAGCATAACAAGCTGTGTGGATAATTAAATGCAACTACACATTATTTTTGATTTTGACAAATGAAACTTATTTATTTGATCTGCTTTTAATAAACAAAATCAATTTTATTTATATTAAAACACAAAATTATTTAAAACAAAAAAATTACAATAGCCTTTACTTTTTTAAATTATAAAAAAAAATTCATGCAATTTATGATTTTATTACTTTATATATTAAGGTAGCAGACAGGCAATTTTTTTACTCAGAGTAACATTTTATACTCAATATTATTATTTTACTAAAGAATTTCCTCTTATTAATCTCTGAACACTAATTTCTAAGATTTAAAATTTAATTAGTTGTTCAGGGTTATTCTATCAACATTTTAGCACTATAAAAAAGAGAAATATCCACACACAAGTATTATCTTAACCTACACAATTTTTAATTAATCTTCTTAAATTTAGATTCCAATAAAATCAGTTTGACTCTACTTTAATTCTTGGCCAATTTTGCCTCAATAAGAAAAAAAGGGATAATTTGAATGATTTTTCAGACCTTGACCGCCGTCTGGAAGATCCTGGTCTCTGATGTTCCTGGATGATGGGACGATTTTGATTCTCTGGTGTCCGATTGTTGTCGAAGTTTATAGATGATCCATGTATCCTTAGCGAAGTTCCTGTGACGTTTTAATCTTCATTAACGCTGGATGTAAAAATTTCCCACTTTCTCGAAACTCACTACAGATTCGCTAATTTAACATTTCACTTCACACTTAGTTTTTCCGTTATAACTTGATTTTTAATACTGATAATTAACCATTTGAACGTTTTTGAAATTTTTCAGAATAGCTTCGGGCATAGCAACACCTTACACTTTTAGAATTTTTTTAAGAGAGAGAGCGCTCGGGCATAGTAACCCCGAACCACTTTTTCACCAATTTTTTCAGAGAGAGATTGGGCATAGTAACCCCGTATCACTTTTTACAAATTTTTTCAGAGAGAGATTGGGAATAGTAACCCCGTATCACTTTTTTACAAATTTTTTCAGAGAGAGATTGGGCATAGTAACCCCGTATCACTTTTTCACCAATTTTTTCAGAGAGAGATTGGGCATAGTAACCCCGTATCACTTTTTTACAAATTTTTACTGAGAGAGCGACGAAGTCTCGTGCAGCTATATTTATATCATAAAACTATCGTATTCCCATACCAATTTCTTTCCCTCGCAGGGATAATACTATAGTTCTTTATTTCATCTTTTTTACGTAAGTAGAGTGTGCGCCACTTGAGATCAACATGGCGGCTGTTGATAGTGGGAGTACCCCCACCCTCCCCCTTGGCCCCTCCCCCTTTGCCCCTCCCCCTTTGCCCCTCCCCCATTTGCCCCTCCCCATTTGCCCCTCCCCCATTTGCCCCTCCCCATTTGCCCCTCCCCCTTTGCCCCTCCCCCTTTGCCCCTCCCCCTTTGCCCCTCCCCTTTAGGCCCCTTCCCTTTCCCCATTGGTCCCCCCACCCCTCCCCCTGCCCCTTCCCTGTAGGCCCCTCCCCTTTAGGCCCCTTCCCTTCCCCCATTGGTCCCCCCACCTCCTCCCACCCCTCCCCCTGCCCCTCCCCTGTAGGCCCCTCCCCTTTAGGCCCCTTCCCTTCCCCCATTGGTCCCCCCACTCGTGACGTATTGTCGAGACACACACACACACACACACATGACGTCATACACACATGACGTCATACACCTAACTTTTTTAATACCGGTGGGATTCGAACCTGTGAAGTTCGGATTTGAAGGCGGACACGCTACCGACTGAGCTATCGTGCATAGTATTACAAGTCGGATAATTAACGCAGTATATAAGCCGCCATGTTGTAACCGCAATAATGTGTTATATATATATATATATAATGTGTTAAGATAGTTAACCTAACCTATAAGTGTCCTACTTTTGCCCATCCACAGCCTATCAGCTGTTACAATAATGTGTTATATAATTATATAATGTGTTAAGATAGTTAACCTAAAGTTCCCCACTTTTGCCCATCCACAGCCAATCAGCTGTTACAATAATGTGTTATATATTTATATAATGTGTTAAGATAGTTAACCTAACCCCATAGTATTACAAGTCGGATAATTAACGCAGTATATAAGCCGCCATGTTGTAACCGAACGCCAGAACATTTCGTAGAAGTTCGGACACGAACCCCTTACCGTAAGACTTACCGAGTTTTTCGCGACCGCGAAAAACTCGCGTAAGTCTTACGGTACGGGTCTGACCCGAACTTCAGGGTTTTGGAATAGGGTTCTAAGAATCAGATAAGTATATTGGCAACAGTGGATAATAAGTATATTTACAACGGTGGACTATACTACATTGGTTAAATTTAAACTAGTTAAACATATATCTAACAGCTATAATGGTGAAAATCATACTACATAGTATATTGGCAACAGTGGATAATAAGTATATATACAACGGTGGACTATACTACATTGGTTAAATATAAACTAGTTAAACATATATCTAACAGCTATAATGGGGAAAATTATACTACATATTTAATCACATTGGTTTACAAGTACCTAACACGGAAGCTAAATGTATATCACATAGGTTTACAGTTGAATATGAAAGTTTAAACATATAGGTATACAAAATGTCAAAGATTTTGTAACAAGTACTTAATGTTAAATTCGTATTACATAGTTATGGTTCAAAAGTTATAAGTATCTAACACGGAAGTTAAATATATATCACACTGGTTTACAATTGAATATAAAAGTTGAAACATATAGGTATACAATTTCAAAAAATATGTAACAAGTACTTAACCATATCAAACTTACCTTGTACTACAACGGTAGACAAACCAAGTACAGAATGATTACTGAGCTCACAGAACAGCGCCTATATACAGTTTGGGGACCGATCCCACTCCTACCATTACCACCTCCACAAACATAGCCGTCACCCCCACCTATCCGTCCGAGAGTGGGGATCGGGCGTACCGACATTATAAATGCGACTCGCCCCCACCCATCATTCTCATTCTTCTTGGAACGCTTGGTGAGTAAACTTGATAGCTGTAGTATTCATTAGAATTGAATAATGTCCGTGTACGTTGTTTCGACTTGTGATTCGTACGTAAAAAAGTTTCGTTTGTACGGGACCAAAGTCGTTTTTAAATTCAATTCACTACCGTCGGACGTGGAGGAAATTGAATGGATCAAACGTGGTTTAGAGGAGTTGATCGATCAAATGACCGAAAATACGACCGACGAAGATCAAATAGGGTTTACACTGACTAGTTTGAATGTAAAAAATCGCGAGCCTGGGTACGTAGCTTTCAGACCCGCTACATATATAACTTACGATGTGCTCTGGAAAATATTCGGTGGTATTATTCAGAGCAATGCAGAAGGTTTCAAGTCTAGCGATACGTTTAAAGTAGAATGTACTAAAGTAAAAGTACCTGTAGGTCGAGGACGTGTTAGACCGGGCTTGTACAATAACTATGACGAAGAATGTAAAGCTAGACGGGGTATTGTCGTGATTAAGAATACAGACTCTCTTTGCTTGCCTTGCTCTATTGTAGTCGGTAAAGCCCACGCCGAGAAAGACAAAGACTATGCGGCTGTGCGTTTGGACAGAGCTAAGAGACAGACAATCAGAGCTACACAATTAATGACAGACGCAGGTGTCCAAATCGGTGTCGAGGGTGCAGGGGTGCAGGAATTGCAAAAATTCCAAGACTTTTTACCCAATCACAAAATAACTGTGTACAGTTATGGAAATAAAGGGCGTGTCGTGTATTTCGAAGGTGACGTAACCAATCCTCAATACACAATTAATCTACTCTTCCACCAAGGTCATTTTAACGTAATAACAAATCTCACATCCGCTTTTGCTTGTCATTATTTTTGTGAAACTTGTCATGTCCCTTTCGATCATCGTGGTGATCATAGATGTTTGGCCACTTGTTACGGCTGTAAACGTTCGCCACCGTGCATAATGGAAAACGGTCACATCCATTGCGGCGACTGCAACAGACAGTTTATGAACAAGGACTGTTTTGTTGTACACAAACGAAATATCTGTGCCAACATGAAAAAGTGTCGCGAATGTGAGAAAATAATCATGAAGAATAAGCGTAGTACCGAACACGTGTGCGGTGAAACGTACTGTAAAGTGTGTCGGGATTACATGCCCTCTAATCACATGTGCTACATGAGAGTAGACCGTAGGAAACCGATGGAAAAAGATTTCCTCTTCATTTTCTTCGATCTGGAGACGCGTCAAGACGAAGCTCTCGACTCGGCTCAAGTGCACAGAGTAACGTTATGCGTAGCACAACAGTACTGTTGGTTATGCATAAACGGTGAAGAGTGTGAAAATTGCGGGGACCGTACACACGTCTTCAAAGACGATCCCGTCGAAGGTTTCATGTCCTACATAATGGACGTACGTAAACCGTACAAAAAAGTCTGCGTAATCGCTCACAACGGTCAAGGTTTCGACTTCCAGTTCCTCCTAAAGTATCTGCTGGAGAAAACGCAGTTCACTCCAGAGCTCATAACACGCGGTACAAAAGTAATACTCATGGAAATAGACAATGTAAAGTTTATAGATTCTCTGAACTATATGCCTATGACATTGTCCAAATTGCCCAAAGCATTCGACTTGCCACCTGAAAAGAAAAAGGGATACTTTCCTCACCTTTTCAACACGGTGGAGAATCAAAATTACGTTGGCCCTATCCCCGAACAAAAGTACTACTGTCCCGACTCGATGTTCGACAAAGGACACAGAGAATTTATAACTTGGTACGACGAGCAGGTACGATGCGAGTACGTATTCGATTTCCAAAAGGAAATATTCGAATACTGTCTCTCCGACGTGGACATTTTGGCACAAGCGTGCATAAAATTTAGAGCCTCGTTCCTCCAAGTGTGCAACGTCGATCCCTTCATCGAGGCCGTAACAATTGCCAGCGCGTGTAATCTGGCATTTAGACGCAACTTCTTACGATCAAATACCATAGGCCTTGTTCCCAAAAAAGGTTACCGATTGGTCGATACCCAATCAGCTATTGCACTGCAGTGGTTGACGTGGGAGGAAGATCAGCGTGGGGCCCTAATGGAACATGCAGGGCGTGGTCGTGAAGTAATAGTGGATGGAGTGCGTGTGGACGGAGTGTGTGAAGGAATTCTGTTCGAATTCCACGGTTGTTACTGGCACGGCTGCCCCAAATGTTTCCCCAACGGTCGCGATGAACCCCTGGCAGACGATCCGTCCGACACGCACAACGCCCGACTAGCTCGCACGAAATCTAAGATAGCGAAGCTGTCTCGTGATCACGATGTGATCGAGATTTGGGAGTGCGACTTTTTAAAGATGAAAAAAGGTAACAAAGACATGACCTATCTCGAAACACATCCCATTCTAGACACTGCACCCCTTAATCCTAGACACGCGTTTTTTGGCGGTCGTACTGGTAATACAAGATCCTATTACGGATGCAAGGAGAAGGGTGAAACAATTCAGTACGTTGATGTATGTTCACTCTATCCTTGGGTCTGTAAATACGGCAAGTTTCCAGTAGGCCACCCGACAATTCACATAGGTAACGAGGATTGCCGGAAGCGCGGGATGAATGCAGAGGGTCTTTTGAAATGTAAAGTTCTACCACACCGTGATCTGTATCATCCCGTACTTCCGGCAAGCATGAACAAGAAATTAATGTTTGTCCTGTGTCGAACATGCGGCCAAAAATTAATTTCCGGTGAGTGTACTCATACCATTGACGAACGAGTGTTGACCGGAACCTGGACAATGGACGAGATACGAAAGGCTGTGTCTACAGGATACGTAATAGTGGAAATGTATGAACTCTGGGAATATGAAATCGTGTCGTTCAACGAGGGGCGTGGTGGATTGTTCACAGAGTTCATAAATACATTTCTTAAAATCAAACAAGAGGCGTCAGGGTATCCTAACTGGTGTAAGACTGACCAAGACAAGACACAGTACGTCAACGACTACTTTTGTAACGAGGGCATACGCCTAAACAATGAGCGAATAGGCAAGAACGAGGGTCTACGCTCTCTGGCAAAACTTATGCTCAATTCATTTTGGGGTAAGTTCGGTCAGAGAGAGAATCAGAGTAAGACGTCCATAATTAGGCAGCCTACGGAACTTTTCAAAATGTTAGTCAGTCCGTCCGTCGAGGTGAATAATATACAGGAGGTGAACGACGAGACGATAATGGTTAACTGGCACTACGTTGAAGATGACTGTGAGGTATTGCCGACAGTCAATGTTGTAATTGCTGCGTACACTACGGCCCAGGCTCGACTCAAACTGTACGAGCATCTGGATTCACTCGGTTCACAGGCTCTCTATTATGACACAGACAGTGTACTCTATGTGCATAAAGAGGGCTTACACAGAGTGCAAACAGGTGACTACTTGGGACAGATGACTGACGAATTGCAAGACTACGGTCCTGGTTCATATATAACAGAGTTTGTGTCCGGAGGTCCAAAAACCTACGGTTACAAAATTCTGACACCCGATGGACCGGTGACTGTATGTAAAGTTAAAGGACTGACTCTGAATCTGCGAACCGACGGTATTGTGAATTTTGAAAGTTTAAAGCGCATGGTTCAGGAAGAAGAAGAAGAACAATCTCTAACGATAACCGAATCACGGATCCGTAGAACAAGAGATCGTGATGTGGTTACCGTTAGCGAAAGTAAAACGTTTAGAATCACAGGTGCGAAACGAAAAAGAGACGGACAATATGATACACTACCCTATGGCTATTGTAAAACCATGCGTTTCGAGTAAAAATGGTGACCGCTGTCTATTACTCTGACATTGTTGTGTGTGTGTGCCCTCTGGAGCGGTGTAAAAACCCGTAAGGCTGTGGTGCCCTCTGTCGTGACGTAACTGTCCACAAGGAATGTATGTACTTTGTTAGAGTAACAGATAGTATGCCCCTCGTCATGGGCTCGTCTGACGGTAGGCCTCTTTTTAGAGGGATTCTTAACGACACCATGGGACGGCTACCCTGGCCTTAGGCTATAGGCTCTAGCTGGTGATGGAAGGTTCCACCGTAGTTCATATATATAGCCAAGGGGATCCTTCATACGGACTCATTCGTGAAATGGAGGGCGTAAGACAAACTATTGCAGCAGAGTTGCACAAACCGGCTCGAAGAAATTTCAAAACACGACGTGTAACGTTGAAAGGTGTGAATGATTTGTATCAAGCCGATTTGGTAGAAATGATACCGTACTCTGGTGAGAATCGTGGTTACAAGTATATATTGACAATGATCAATTGTCTGACAAAATTCGCTATTGCAGAACCGTTAAAGACGAAATCGGCTCCCGAGGTGTCCAGAGTACTGGAACCTATATTGAAAAAACATCGTATGAAAAACTTTCAGACGGATCAGGGTAAAGAGTGGTTTAATTCGCACGTGCAAAAATTGATGACAAAATACAATATAAATCACTATACGACATATACGGAGAAGAAAGCGTCCATAGTTGAACGTTTGAATCGTACTTTGAAAAATATAATGTGGCGTGAATTTACGGCACGCGGTAGCTATGCGTGGTTGAGTCTCTTGCAAAGTATTGTAAAAACGTACAACAATACTGTACACAGTACTATCGGAATGAAACCCGGCCGTGTAACGAAAAAGCACGAACGAATACTTTTGGAAAAAATTGCACCGATGACTAAAAGTCCCAAATCAGCCCCGAAATTTAAATTAGACGACAAAGTTAGAATATCAAAATATAAAAAAACTTTTGCTAAAGGCTATCTACCCAACTGGACAAACGAAGTGTTTACCGTGTACGCCGTTGTACCGACGAAACCCGTAACGTACGTTTTACAAGACTCGAAAGGGGAGATCCTAAAGGGCGGATTTTACGGTGAAGAATTGAGTAAATCGAATGTCGGTGATGTCTATCTTGTAGAAAAAGTATTGCGCAAACAAGGGAATAGAGTTTTTGTAAAATGGTTAGGCTTCGATAAAACACACAACTCGTGGATAGATAAGAATAACCTTGTGACTTAATATTGCGACAGACCTTGTGACTGCTAACCGGTATTTGCTTATAACGAGTCTCACACTTTATATTCAACTCAGTGTTACGTCATAATGCGAATAGAAAACACATCGCACGTGCTCCCGATGACAAATTTCGATCTATATACAGGAACGGGTGTAGCCGAAAAAAGAAAACGTCACGGTCCACTATTACCGAATACGATACGAGCTATAGTGTGTGGACCGTCGAATAGTGGTAAAACCAATGTTGTATTCAATTTATTGTTTGAACCCAACGGACTCAGATTTCGAAATGTATACGTATTTTCAAAGTCACTTAACCAGTCAAAGTACAAGTTTTTGGGAAAAGTGTTAGGCGGTGGTGGTGACGACGACGACGAAATCGGTTATTTTCCATTTTCGGACAATGAAAGCGTTATACCGCCTAGTGAAGCTAAACCGAATTCCGTGATGCTTTTTGACGATATTGCTTGTGAAAAACATGACAATATACGTAACTATTTCACCATGGGCCGTCACAACGATATAGACTCTTTTTATTTGGGTCAAACCTACAGTCGTATACCGAAACAATTGATTCGTGACAACGCCAACCTGTTGATCCTGTTTAAACAGGATGACATGAATTTACGTCACATTTATTCTGATCACGTCACACCTGACGTATCGTTTAAAGTTTTTCAAAACATTTGCGCCGCGGCCTGGAAAGAGAAACACGGATTTGTCGTTATAGACAAAGACAGCGAAATAGTAAACGGTCGCTATCGTATCGGCTTTGATCGTATCGTGAAGGATATATAAATGCGTATCTACACGTACAATGATGTGCATGGCGTGACAAACGCACCTATATATTTCCCAGTACCGACAACACAGAGCTCATTAGTCGTTTCGACAGGCACGTGTACGAATTGCCACTGTGGTCCGGTGGCATCCGCCGGTGATATTATACGGTTCCTCTGTGTCTAGGAAAAAGTAGTTTGGAACTTCCGTAATGGCCGATCGTCGACAGCAGGACGTACTAACGATGGAGATTGCACTGTTGAAGGACGCTATCAAGAGAAAATATCGTCGAATGCGATACGGTGACGTAGACTCTGAACTAATGCTCACAAAAAAATATAGCCCTATACTCAAAGAGTTGTCGAAAATAAAGGGTTCGCCGTCTGCACCCGATGTCAAAGCCGAAGTAAAGAACGAGATCGCCGAGATGGGAGGGGATAAGGAGGAGGGAGGGGATGAGGTGGAGGAGGAGGAGGTGGGGGATGTGTGGGGTTCTCCTAGTTTTATGGATACCGAAGTAATTGCAGAAACTCCGGGTCCGCCGCAGACCAGTGTATCGGAGCTATTGTCTACGCCCGAAGGGCAAAGTGAATCTGAAAAATGGGTAAACAGTACTTTCAAACATCCGCTGGCACGAAAGTATATGCTCAAAATGATTAAAGATACCGTCCGTAGTCAGAATATAGATCACAGTTACGGACCGAAAATCGGAGCCGACTCTATTATGATCGGTAACAAGACTCTTCAGTTGTCTGACGATGGTAAACTTATAATTGACGGAGTTCACTATAAAGGGACGCCCGGATTGTACGAGTTGGTGTTTAAGCGTATACCCGATGATGAAATATATACCGAGGACGATTTACGAGCGTATAGAGATATATGTTTGGCGTCCAGTGCACACAAACAATTACACGATCCGAACGGACGCATTAATAGTAACAGATCGTATAAATATAAAAACATTATAATGCGTTTATTCCCACCTAAAAACGTTAGCGGTAGAGGTTATTCATACTGGGACGATCCGAATGAGTTGTGTGACAGACTGAGACTTTTGTTGGCATCTCACGATTCCGGACATACGGGTCACGCAAATGAAATCGCCTCCATCGTTGAGGAACTACGAGAGGCAGGATTCATAAAAGGTTCGGGTAATAGAAAGATACGGTCATTGATACGATGAGTGTCGACAAGTTCGGACGTTATTCGGTGAGAAGGGCTTTATCCACCCAACCGATAGTTAGAGGGTACGACCTTACCTCTGAGGGGAATTACGATATAAAGGGTAAACTCTTGCGTAATGTAGGCGCTCCTCTAACGGAAAAGATGCTGTAAATCTAGACACTGTGGATAAGACGTGTATAACCTTTGATAAAGTCGCACAAAAATATCACACAAAGGGCATACCCTTGGGCGGTCTGGGTCCGACTAAAGATACCGATGACGCTGTAACTAGAGGATATCTCGAATCTTTAATACCGATTAAACTTATGACCGACTATTCCGTTAGACAGAGTCGAATACAAGATGTAGGTGAACCTATAGACGACGGTGATGCCGTCAACATAGCATACGCCAGGAAAAATTTTCTCTTGAAAAATGTGGAGGGGAGCGATGAGATGGAAGCGGGAGCCTTTGATGCTCGTAACGCTAGTATCTGTAATTTAAAGTATCCCTCTAGTAAGACGGACGCCGCCAATAAGATGTACGTTGACAATAAAAGTATTGTATCCGACCATATGGGGTATTATTTTCTTCATCGTCGAATTGCAAGTGTCGGTTCTCCCGTCTACGCCGATGATGCTGTCACTTTGATTTTCCTCATGGAAAATACCGTACATCTACACCAATCACCGACATCCGGTGAATCGGTTTTCAATGCTGAAGATAAGAGGATAACTAGTGTAGCCGATGCCGTCGACGATATGGATGTAGTAAATTTAAGACAGTTGAAAACATACATTCGAGAATTGGAGACGTGGATAAGGAACAATGTGTTGTTGTTGAAAAATTGCGCTTGTTTTAACGCCGAGGGGAAACGTATCTGTAATGTCGCCAAAGGCGATGTCGATACGGATGCAATTACAGTGGCACAATTGGCCGGCTCTATAAAGGCATTGGAAAATGGTTTTAAGGCGTACAGTAAATCGGAACTTATCGCTTTCGCTCGTGTTATTAAGAGAGAATACAGTAAAGTGGATGTTTCCAAAGACCGAGTAACGAACTGGAGATCACTATGGGGTTCGGGGAGCGATTAGGAATAATTACTCTTATAAAGCTAAACATCCGGATTCACTCTCATTTGTAAACATGACTTTGACCGAAGCGGTTGTCGTCTTTGTACTCTGTTGCAGCGCGACGAGTTTCGCTGATGATTTCAGCGACAGTACTACTACTACTACAGTAGATGTAGCGGGTTATGGATATTGCGGCTATAACGATAGTGTTAATCCACTCGACGCGTCGGGACAATTTAGATGGATAAATACTACGCTAACGTGGTACATGTACGGTACCGGAAACCGTGAACAAATGAAAACTGTACAGCACGCTTTCAAACTTTGGAGTCGACATTCCAATTTGAAATTTTTTCGCGACAGCTCACTACCCAATATAGTCATTTCTTTTGGTGAACAAGATCATATTAATTTGGTCAACGGTGGTAATAAGTGTTTTAGCGATTTCGGCGGTAGAGGTGGCACCCTTGCACACGCAACTCTACCCACGCTGACCACAAAGCAGACGGAAATTCATTTCGATATGGAGGAAAATTGGGACTTTAGTATGAATCTACCCTCAAATAGTCATCAATCATTCTATACGGTCCTTGTACACGAAATCGGACACGCCCTAGGTCTACACCATTCACCTAGTCACACCTCCACAATGTTTCGCTATTCTATTCCACCTAGAAACATTACAGATATGTATCAGTTGGATCTCTCCCCTGACACTATTTCCGCTATACAACAGTTATACGGACCTCTCACAACGACCACTACCACTACCACTACCACGACAACTCCACGGCCGACAACAACAACAAAACCGCCCCCAAAAATTACTACCCCCAAGTCACCCGTTTCTCCCCCTGATCTATGTAAGATAAGACGTAAGATCAATACAGTGTTTATAGCTAATAAACATATATATCTGTTTTACGAGAAATACGTGTGGATAATACCTTTGGACGAGACGAAAAGAGTAGGAAATATAGTACCCGAATTGATAACAGATTGGTTGGATTATTTACCGAGAGACTTTGTACGTATCGACTCGATTTATCAGGCACCCAATAGCGACATAGTTTTAATAACAAACACGTCTGTATACGGCATCAACTATCCTAGTCTACGAAGAAAGTACATGTATAAACTCGAAGATTGGCTCGGTAGAAAGGTAAAAAGTCACATAAACGTTGTACTGAATGATAATCGGGGTATGACGATGGTGTTGTACGATAATAGTTATGTGCTTAGACACGATGAGTGCTCCAGCATAGGCCTACACGAAGGTCTGATTACCGATCTCTACAACGGTGTACCGAATACTGTAAAAGGAGGTTTCAAATATATAGACGGTAATCTCTACTTCTTCGGTGAGAATAATGTGTACGGCTACAATGAGTTTTTGGGTTACGTCACGGAGGTTTATACCGATATTTTAGATGTGTTAAAAATCACTTGTATGAAGGAGAATCGTCTCAGGGAGTTGTACACACTACTATCGGAGATAATTTATACTCGTGCATAGATTCTGTGTCAACAGTATAGAAATGGCGGTGCAACGATCAACATCGCTCAGTCGTAGACGAAGAGCGGTGAAGAAAGGACGTGGACTTGTGTCTAGGTTATTGAGTGCTGGTGACACGGTTTTAAATAAAGCTATCGATCTATTACCGGTCGAACTACATCTACCGTCGTACAATTATTGCGGTCCCGGTACAAAACTAGCCAAGAGATTAGCTCGTGGTGATAGAGGAATCAATCCGTTGGACGAAGCTTGTAAAGAGCACGATATAGCGTACAGTAAATATAGTGATTCGGAAAATCGCAGACAGGCGGACGATAGATTAGCGGGTAAAGCTTGGAGTAGGGTTAAAGCAGGGGACGCATCTTTAGCCGAACGCGCTGCTGCGTTGGCCGTATCGGCCGCTATGAAAGCGAAAACAAAGTTAGGAGGTGGGCGGAGACGGAAGAGAGGGGGAAGAAAGCTCACGGTTCACCAACTGTTGAGTCGATTGAAGGGCAAGGGACTTTACTTAAAACCTTACGTAGGGGGCTCGGGACGACGACGACGGCGACGAACGTGTAAAAAAAAACGCCGATAGATTCGATCCCGATAAAACCTCTGACTAACATTGACCTCGAAAAATACGCTGTTAAACTGAAAATACCACATTTCAGAGGAGTCTATATGAGAGACACTCTACCCGTACAACCTTTGCAAAACGAGTCGGCCATTGTGAATCTGGACACTATTTCGGGAGAGGGTACCCATTGGGTATGCTATAGGAAAAGTGGACCTAACGTAGAGTACTTTGATAGTTTCGGTAATCTTAGGCCCCCTATCGAACTGTCTAGATATTTCGGTTCCAACGCCAATCTTCACTATAATTACAGACGTCATCAGAGTGACAACTCAGTTGTCTGCGGACATTTGTGCCTAAAGTTTCTATCGCAACAATGAGCATTGTTCTGAGCGGTAGTGGACCTGTAATCGCTTGCGATTTTTTTCCAATCATAGAACTGAGCGTTGATGACGAGTGGGAAATCGGTCTCATAGATTTTGCCACTTACAATTCCATCCCCAATATAACTGAAGGTATAAATAACAAGCTACGAATCGTCGGCGACGATTCTGATGTCACCATTAGTATTCCCACGGGTTCTTACGAAATCGAGGACATTGAAAAATATATCAAAACCCAACTGCCGTCGGGGGTGACATTTTCACTCAAGCCGAACAATAACACACTTAAAGCGGAGATTAGGTGTTCTGCAACGATTCATTTCGATAACGACGCTTCTATCGGAAAATTACTCGGTTTTAAGAGCGGTAAATTGGAAGCCAATACTAAACACGAATCCGATTTACCGGTCGATATTATTAAAGTGAATGTGATCCGCATAGAATGTAACATTGTGACCGGTTCCTTTCAGAACGGTATAGAGTCTCACGTTATGCACGAGTTTTTTCCTCAGGTTCCGCCCGGTTACAAGATTGTCGACACTCCACCGTCGATCATATATCTACCTGTCAAGGTGAAAAATATTCATAACATAACCGTACGTCTAACTGATCAGAACGGTGCTCCTATAGATTTCCGAGGTGAAACAGTCTCTGTCAGACTACATCTACGTAAGGGAAATGGGTCTCGTTATTAATAGCGGTCGTACTCAGACTCGCATCAGTATACATCAATCCTCGGTCGAGTTAACACGACGAAATATCCTGTTCCTGAGAGCTTTAGGTTTTAAAGTGAAAAATGGATCTGTTGGCAATCGATAGTGCTGCAGAGTACAATGACGTCATCAGTGGTCTGGAATACCATTCGCATAGACCGTATGCGTCATCAACGTACGGCAATAATGATGAAATTCGTATTCCCATAAATCAACAGGACGTGATGACGTCACCGTTTGAAAGTCAATTGTATATAAAGGGTAAAGTAAGTGGTAAAACGCTGACCGGTGGAGCTGCCACGGTCAAGTTGGTCAATAACGCTGTAGCTTTTCTCTTTGACGATATACGTTACGAGATATCCGCCGGCGAAGTGGACCGTACGAGAAATGTAGGCATCACGAGTACACTGAAAAATCTTTTGTCGTTGCGTGAGAGTGAAAAGAATAAACTCGGCAACGCCGGTTGGTTAGGGGTTGGAGAAATGAAAGTTGTGACGTCAGACTTTACACTCTGCGTCCCGTTGAAAATGTTAATGGGTCTTTTTGAAGACTACAAGAGGATAGTTGTCAACGTGAAACAGGAACTCATACTTTTGCGTTCGTCGAGTGATTTGAACGCCGTTTACAGTGCCGATGCTACGGAAATAACACTCGAAATAACCACGATACAATGGAGGGTTCCTCACCTGACGGTGACCGATGCCTATAGATTGAAAATTTTGAAAATGATCGAACGAGACAGCCCCATTCACGTACCTTTCCGTTCGTGGGAAATTTACGAGTTTCCAACATTGCCTCAGACGAGTCAATTATCGTGGACGGTCAAAACGGCTAACCAGCTGGAGAAACCTCGATACGTTATTCTGGCTTTTCAGACGGATCGGAAGAATCAGATCAAAAAGGACGCCGGTCTGTTTGATCGTTGCAAAATTACCAATGTAAAACTGTACTTGAATTCTCTCTACTTTCCCTACGACAATCTGCACGGTGACGTTTCCACTATGTACGAAATGTATACACGTTTTCAACAATCGTATTACATGCGTGAATCATCTCCGTCCCTCGATTTGGACACATTTGAATCTCGAGCCCCGATATTTGTAATAGACTGTTCCAAACAGAACGATTCCATTAAATCGGGCCCTGTGGACGTACGCCTAGAAATAGAGGCAAGTGAAAATATACCGGCCAATACTACAGCCTACTGTCTCATTCTACACGACTCGCATATCGTGTACACTCTCCTTTCGGGTACAGTCAAAAAGGTGATGGTATAAGTGCGCATGCGCACGGTCTCTCCCTCTTATAATACGATACAATTATCGATCCAGTCATTCACGATCGAGACATCATGTGCACCACATACCCAGGAGTCGTTCATGCCTTCCTCAGGCTCGTGCCTAAGGATAGAATATCGGATTTACAGGACTTTTTTAGCGAAAGCAAACTATATTATTTATTCAACCCTAGTGAAATAGACAATCAGTTGATCTTGACATTCACAGAGTATATCTACGATGGCGACGATGACGACAAATATCATGTCGATAAGTCGCAAGTATCGGAACATGTCTATACAGGTTTAAAGAGTCGGCTATCTTCGGGTGACATCGGCCCGTCTTCGGATTCGGTTTACGTTTTAGTGGGTGGGGTGGGGATGGTTTATCGCAACCATTATTGTGTCAGTTGTGGGGAGGATGATGTAAGCGACGAAAAATACTATCAATTCGATTTCGATGATGCCCGTCTACACGAGTTCCCATTGGTTCTAATCGAACCGGAACTTGAGACAGGTTATTTGCACAATCTTTCGTCATTTTATCAAAGAAGTCAGTTGTAACTGTCGCCGTCGGTCAGTCGAGACAATGGATCCGAGTAAGATGGACGTGGAGCGAGCTCCTACCAAACGTCAGGTGCCACCTAACCTCCCTTTGGGAATTTTTCTTAAATCCGTTCATTTCCTAAACAAAGAGTGTACTAAATTCATAGCAACCGGTTTGTTCCAGCATACGGGTTTTACTCTCGGACTTTTAGTACAGAGTGGTAAAAAATTTGTCTACTTAAATCATAATCTACTCGACGGATTGTCGATTAATTTAAAACTTATAACGGCTGCTCTCGGCAGCAAGAGTACGTTAAAATTCGACATGAGTATCGGTGACGTAATAGTACGGACTACTTTCGGAAAACGTTACGTTCAATTGTACGATGGGCAACATTGTATGACCTTGACCGCTGACGAATGGAAGCTATTCGAGGAGAGTATGCCGCTCGTGTCCAGACGTGTCGCCGAATTGTTTTATATCGAGGAAGAGTTACGCTCCTACATCATTGAGATCTTGGCCAGCGACGAGCTCGTATCTAGCACACTCCCCGAAGCGGACAAACTGTACGACGAAGTCAAGTTGTTTAAGAAACATGCAGACGGCGGTAGTTGAATTTCACGCCTTTCACGATAACGACAACAGGTATATAGTCAAAGAATTGGCCATTGTCGGTGATCAATTTCAAAGTGTTACGGTCTTTAAACCGCCCTACAGATTTTCTCTCCTTAACGAAAAATCTCAAAAATCGGCTCGTTGGCTACAGTCACGTTTCCACTATATCAGATGGGATGAAGGCGGTGTACCTTACAACGAGGACACGATACGCACTTTGTGCAAGCCTTTTGCAACACTTTTCACAAAAGGATTGGAAAAGGCACTATTTTTGAGACAATTCCATCCTCACGTCATGGAATTGCCTCAAGAAGAGAAATTCACCTATAACAATAACATTAACTGTATATTACCTCAGCATAATAGTAACGTAGATAGTAAATGTATTTGATTTTTGTTTTACCAATTGTTATTCACATTATTATACTAGAAAACGTTTGTAAAACAAAATTTTCTATGGTCAATTGGACTTTGAAGTGATAAACCTGTGTGTGTGTGTGTGTGTGTGTGTGTTTCTTAGGTCCCTGGCGCAGAGTTAAGTCTCTCGTAAACCTATGTGGCTTGAAGTAAATTTGTAACATAAATTTAAAAAAAACAAAAAAAAACAAAAAAAAACAAAAAAATTTTTGGAGGCCACAATTTTGTAATGGAGTGGTGGTCACAGGAAATAGCGATGGATTTGGGGCTATTTCCACAAGGGGTAAAGCCTTCTGCTTGCCCCGGCTTGTAATGTGAGCACGAGGAACAGCTTCACTGTACCACGTGACGGTTCCAACCCCGTGAAAACACAGAGGACAAGTCTATTTCGTTTCAGTATCGAGCTGAGACGCCAGCAAGGAACATGTGGACGGATTGTATCGCTCTAGTGAATGTACGTCACAGTGCATACTCTACGTACGCTGCGCGATTGAGTAGCTATTCAAATTGGAAACATTCCTTGTCACCGATCAAATTGTCCGAAGCTGGCTTTTTTTATCTAGGCTTTGAAGATCGTGTATGCTGTTATGCCTGTGGCTTGGGTCTCAAAGATTGGGAGCCGAGCGAGGACCCAATTATCGAGCATTACAAATGGTCACTTAATAGATGTAGATATATAAGAGCACTGAGAGCAATGGAACGAAGTAACACGTTACATAGCAGCAGCAGCAGCAGTTCGACCTGCGAGTGTAGGCTATGTAAAATATGCTACGAATCGGATATAGAAGTTTGTTTGTTGCCTTGTGGCCATTTATTGGCTTGTACGAATTGTTCACTCAAATTAAAGCATTGCGGCCTATGTAGAGAAAAGATAGCTGCCACCGTACGCGTATTTTTTACATAGATATCAGGGATTGACTTTACTTAGGCTGCCTAACCACTAGCGACACTACTTTCGTTTAACTAAATATTGTTTATTGTTTTATCTAACAAGTTTATAATAATATGTTTTAAAAGCAAAGATCGTATAGATCTTCAACCCGCCGCAAAAACCCGTATGCGAGTTGTTTGTTTTTCGGCTTATAAAGGTAATTATATAATTAAACCTAATTATTATCTAACAAGTTTATAATAATATGTTTTAAAAGCAAAGATCGTATAGATCTTCAACCCGCCGCAAAACCCGTATGCGAGTTGTTTGTTTTTCGGCTTATAAAAGTAATTAATATAATTTAAACTAATTATTATCTAACAAGTTTATAATAATATGTTTTAAAAGCAAAGATCGTATAGATCTTCAACCCGCCGCAAAACCCGTATGCGAGTTGTTTGTTTTTCGGCTTATAAAGGTAATTAATATAATTAAAACTAATTATTATCTAACAAGTTTATAATAATATGTTTTAAAAGCAAAGATCGTATAGATCTTCAACCCGCCGCAAAACCCGTATGCGAGTTGTTTGTTTTTCGGCTTATAAAGGTAATTAATATAATTAAAACTAATTATTATCTAACAAGTTTATAATAATATGTTTTAAAAGCAAAGATCGTATAGATCTTCAACCCGCCGCAAAACCCGTATGCGAGTTGTTTGTTTTTCGGCTTATAAAAGTAATTAATATAATTTAAACTAATTATTATCTAACAAGTTTATAATAATATGTTTTAAAAGCAAAGATCGTATAGATCTTCAACCCGCCGCAAAACCCGTATGCGAGTTGTTTGTTTTTCGGCTTATAAAAGTAATTAATATAATTTAAACTAATTATTATCTAACAAGTTTATAATAATATGTTTTAAAAGCAAAACATATTATATTTACAACTACTTAATATCTAATAGCTTGTAAAGTTACTAATGCTAAAAGCTGACTCTACATTAAATGTAGAGTGAATTAATGAGCCCATACGCAGTTGTTTATATATTGTCTTGTTAATGGTGGGAGAATATGTAATACGTGGGAGAATGCTGCCAATACGTACGTGATGTGTTCAACATAACAGCCGGAGGCTTTGTAATCATTAGAGAACCGGTATGCTAATCGATCGAGGCTCTTGTAAGGTGGCACACTTGACATTCTTTCTTTCTTTTACTTAATTCTTATAAATCAGTGTATAGAGTTAATTTGTCTTACACATGATATATGTTTTTGTCTCTAACAAAGCATATAACACGACACATTATATTTAAGTATTAATACATTTCATTTTTATAGACGGTATATTTGTATACGACTTAATTTGTAACACACGCGATGTATGTATCTGTCTCAAACAACGCTTTAGAGATTTTGATGAAATTAATGTATAGACAGTTTGTAACACACGCGACGTATGTTTCTGTCTCAAACAACGCTTTAGAGATTTTGATGAAATTAATGTATAGACCGTTTTTTATTTCAATACCGATTACATTAGATGTACTTTGTGTACACCGAAAGTTTAAGTATTAATACATTTCATTTTTATAGACGGTAATTAGGCGCGAAGTATGTTTCTGTCTCAAACAACTTTCTTTTACTTAATTCTTATAAATCAGTGTAGAGAGTTAATTTGTCTTACACATGATATATGTTTTTGTCTCTAACAAAGCATATAACACGACACATTTTATTTAAGTATTAATACATTTCATTTTTATAGACGGTATATTTGTATACGACTTAATTTGTAACACACGCGATGTATGTATCTGTCTCAAACAACGCTTTAGAGATTTTGATGAAATTAATGTATAGACAGTTTGTAACACACGCGACGTATGTTTCTGTCTCAAACAACGCTTTAGAGATTTTGATGAAATTAATGTATAGACCGTTTTTTATTTCAATACCGATTACATTAGATGTACTTTGTGTACACCGAAAGTTTAAGTATTAATACATTTCATTTTTATAGACGGTAATTAGGCGCGAAGTATGTTTCTGTCTCAAACAACTTTCTTTTACTTAATTCTTATAAATCAGTGTATAGAGTTAATTTGTCTTACACATGATATATGTTTTTGTCTCTAACAAAGCATATAACACGACACATTTTATTTAAGTATTAATACATTTCATTTTTATAGACGGTATATTTGTATACGACTTAATTTGTAACACACGCGATGTATGTATCTGTCTCAAACAACGCTTTAGAGATTTTGATGAAATTAATGTATAGACAGTTTGTAACACACGCGAAGTATGTTTCTGTCTCAAACAACGCTTTAGAGATTTTGATGAAATTAATGTATAGGCCGTTTTTTATTTCAATACCGATTACATTAGATGTACTTTGTGTACACCGAAAGTTTAAGTATTAATACATTTCATTTTTATAGACGGTAATTAGGCGCGAAGTATGTTTCTGTCTCAAACAACGCTTTAGAGATTTTGATGAAATTAATGTATAGGCCGTTTTTTATTTCAATACCGATTACATTAGATATACTTTATGTACACTGGAAGTTTCAAATAAAACACCTTGTAAATTTTAATATACATTTATTATTATTTTTTTTATACCAACATTCTTTCGATGGCAATCAATTCTTCCTCTGGAATCTGTACTAGATCGCCTGGATCCATATCCAGCAACTCTTCCAGAGTCGGTAACTGATCACCATCTTCCTGACATGGCGTTGGTGGTATCGACTCTACGTTTTGATGGTCCCTCGCGGCAGCTGGACGCCAATCGATGGTTGACCTGAAAGTCCATATCACCCGGGACTCACCGGAGGCTTGAAGGGCCCTTAGAGTACTCATGATTTCTCTGAAACAAAGTAAAACACACAATTGTTTTTATTTTGTTTTCAGTTAGCCTATACAATAAAGTGAACTCAATTTACTGAGGTAACTATTATTTTTTTTGTATATCGTTACAAACAGTTTTTTAAAGTTAACCTATACAGTAATGTGACTAATAATATTTGTATATCATTACATACGGTCTAAACAAAACTTTTTCAACTACAAAAAAGAGATTATTTGACCTCTGAGATAACTACTGTTTTTTGTATATCATTACAAACGGTTTTTTTTTTTGTTTGTTTTAAGTTAACCTATATAGCAAAGTGAACGCTTTCCTAATAATTTTTTGTATATCGTTACAAACATGCTGTACAAAACTTTTTCACCTACACAAGTTATTTCCTCTGCGGTAACTAATAATTTTCCTAATAATTTTTTGTATATCGTTACAAACATGCTGTACAAAACTTTTTCAACTAATATTTTTTGTATATCATTACATATAGTCTGTACAAAACTTTTTCAGCTACACAAATTTACCATAGACTTACCTTTTAACACCTGCCTGAATTTTTCTTATATCTCTCTCCACCTTACGGCGTTCGTATCTTGTCTCCATTTTCCTTACGTTAACCAAGTGTTTCTTCCCCATGGTGTTGTGTGTATGAGCTGTTGAAATCGAAATCGGCCGTTTTATACATTACGGGATGGTCAGGTTAACCTCTATAATACCATTACAGGGAAATTTATTGATATGATATACATGTACCACATTCGTGCTTTGGCTCACACCATGGTCAGGACAAATTCTTTGACATTTTGTATACCTATATGTTTACACTTTCGTATTCAATTATAAGGCCTTTTGTATACCTATATGTTTAAACTTTCATATTCAACTGTAAACCTATGTGATATACATTTAGCTTCCGTGTTAGGTACTTGTAAACCAATGTGATTAAATATGTAGTATAATTTTCACCATTATAGCTGTTAGATATATGTTTAACTAGTTTATATTTAACCAATGTAGTATAGTCCACCGTTGTATATATACTTATTATCCACTGTTGCCAATATACTATGTAGTATGATTTTCACCATTATAGCTGTTAGATATATGTTTAACTAGTTTATATTTAACCAATGTAGTATAGTCCACCGTTGTAAATATACTTATTATCCACTGTTGCCAATATACTTATCTGATTCTTAGAACCCTATTCCAAAACCCTGAAGTTCGGGTCAGACCCGTACCGTAAGACTTACGCGAGTTTTTCGCGGTCGCGAAAAACTCGGTAAGTCTTACGGTAAGGGGTTCGTGTCCGAACTTCTACGAAATGTTCTGGCGTTCGGTTACAACATGGCGGCTTATATACTGCGTTAATTATCCGACTTGTAATACTATGGGGTTAGGTTAACTATCTTAACACATTATATAAATATATAACACATTATTGTAACAGCTGATTGGCTGTGGATGGGCAAAAGTGGGGAACTTTAGGTTAACTATCTTAACACATTATATAATTATATAACACATTATTGTAACAGCTGATAGGCTGTGGATGGGCAAAAGTAGGACACTTATAGGTTAGGTTAACTATCTTAACACATTATATATATATATAACACATTATTGCGGTTACAACATGGCGGCTTATATACTGCGTTAATTATCCGACTTGTAATACTATGCACGATAGCTCAGTCGGTAGCGTGTCCGCCTTCAAATCCGAACTTCACAGGTTCGAATCCCACCGGTATTAAAAAAGTTAGGTGTATGACGTCATGTGTGTATGACGTCATGTGTGTGTGTGTGTGTGTGTGTGTCTCGACAATACGTCACGAGTGGGGGGACCAATGGGGGAAGGGAAGGGGCCTAAAGGGGAGGGGCCTACAGGGGAGGGGCAGGGGGAGGGGTGGGAGGAGGTGGGGGGACCAATGGGGGAAGGGAAGGGGCCTAAAGGGGAGGGGCCTACAGGGAAGGGGCAGGGGGAGGGGTGGGGGGACCAATGGGGGAAGGGAAGGGGCCTAAAGGGGAGGGGCAAAGGGGGAGGGGCAAATGGGGGAGGGGCAAAGGGGGAGGGGCAAAGGGGGAGGGGCCAAGGGGGAGGGGAGGGGTGGGGGTACCCCCACTATCAACAGCCGCCATGTTGATCTCAAGTGGCGCACACTCTACTTACGTAGTTCTTGCGTAATTTTCTACTCTAATATTCTTGTTTATCTAAGATTGATTTACTATGGTCCAAGTCCTTTAATCTTTTATTTTAATTATTTTTCTGTAATTAGTATTTTTTATTAATGTGCCTGTCGGTTGGTATTCTTGACTCCGCCCATTTATACGTCACGAAGCCATAGCGTTTGAAACTCTGCATATTCAAACTTGCTACTGCACAATTCCCTATTGTTTCTTCTTTATTTTTGTTTAGCGGTTTTCCTAATTGATTTTTCATCTTTAATTACCAGCATCTTGTAGGTATTCATGCCAGCTTTCGCGAGAAGTTCTCGTGGTGTTTTTCGGCCCGCCCGTTCACCTGCAATTCGTTATGCAATATTCGGCATGATTTTCAGTTTTTGTTTCTCACACCTATCCCTTTAGAGTTTTGAAACCTTCACCATTTTGTTTAGTTCCTTTAACAAACGCACTAGCCGCAGCGATGATTCTGTCTGACCTTTAGATCATGGTTATTTTCACACTTGGTTTCACACTTCTTCGTTTGGGGGGTTATTACTTACTGATCACCCTGGAACTTACAGATTCTTTTGTATACTTAATTTTAAACAGGTTTTCCAAATTTTGAAACTCTAGCTTTATTCATGTCCCCACCAAGGTGTGAAAACTATAACTTTTCTATTTTCATCATTTTTTGAAAAAAATTTACTTTAATTATTTGTGAAACCTTACTTTATTAATTATCCCTATACAACACATTCTCAAAATTTACATTTATTTACGTTTTATTCTACTTTCAACTTCTATCATTTCACTTACTTTTTAAAATTTTTTTTTTTTTTCAAAAATTGTCTTAGAATCTTTTATTCTTAGAATTCTTTACCAGTCACAGATATATCAAGGTATTTTGATTTTGAGTAATTTTGAAAAAAAAAATAATTCTTCATTTTAATCTGTTGCAGCGTATATTAATTTTTATGAAATAACCGTAACTGATCTGTATTGCGTACAACTTGTACTACAATTACACATCATTTAGCTTTATTATTTCATATTTTCATAATTCATCAAATACGAATTTTTTATTCAAAATCTACCGACATACGATTTTACTGTCAAAACGGGTAGGCGAAAGTTGACTTTAGACCGAGTCATAGGTCAGTTTCACCGACTCGCGCTGATCAGCAAAGGTTCTTACAACTCAGCCAAACATTGTATTAGGTTTAAATTTCGATTTTTCTCATTTTTACTAAAATATAATCCCTTACAACGAATTTCCGTTGTAGTATATATAATTCAATAGATTGTGTGTAAAAAAAAACCAATATCCTGTAATATTTGAAAACCTTCTTGAAAATCTTGTTGACTTTGACTCTTAATTAATGTAAAGAGTAAATCAATGTACAACAAAACAAATAGTTTTCATCTCGCTAAGTGGTGCTGAAACAAAATTTGTCTTTTCTGTCAGGAATTACATTGAACAATGGTTGTCATTTATCAGTATAAGTTATGAGGAACGACTTTCATGTCTTAGACAAGTTTAGAGACAAAAGAATTAAAGTAAGAAACACTAATCTTGTGTTATGTAATTATTATAAATAAATATTAGTTTATATTTCTGAGTATATCATCGCCTTTATTTACACTTCTAGAAGAATAAATACAAAACGAATTGAAGTATTGGACCAATATGGAGTGGTAATTTGTAGAAGAGGTAAACGTGAAATAAAATATTGAAATCAACACATTTTGATTCTTCTACTGAAATGTTTAACTTCGATTTGTTTTGAAAAGTTAGAGATCGCCCTAATACTTACACAACCTTTTAATGGGAACTAACAAATGTTTTATGAATATTGTTATACTAATAACGTATCAATGTCTTTTGGCTTTACGAACCTTGTAACCTTACTTGTTTTACGAATGACTTTGCTTGTACTTTGTAAAATCAAAGGCGCGTGTTTATGTAAAAGTCCAAAACTAATTGATAACGCTGCTTTTATTTTGGAATAACTTAATAATAAATTTCCTTGAATACGAATTAGTTAATTTAAGTAGTACTTGGGATACATTCTTAATGTTTTTATTTGTGAACATACATTTTTTTTTTTTTTTATTTATTTATTTATTTTTTTGTTCAATTTTTCAAAGGACGTGTTTAAAGATAAATGGTGTTATTCTTTCACATTAATTTCCCAATTTAAAGTTTTAAATACATTTATGTTAGCATAAAAACTAAATCAACCTGAACGGTTACTAGTTGTAAGGAATGATTATAGTAACCTAGTAACCAAGCAATAAACCTTCTGTGTTGCAATATATTATATGTAATATTATAAAATGACTCTATGTTCAGAAGTACAAAAAATCACATTTATTTATTTCATAGAATAAAATTTTGGATAAATTTTCACTTTCACTGCTACTTATGATATTTCCATTTAACATTTTCCTTATCATTCTTTCGTATTAAATTAAATTTTAGCTGGGAAATTTTTGTATAATTTTCACTTTAATTAGACAATTTAATCACTGTCTTATACGTAAATTGGAATAAATACATGGGATTTTGCACATTACAGTTCTTTAGTAAGGTACTATTAGCATATTACACCATAATTAATATTCCAAAAACTAATTAAATATGATTTTTGCTTGTATATATTTAACATAATAATACTAGAAACACTTTGGGAATCTTTATATTTAATTGGAGCTTCCACGTGCATGTCTCTTGTGATTAAATTGTCAAACACTTAACTAGTAATCAGGGCCGGTTTTAGACATTTTTCTAGTGTAAGCGAACAACATTCCACCCCCCCCTAAAAAACTTATTTGGTAGTAAGGATTATCTCTGGATACGTTTAAAAATACGAGTAAATATAAATGCTTAAGAATGTCCGAAACGTGCTAAATATGAATAAACATAGAGGCTTAATTATCAGCATGTATTAGACATACTCGCCCTTATTTATTGAATGTAACATTTAAAAAATTAAAAAACCAATTACATATACTGTATATTTGTATATAAACACAAAGTTAATTAAGTGTGAATAAATAAATAAATACAACAGTCAGTTTTAAAGAAATCACTCAGACCATTGTGAAGTTGTATGCAGGCGTCTTTCAAAGTCTTCTTGTCCCATGTCTGAAGATTCCTAATGTCATACAGAAAACTAAAACTCTTGCTGTGGTTTTCCATTAGTTCAAACCTCTCTTTAAGTGAGTTGATTGCCGTATCAAGCACCACAAAGAAAAATTTCACTTTGAATGATGCCAGTCCAGCTTGAATCGGTTCATCCTCACTCTCGAACGATAGAATGTCACTATAACACATGGCAAGACGCCGTAGATGACTGAACGACGCAAGACGCCACGGAGGGGGTGGGGCGTCTGCCGGACGAGTCCAAGTAGATAACGGTGGGGTGCCTGACGGACGAATCCATTTGTAATTATTTGTGGTTATTGTTATTTGGGAATAACAATAAATAAAGTAGTAGGAGTATACGCAAGTTTCCCACCTTACGATATACGATTTACCCTAACTCCTTACTCCTACAATTTGGCAATGTAAATCAACTTCAACCTCTAGTCTCCTTCTAAATACTGAACATTGAAGAGCGCTTAGGCGCCCCCTTTTGCTTGGCGCCCTACGCGACCGCATACTTTGCTTACCCCTTAAACCGGCCCTGCTAGTAATTGATTAAAATTAAACCCTTCAACTCGTTACGTTTTGTTGTATTTTGTTTGTCACGTATTTTATTTACAGATGTTGATAAGACCTATAATGTTTAATTTTGTTTCATAAGATATTTTGTTGTTTTTCCATCCATTTTCTTTGTGTTGTTCAAATCCTTTACATAGCTACCTCATTCCCTTTAAACATTTGTTTTTATTATGATAGATAATGAGATACTCATAAAAAAAATACATATTAAAAAATATACAGATGGAACTAAAAGTAATTCTTTTACAATTATTGATTTATTATTTTTTCCTAACCTTTACTGTTGAAAATAAAAGTTGATTCATGTTTTAATGACTTTCTTGTAATTTGAATACATATTTTAAATAACATAATAGGTAAAAAATGTAATTGTTTGACTGTTTTAATAAAAGGGTTAATTTAATTGGATTTTGATTACTTCATTAAAGATGTCAAGTTTTGCTTTTCGTTTTTCACAATATATTTAAGCATCTTGATAAGATTGATATAAAATAATTTTCACTTTGTATAATAATATATTTTATATATTTTGTACCAAAATTTGTGTTAAATATACAATGAAATTATTATATTCAGTAATTTTTGTAAGGCACGTATTTATTAAATTTTCCATGGTCATATATAATCAACATGTTATGATTTTTTTTAATGTTTTACGTTCCACCATAGTTATTGAATCGTCCTATCAGGTAGTATCATATCTATATCAATATCTTTATTATTTTAGTCTTCCATTATATCTATTTTTTTTCCTCCTTTGATATCTTGTCACTCATGACCAACTCTTGTTATTTTTGACCCCGACTTTTCAAGACTATTCGTGGGCTAAGGGTGTTTATTTTATGGTTTTTACTTCTTATTTTTTAAAACTGTTCAGACCGAATTTTTTTTTACCTTTCAACGACAAGAAAACAAAACATCGAATGAGGAACATAACGTATACATGCCTCAAATCACTACTCAATAAAAAATATGTAATAATATCAGGATTAGGTATAATTATTACCATTTTTTAAACTTATCTAAATTTGAAACAGTTTATACCTTCTAAATGCTTTGATTTGTTTTATATAAGGTGAGTTATTTTACATTTTTATAAAATGTTCTCTTTTGTAAACATTCCATTATTCATAAATGTTATTAAAGTAAAACCTCCATGTTTATATTTTAAGTAAAAATTCTAAGTATGTTGCATAATACAAAATAAAATTAAAAATTTAAATTGATTTCTTTGCAAGTTATAAAAATGTATATAGCACACTACTGTATTTTATTATTTTGCCACTTTTCCATTCTTACACCCATATAATTCATCCTTCTATTTAAAAATAAAATAGATTAAACGTTCACATATATATTATCAACACTATTAATAAAATTGTTGTTCCACTGGAACAAGCTTCTGACATTCGTGGCGTTATGAAATAGTTATAGTAACACATGATATGAAGTACAATATCTTCATTATGCAAAAGGTTCCTGTCCTAAGATCTCAGAAGATATATCAGTTAAATAATAAATTGAAATACTGAAGAACATGCACATCAGGGATATGTTAAAGACGTTTTAAATATTATAAAGGAGTTTCGTTATGTGATTTTTAATAAATATGTAGCTATTAGTTACTTCCCCCTCTCACACCTTCCAACCAATCGTTATGTTTGTATTAACTATGTTACATCAAATTTACGTAATTTACATGACATTTTATTAAATACTTGACATTACTCAATTAATTTAACATTATTTGTTTATGACTAAATGAATAAACTACTTACTTGGTAGCAATTTCTATCCAATGAGTGATCGTATCTTTTAATGTTTCACCTTACCTTTAATTAAAAAATAAAATTTTTATTATATTAGATGTATATTCCACGTACATCTAATTTCTAATTTCTTGTTGTTTTACATTTGCCACTAACACAAAACATTTTATATATCTTTAATTTCCAAAACAAATGTGAAGTAGATCACTAGAATTCGTCTTTTGCGTTAAAGCCCTTTTGATGTGACGAGCGCTTTTCTTAACCCAGTTGGCATGGATTCATTAATAGATGGTCGTCAATTCACACCCTACTCACAATACTTTATGAATAACATAATCCAATCAGAATATTACTAATACATTTCCATCCACTGTTCCTAACCTAATCTATATACAAATTTCTTACTTTTATTTATTGAATTATTTAAGTTTATAATTTTATAAATTTATTAGTTTACATATTTATTTAAACTCATTTGCTTTATAATTCATATATAAGAAATGTGTTATCGAATTCCAATTCCAAACAGTGACCTGTTATGCCGTTGTTCCATTATTTAGCCTATATATTTGTATGTTCCGCTTTTCTCATTCATGTTAACTGTCATTGATGACCGTAACTACTAGAGGTTCCATTACATTTTTATAAGAAGTCCATTTATTTGATTTTTAATATTCTTTATCAATTGAACTCAAATATGTATTATTATATTTTTTGGAATACTTAATTCAAATATGGTTATGAATCGAGCGTTAAATTCTATATGAATGTGTTCAATTTTATATATATAAATTTGTGGATGAATATTATGTGTTTTATGAATTTTTTATATATTTGTATTGTAATTATTTAGATGCAGTGTAGTTTTAGATTTATTTATATTAAGTTTTAATTTCCTATATACATAACGTCACTTAAGATGCAAAACCTTGTAACCCACAATTTTGCTAAAATTGAGTTATTTGCATAGCTGGATTAGTACAGCCATTCTATACCTTCATACAAAATCTGGTAAGCCACAGTTTAACCAAAAATATTTTATTGTACAAAAAAGAAATCTTGTATCCCACATGAATTGTGGCAATTTCAAGTAACCCACAATATGTGGGATACATGCTTTTGAAAGTTCATTCAAATCCTTCTATGCCACAATTCAGAACAGCAGACAGAATTAATGCTTTTAACCCACATTGCTACATTTAGTGTTGAAAAAAACATTATCATCAAGCAAAAGTTCTTGGAAAAGGGTGACACTCAGATGGAGTGTGACTCTATACACAGTTCTATTGAAAGAAAACTCAAAAATAGAGAAATATACCTACCGAATGATTACATTTCGGCTACAAAAGAAGCCAGACATTCTCCTTTTCCATATGGAGTGAAATGGGTCGAGTATAATGAATTTCAGGAATGAGGATTTTTAAGTCTAATTTAAAAACGAAGTTTTTTATTTCATACGATTTGTTAACAAGCATAGAAATAAGTAGTTTTATAAAACAAATTCCTAAACATTTTATTTTTCCAATATAGTTATTTCTCTGACCAATTTTGTAAAATATTCTGAAGTTTACATTATTTTTATTTTTCGTTTCATTGAGTCCTAATTCAACATGAATATCTATATCTCGAAATTAGTATTTAGATAAAAACAAGTCATCCATATGATATGGCCTTGTAGATATATTATTTGTTTCAATTTGTTCAAAAATAATATTTATTATTCTTAAAAAAGATTAGAAGAAAATCGTACAACATTATTCGGTTCACAAAGATTATTAGGATGTATGTTCCGTTTATTATCATATGCAAAAACCATATTTTATAATAAATCCTCTTATACATTTTAATTACTAATCCCTTGCACAAAATACAATAAGCTGCATAGGGAGCAGTGCGTTATCAATTATAATTATCTGCATAAACTGCATAAGGTCAAATTATGATTAAATATTAACTAGCCCGGTATTGATGCATTGCATACATTATATTTAAACCTTCAACCATGAATAAATAATTGCATGAGGTATTTATTTTACTCTATCTTTTAAATAATTGAAATATAATGTCCTACTATGAAATGTTTCATTTTTTTACTTGTAGGTATAATATTTAAAATCCGGTAAATATTTTTAATAAAAATATTTTATATTTTAAAGTGTACTCAGTATTTATAAAAACGTACTATTAAAGCTAAATTTTTAGAGAATAATATAATCGCATGAAAAATAAACGGTCGTAGGATGAAGATTATTTTGAAAAATATTCCTTGACTGTTTTTAAGGTTAAAAAGCAAGATAAAGAAGTAGTATTTTGAGGAATTATAAGAAATAAAATTGAACACTCATTTTATTTATAGCCAGTTACTGATAGCTCACACAGCCCATGGAATTTTCTTTTCTTTTTTCTTACTGCAGTAAACATACTATCATATACCTTCACTTTTATATTTAAGAAAAAGATGTTTTCTCTCCTCTAATCAACAGCAGTATTTAGGAAAAATAAATATTTTAAAAACCTAACTTATCACAACGAACCAACATTCAGATATATTATTTTGTTTCAATAAAACTTCTGAGTAAAAGCATTAAAGAAAAATAATGAGATATATAAAATGTTGAAATACTTTTGTTAAAACTTTTCGTTGATCTTTGGAACTCCTTTATTTAAAATTAGATAAATACCATTTTTCATCTCCTCCTTAAAGTAATGATTAGTAACGTTATACTAGCCAAACTTAGTAGAAACTTTGACTTTGAAAATTAAGTTAGTTTAACATCTATAATAAAGCTCTTGTAAGTATTCATTAAAAATAAATATTGAAAGTTTGCAAAATGTCAACGTTTTCAGCATTATTACTAAAATATTTCAATAGTCAAAGTAAGTTGTTGTTTTGATAAGACGAAAAAATGTTTAAGAACAATATGTTATTGTTATTTTTTTTTTAATAATCACAGTATATTGTGTACATGGATAATTATTTCATTCATATTTTTATTTTTAACCTACTATATCTTGAAATGTAAATCTTTATAGACATACTTTGTGTGGGAATGTATTGAGACAACCTGGGGTTAGCTATTAATTGCAGTCAAATAAAAAATTGTATTACATAGATTTTATATTCGTTACACAGTTATTTTTTCAACATGCAGATGTATTTAACGAATTATTCGTCTTAATTAATATCAATATATGAGGTTAGAAATAAAACTATTAATAAATACATTTCGTTTCCAAATATAAGATATAATAAATATATATTTGCTTAAACTTGAAAACAATATGTAACATAGAGGCGTTTATATATCAAGATACTCACTACCCGGTTTTAAAAGATTGTGTTTTTTCTTAATTCCCTTCATTGAACTTAGCATATCACTTCGAATGTAAACAAACAATATACCTCTTGACGTATATGTTGTTGTGGTGTGAAATTGTTTATTTTCCATAAACCTAAAACGTAGTTATTTTATTAAATGAAGAGTTCGAAAGAAAACTTTTCTCTTTGTAGGTTCCATAAGTAAACGGTATATGGAATCCTAATGTTTTCTTATGTGTTACAGGTTATTTATATTTATTATAGTATTTATACATATACTAGATATTAAGGTGAAATATAGTTTTGTTAAGAAATTTCAACACATAGATAGTTTAACCTGTATTGTGAAATATTTATTTTACTAAAATAATTAATTTAAATAGTAAGTGTGACTTTTGTATAACTTGTTTAGAAAATGTTGCTCTGTTAATACATTGTGAATTAAACCTGCTTCTTCCAGTTTGGTCAACTAATAGTAATCTCTGGTTACTATATGAAATAATAAAGTAATTTATCCTTAGTTAAGATTTCTATGGATGCATTAAACATTGTTGTCACCTTCATTATTTAAATATATAAGATTATATTTTATATTATGAAGTGTTGAATCATTTAATGATTTAATTGATGTTATGCACAAAACACAATAATTTTGTTACTTTCATGTATATACGAGTACGTCTTTCTCACCAACAAACATTCAAAATTAAATCATTACCTATTTTCTAACTAGTATATTGAGGCAATAGTTGTTATATACTTGGCTGTAATTCCTCTCACAGTTGTTAATGTATTATTTGCACTAGGCATGGTGCTATTTAGCCACATTTTAGTAGAACCCTCATTGATGTTGCACATTTAAATAGAGACTTTAATATCTCGTTTCAGAAATTAGTTGATTAGGTCAAGTAGATCTGTCAATGAATGTCATGAACTCTAATTATCTTAACTTCAGATTTGACTCTCTGATTTAAGTTAGTAACCTTCAAATTTGTCGGAAATTAGTTTGTAATAATAACAGTCTATTTGAGATAAAATGTTTCGTGTATTACATTGTAAATTAAAATGGTAATATTTATTTGTATAAATGAGTAACTCAATAATCCACAAGGTTTAGGTTAAACATTACTGAACTAATCAAACACCGAACAATGTAAAGTAGGAATTGAGACACCGAGTCCTTATTGGTGGATATAGGGACGAAAGTCAGTATCAATATGTAAGGGTAAGAGAAGTGTTAGGCCAAATTGAAAGAGAAGCTGGAATTAAATGAATGGAAGAAGGTACTATGTGAAGTAATTATTTTAGTTATTATTTAGTTTATTAATTAATAATTTTTCGTTTGAAGTTAGATAACATGGCAAATGTCAATTTAATCAGTTATAAATATTTTGGAGCTTAAAAGCATTTTATCACAATTACGGACATATGTTTTTACGACCGTTTTCTTAGTTTTATGTGGGAAATTAACTCCTGAAGTTTGTAAACAAAATTTTGGAACGACCTGAATATACGCAAATAAGATTTATGACATTTATAATAATTAACAACAAACGTACAAGTGATTGATTTATTACAGAAAAAAGTATGCTAGTGGAATGTAGAATATTAATTCGTGTTTCCAGGAACGGCGTTGAAAAGTTGACCTTAAAGCTGAACCATAAATTTTGGAATCCGAAGATTGTCGTATGTCTAGTGCATTTGGTTTTCTTTGTGCTACTAGTGTTGAAAACTAATTATTTATCCGAACAATATAATACAATTGACCTTCTATTACATATCATGTTGAAAACTAGAAGGAAAATGTCATCTTTATGTGTTTTAAGTTAAATTAATACCTTTTTTTAAGTTTCTGCGGCACATATTTTTTCATCCAGTGAACATATATTATTTGACAAAAGACACAAACTTTATACAGGATTGTCAGTTGCTAAATGTGAAACGAACCATTTAATATTTATGGAAGTGTAAAGAAGAATGGAACACAAGAATTATGTGAACCTTTGTCAACCAACAACTTCACACAAAAATTATGCCTTGTAAAATATTTCACTCTTGCCCTATTTCAAAGACTTGAGTGGAGACGGAATAAGTAAATAACCTTAGCCTTTATAAGATAAATGATGCCGAGGGAAAATATCAGTTTAGTACAACTTTATTTTATTACAAATACAGAAGAAAAATCTTGTTTTATTCTGTACTTTATTGATTAAGTAAAGGTAATTTTTGTAAGATCTTGTGTTCAAGTTTTATTCAAGCTTAGAATAATTTACTTCGTACTTTAATTTATGTGAACATTATATTGTAAACATTTTAATTTCTTAAACTAATGTGAATTTATATGCTTGACAAAAAAAAAAAATAATCACTGTCTGTCTTGGCTTTTAAGAGAAAAATTATTATAATCTCTTCTGCTACACTACAAAGTTTCAAGAGATAAAGCTTCAATCGGGGTAATTTACTCTGTATTAAATTAAAAACTATCCTTTAATTCATTGCGAATATGTTTTACCAATAGTTTTAGAGAAAATATTTAATAATTTACGGCGTTTTGCTTTTAAAAGTAATCAATTTTAAACTATGTAACCAAAATTTACGATAAATTATTAAATTCTAGTTTTATATTGTTAATGTTATTGTGAAGTAATGTACATTAAATTTACTTTAAACACTTTTTTCTATGCATTATGCAAAAAAAGATTAAGATTCTTGAAATAATTATTAACACCCGAATCGAAACATAGTTTTTTGTTGAAAATAATATTTAAAATCTCCTTGTCACATTTAATTCTATTTTTTATCCACTTAATAAATTATTTGAAATTTAACAAAACCACTAGAATAATATCTTACTTAGCAGAAAATGATCAGATTGGCAAAGCCAGCTAAAACCAGTTTAATATCTTTACTTTTTCATATCCATGTAGTGTAGAGAAATTTATTTGATGGTTACGATAATCAATGTGGAGATTTTTTAGAGTATATAAGTTTAGAAGTCCCATGAATCCATAAAGATAGTTTTTGGAATAATGTATTTTGCCTGTCGTCTGTCGTATGAACAGTACTTGTCCAAGCCCGTGACCAATTTTAATCAAATTTTGTATGTGATCATACTTTTGGCCAATATACTTGGCAATATATTCATGTCTTGATAATTAAAAAAATAAGAATTTTTCTCTGGACAGTAATATATTGTAAAGAGTTAGTAGCATTTGGGTAACCTGAATCTAGAAAATATTTTATTTATTTTAAAATCAATATATACTGTTGTTATAAATATGTTTTGTCACACTTTATGTCTATACAGAAAGAAGAGCAACGTTTAAGGACTAAACTTGGAAGATGAACTTAGGGCCAATAATAAATATATTTGTTTTGGATTTTTTACATTTAGTTGGATCTTTGAAGCTCTGCCAGTTCTACCATCTCTGGCATTACTAATTACAACTTTTAAATCCGGAATTTTGTTACAATTGCTTGAAAAATCTATTGTGAATAACACAGTTCCCAATATAGCCTCCCTCTTATCCTAAGGAACTTTCCGACTCATTCTAAAACATAATGTACATGATACCTAAAAGAGTTACCCATGATAAACAATTTTGTATAAGGATTACCTTACAAAATAATATTCTGAATGAAGACAAATTAAAAAAAATAAAGTGACCAGTAAGTGCTTAATTACCTTTGTCAATTAATCGATGGTAAATTTTAATTTAAAACCTTAAATAGGTATGTAAAAACATTTAGTATTATACTGTACAAATAATAACTTTAAAATATATTTTCTTTAAATTTGGATATTCAAAATACTTGGATCATAGGTTAAATCTCTATATACAAAAGTTGAAAAGAACAATTGGCTGTTTCAGACACAAACCTTTTATTAGCGTTTTTTACTTAAGCGAGATGTAATTATTTTATCTGACACTTGTCTCACTCCACAAACTACACAATTATTAGTTACTTTAACAATTTAAATATAGTTGCGTTTAATCCCTAAACGTAGTCGATTCTACTGTTCAAATGTCAGAACTACTTTGCAAGTCCATTTCAAAAAACTCATTTATCTTTATATGGTTTTTAAATTACTTTTTTTTATTGTTATTAATACTATTGTTTTGCATAAATTTAATTCTTTATTTCCGTAATAATATATGCTACATGATAAAGTTAAATTGTTTGCGACTTGTCCATCTGATTAGGATATACGCTTTTCACAGTTACTATTACCACTAACGTCAATTGGGTACACCATTTTGGAATATACTAATAATTTGTTGGTTAAAGAACATTTTTTATCATTTACATTTTGCAACACCTAAAGTGGTAATAAGCATATATGAATTTTAGTAGCAATTAATACTAGTTCAGTCAACACCCGTGCTCATTTTATATCCCCAGATATCAATTAGTTTTACCGTAAGGGTGTGTGATGTGTTAAATATATTTCCAAAGAAAATATGTTAATAAATTCCATTTAAACATTTTAAATATGATTTGCTGTGCTTTTAAATTTATGTGTCAGGATTTTTTTTTTAAGATTAATTTTTATGAAGGTAAATATTTAGTAAAACGTAATTCTAAAATAAAATGGCCCAAAATATAAAATACAATTTATAACTTCATACAAGTTAATAGGTAAATAAATAAGGGTTATTTCTTACAAAACATAAGTCCATTGGAATAGAAATGTATCTCCAGAGGTATATGAAAAAACACAAAGATAACGAAAGAATACCCGTCATACCAACCGGGAACTAAAGAGATTAGGGTCATCAACAATTAGGGTCATGAATACCTAACATTAATCACGGAAAATCTGGCTTCAATAATTAATATGCATTCCGTACCTAATCTGTTTAATTAGTCTTGTTAGACAATGTAAGTCCATTCTGTGTAAATTTATGATATATACTTGAATGTAAATGAAGATTTAAACCGTAATTTAGGTTTGAAATATTATATTGAATAATATAAACGCGATGGTTATACATTAAATGGCATCATACAATGAATAACTATTGATACATCGGTTCGACAGAGTTTAATGGTATTGTCACCATTAAATTCTGTGCTTAGATTATTTGTTGTATTTTGTGTAAATATTTTTTCGTAAAATAATTAGTAACTTATTATTGATTAGTATTATATCTATTGTTCTACGATATAATGGACCATTGTAAGAAAAACAATTGACGATTTCGACCAACAAATTTAGATTTTTATTGAAATTATATTTTGTGCACCTGGGATAAGCCTAACAGTAGTTTAACAAACCGGTATGTAGTTCAAGATACACGAGGTCACTATCCATAACGTCACAAGCTTTGAAATACATAAAACGTTTTCCAAATTTTGAATAAATTACATTTACAACCTAAAGTACCTCAATTTTACCACTATTTACGCTGAAGTCTTTTATGTAGG
Organism: Aphrophora alni; assembly: GCA_963513935.1. Classification (NCBI taxonomy): domain Eukaryota; kingdom Metazoa; phylum Arthropoda; class Insecta; order Hemiptera; family Aphrophoridae; genus Aphrophora; species Aphrophora alni. Next base: position 107,500,216 of record OY740768.1, on the reverse strand, counting down.
AAACAGTGATAATAACACAATTTGACCGCAATTCATAAAAAGTAGACTTGTTAATTTCTTTCTAGAATTCTCCGTCTTTCAGTTGAAATTGTGAATTACCCAAACAAATGAAAGCAGTGTTTACGATGTAGTCTCATTAACCTAGAAATCTAAATATCACTTCACTTGAAAATTCACAATACATGGTCCGTTTACTCTAAAATAACATGGTCTTTCTTCATTTTTATAGTTCTTTATATTTTATAATTATTCTGAAGTTACAGATCATTATGAATCCTGCAATGGTGTTACAAAGAAGGTAACGTTTAACAGTTCTGCCATTTAATGTGGTGCCAGCAGTGTAGGTAGGATACATTTATCTAAACTCTCTCGATCTGGTGAAAAACTACATATTTATAATACAATATATTCCACCGTCACTGTTTTCATCAATGAAAGCGATATTCAAAAAGAAAAAAACAAGATTTTTATTTTTTTTATCTAATTTACGTCACAAACAAATATACATTTTTAGTCCAAATCTCTAACAAATGATCTTTCTGCGAGTTACACATAATGCCTCTTTGAAGAGTAGTGATATATATGTTTGGGTTTGTAGATTCACCATCCAAACCAGTATGTCAAATCTCATAATATATTACAAAAAAATTACTGTTGAGAAGAATTTTCCCCCAAAACACTTTATTTCTTTTAAATACGATTTACGCTTAGCACACATTAATAACCTAAACGATGCAAATTTAGGTTCTATTGTTATGCGTTTTTGATTCTTATTCAATGTTTGACTGACTACTGCAACTGACAAGTGATATATTTGAGGAGGTTGGGACTAATATTTATTGTTTGAATATTATTTGGTTTTGATTTGAGGTGTGCTGAAAGTTTGTGCATCGTCAGTAAAATTAAAATGTTATTGGTCCTAATCCACACACACAGATTTAGGTGTAAAACACAAGCTTGAAAGAAAACAATATATTGTAGTCAAAGAAAGTTTGTTTAAATATTGTTAACCAGTTCCTCAGATTACAACAATATCCATTAAAAATATTACATTAACCACTTAACAACGTTTTACGAATTGAATATACTAATGATTGTTCAAAATTATAGTTATATTTTTGTTCCATGTGTAAATTAATAACGACTTGTTCCAAATTATTATTCCTTTTTACGAGTAAATGGCGACAATTGAATGAACTCACATTTAGAGAGAAGATGTACCACTTTAAGTATATGCAATTATAAAGACGGTAGTTTCTTTTGTTGCAATAATGTTTGCCTTTATTATTCAGTTTGTTTTGAACTTTAACACTCCAATTCACAGAAATAATGAGACACATTCTCATGTACTGTGCTTTTCTTCTAACCTAACGTTCTGCTATTAATATACTTTAAGGAATAATATATTCAATTGACGCATTCCCTTTAGTTTGTAATTGGCCTATTTATTTTACTTAATCACTTGAGTTAAAGAAGTGTTTAATTATTTATTATTACTCCTAATAGTAAAACTATACAGTTGTACACGCGAAAGAATTAAAACAAAACACACTTTATGAAGTACAATTTGTTATAACTTGTAGTATGTTTACTTAAATGGGATAATAATGGACCATATGTTTAAGGAATTTTAAATTTAAATTCCTTTATAGAACCTAATTCTTGAATGGAATGAGGAAAATTTAAGGTAATGGAAATACGACATAATATAATTTGTATTAATATATATTGTCTAAAAATTGATTTACAAAATTACAAAATAAATTTCCAAAGATGAAAATATGCCAGGAATATTTGTATTAAAAAAATATTCCAATCAAACAATTTTTTAATGTTTAGGTATATTCAGTAATCATTGTCTTTCTGTTTGAAAATTAAATGTAGATGTTACTTTAACTATAAGGTGGTAATTGTTCTTATATTGTACGAGGAAAAGATATTCTAAATACACTGTGTTTATATTTGCAAAACAACAGTAACAATATTATAATATTTGTATAATATATTTATGTGTGGCAGTTTAGTGTTGCCTCATTTGTATATTGTATTTTATTTGTTGTAGATTATGTTAAGTACTTAAAGAGAGACAGAACTGTAATCTATTTTTAACAATAATAGTGTCATACAATGAATTCTAAATAAGAACTGCAAGAGTGAATGGTAAATATTAAATACTGATAATGTTAGTAAAATCATGTACAAATGTGGATGTATAAAGATTTTTTGAGAATATCAATCTAATAAATGGAGTGTTGTGACGCAGTTTTGGTGAAATAATTTTACTTTCCGAAATTCTCTGTGTAGTGATAATGCGAACATGCTTTATGCCTTTCGACGAGTAAAATATTTCCATAGGAATATATTTCCACCATTTTATGAACCATGTCTTGCAGTGGCATTTGTATCGTGCACTAAATCAATATCTGCTGGTTTGAAGTTTTGTACAATCTATGACTTTCCAAAGACTTATTAAACAATAAATAAAATTAGATTAATATCGGTTTAAATTGTGGTAGAAAATTATTGTAATTTAATACCTTAAGTAATTTAATATTTAAAAATGAATTAGACAGTAAAATAGTATTGGGACTCAAATTAAAGATTATATATTAACATATTCCAATAAAATTCAAAATAAAACAATATTTTATATTAAAAAGTCTTTCAAACTACCGAAGATCATTTTTTATGTTTTAATCAAGAGAGTAACATTAAACGTTCTGGGTCAATTCATTACATTAAGTGTAAAATATTCATTTTACTTCCGAGTAGTGATTTTAATTGTTATTTTCATTGAAAAATACTAACCTAAAAACATTTTAAATATTGTAAACATATACAAAATTATGAAATAATTGCGTACATTATTAAGGTCGTAACAAAGTTCTTAAAAGTTACGATAGAAACATATATTCTTTATGCAGAGCACTTAACGATTACTATACAATTTCATTCGTACGTTTCTCTCACTTCTTCAGTAATTAACAATAATTTATTTTTATTTAACAGTTTGAACGAGAGTCCAGTTATCCTCAGTTTGACACACTTTAAATTGTAATCGTAATTATATATAAATCGTATATATATATATATATATATATATATATATATATATATATATATATATATATATATATATTATGAGTTGTTTTTATTTAGGCAAATACCATTTTAGGATACAGCATTCCAATCAACCACGACATTGTCGGGAAATAATATTAGGCTTACATTCTAAAATTTATGTAACACCACATTATGAAGAAAACCATCAGTTTCGGTAACATTTACATTACTTTTTTTAATAAAATTATAGGATAGAAAATGATTAATAAAAAACAACTCTTTAGAGAATGTTTATAATTAATAATAAAAAGCTTATATTTCAATATATAAAAAAATAAAAAAACATCACAAGACTACGATGCAAAGACTGAGCTATCATTAGGACTTAAAATCAGAGCACAAAATCCTTTCTTTTTTTTAAAGAGAAATCGTGCATAGGAAATGAATCCGAACTCCAAGCGTGAGATTCTTGCTAACTAAAACCTACTCTCCCTCCTGTTATTATCGCGTAATATAAGGTTTTAAAAATAGTTTTACATGTACAAAGCTGATATCTATACCTAATTTATAGTTGTAACTTCAATATCTGATATCTAAAACAAGTTTGTAAACATCATTTAATTTGCTTTTTGCGGAATTTGTTGAAATGTGTTGTGTATAGTAAACATGTTAGTCTCCTAATGTATGCATCTCGTAGGTTCATTATTAAATTTGTGGAAATAATGTTTAGATATTTAGCAATGCACAGGGAATATGAAAAAAACAATCATATAGACCTTTGATTATATATCACCCATAATCAAAGGTCTATATGATTTTTTTTTTTTTTTTTCATATTCC